>HG993128.1:43996817-44351817 GCA_905231855.2 Eristalis tenax | reverse complement strand
AGGATGAGGATGAGGATGAGGATGAGGATGAGGATGAGGATGAGGATGAGGATGAGGATGAGGATGAGGATGAGGATGAGGATGAGGATGAGGATGAGGATGAGGATGAGGATGAGGATGAGGATGAGGATGAGGATGAGGATGAGGATGAGGATGAGGATGAGGATGAGGATGAGGATGAGGATGAGGATGAGGATGAGGATGAGGATGAGGATGAGGATGAGGATGAGGATGAGGATGAGGATGAGGATGAGGATGAGGATGAGGATGAGGATGAGGATGAGGATGAGGATGAGGATGAGGATGAGGATGAGGATGAGGATGAGGATGAGGATGAGGATGAGGATGAGGATGAGGATGAGGATGAGGATGAGGATGAGGATGAGGATGAGGATGAGGCTGAGGATGAGGATGAGGATGAGGATGAGGATGAGGATGAGGATGAGGATGAGGATGAGGATGAGGATGAGGATGAGGATGAGGATGAGGATGAGGATGAGGATGAGGATGAGGATGAGGATGAGGATGAGGATGAGGATGAGGATGAGGATGAGGATGAGGATGAGGATGAGGATGAGGATGAGGATGAGGATGAGGATGAGGATGAGGATGAGGATGAGGATGAGGATGAGGATGAGGATGAGGATGAGGATGAGGATGAGGATGAGGATGAGGATGAGGATGAGGATGAGGATGAGGATGAGGATGAGGATGAGGATGAGGATGAGGATGAGGATGAGGATGAGGATGAGGATGAGGATGAGGATGAGGATGAGGATGAGGATGAGGATGAGGATGAGGATGAGGATGAGGATGAGGATGAGGATGAGGATGAGGATGAGGATGAGGATGAGGATGAGGATGAGGATGAGGATGAGGATGAGGATGAGGATGAGGATGAGGATGAGGATGAGGATGAGGATGAGGATGAGGATGAGGATGAGGATGAGGATGAGGATGAGGATGAGGATGAGGATGAGGATGAGGATGAGGATGAGGATGAGGATGAGGATGAGGATGAGGATGAGGATGAGGATGAGGATGAGGATGAGGATGAGGATGAGGATGAGGATGAGGATGAGGATGAGGATGAGGATGAGGATGAGGATGAGGATGAGGATGATAACACAAAATCACTCAAGAGGAGAGAACATTCGTTTTCCGCTTAAGACAATAATTTAAAAAATTAAGTAATGTACTCTCCGTGTCGGCTAAACAGATTCGTGAAATAGGAAATTATTTCAATAGAAAATAGTAGAATCGAACCATTTAAATTTATTTCGTCCGTTAATGAGAGGTGTCCGCCAAACAGAGCTGAAGTAATGTGGCATTGGGAACTGGTTCACTTAGCTCACTTGTTAGACCTCTGTTTTATATGATGTATGAGTATGATGTAAAGTCATGCACAATGTTACTGATTGCCCAGCTCTAGAAAATATGCCTCACGGGTACCCCGCTGGTGTGATGTTCGCTGTGCAGTGCGTTATCGCCCTCCTGTGGCGCTCAACACCACTTTTATTGATGAGTTAACCTCACCCCTCTGCCGATTCCATTAACTGTGATTGACTTGCCTTTTGGCTATTCCATCAAGGAAATGAAATATGTCTATCAAATTACGAAGCTCGTCAACCCATCTCATGCTGCACCTTGGGCCTTGAAACACAACACTTCGCTAACTGAACACCTCTTCAAAGTTATCCATCAATCTGGCATATCCTCGCCGAGCAGTCAAAATAAGATCTCATAAAAATCCCCATTAATATCCCATCCACCCGTCCCATTTGTATCACTCCAACCGACACTAATGCCGTTAAATAAATTGTCACCCCCTATGTACAAGTGGCCATAAAATCCAAGCAATAGCGCTCCCATCGCCCGCACAGTGTCGCCATCGCCATCGCCGCCGCGGGCGAAATCGTTTACACCATCATCATCATCAGTGTTCTGCAACACATTTTGCCACTATTTTCATTAGCAGCGCCATTGTCAGTGCCAGGAGCTATTGTGTTCCTGTAGCCGC
The DNA here is from genome assembly GCA_905231855.2 of Eristalis tenax. Classification (NCBI taxonomy): domain Eukaryota; kingdom Metazoa; phylum Arthropoda; class Insecta; order Diptera; family Syrphidae; genus Eristalis; species Eristalis tenax. The sequence goes on along the minus strand of HG993128.1, from coordinate 44,349,797 downwards.
ACTCGCAGCCACCGCCGTGGAGTTCGAAGGAGCGCAAAATGCAGAGCAACCATCAATAAGCCAGCACACAACTTTGGGCGGAAGGTGGCGGATGATGATCAAGAACAGACGCTCCTCCATTCTCCCGCCGTCTTCGCATGTCCCTATTTTATTTTGCCATGTGGCTGCTAAAAGAGCATAAAGCAGGTGTATCTAATCCCAACCCTGTGCCACATGGTGACGCAAAAGAATTCCAGGACGCCACCAAAATATCCCCGTCTACAGCGTGTGTGGGTGGTTCGTGGCTTTGAAAGGAAGGGGAAATTATCCGTCTGAATGCAATTTGTCATTTTAATACCCGGGCATTATTAGGAGCAACTTGTCTTCCTCATGCGGAACAAGATGACAACCTTCCAACCCCCATCCGTCCCGGAGTCGAGTCGTGTTCGCGCCAACAAAACAAGGAAATGCAACCCGTATCCGCGCAGTCTGTTGTCGTCGTCCCCGTAAAAGTCATCCCCCCGCATTGCCCACTGCCTTGCCACTTACTCACTCGCGCGGCGCCGTGGGGAAGGGTTGATTCTGTGCCGAGGAGAGTATCAGACCAGAGAACACAGTAAATGAGGGGAAAATTAATGATGGCACACAAAACAATTTATTGCCCCTTGCGGTTGAGGTGGTGCTGCCTGAGTGCTGCTTCTGACACAGCACCATCCTGCTACCGGGCTGCTCAACTGGTCTTTGCCACACGGAAAAACTAAAAATTACATTCACCTTCCTTAAGGGATTCCTCTTCAGGTGACGACGACACGGCGACAGTGTGACAGAAACTGTTGGTGTTGGTGGAATGGAATCCTTTAGGTGCAATGGCATAAGCATAATAAAATAATATGTCCTTGTTTGCCGGGGCGATGCCAGCAGGTGTACAAAGAAATGATTATGACGACACTGGGAATGAGGATTCTTGACACTTTCCCGAGACTCCTTGCGGACTAATAAATTGGGTTTTGTGCGCTTCAAGCGCAGTATTCTTTCGCATATTTTCTGTTGTTTTTGTGTAGATTCCTTGGGTGTCCTCAGCCAATTACAGAGCTGAGCAGAGACGGGCCGAAGGTGCGTGATCTACAGTCCCAAGCAGGCTCAGTGGGAGTTGGTAATTAATTGGAAGCCCCGACATGTGCTGGCATACGAATTAGCGAAGCAACAATTAATTTCATCCATATGCTGCTGCTGCTGGTGCGTATACGCCCTAGTGCTAGAAGACAGGAGGACTTGAACGGCTCGCATCATATTTCAAATACCACTTTTTTGCCCCCTTGCATCAGGATCTAGAGGTGTGAAGTGTGCGAGGTGTTGACGGAGCGCCTACGAACTGTATATGCAAAGGACAGGATATTATATTCACTTATTATGTTTGAGGGCGTCTCGCTATCGGGATAGATTCTGAAAGGCGAACGTGAAGGGAATTAATGCGCGCGTCCGGGTGTGGTGCGGTGTTATGGTTCAATCAGGGCGCTTTTGATGCCAATTAGATGGTCGTTTATTTGAGCGTATACGATGGGCGGTAGTAAACAGATAGTTGGCATTCAGTGTGCATGTCCGGCTCTCAGTGGCGATAGCTAATTAGTGAATTGAATGCGAATTCGCGCTGGACTATGGGGCAAATTGCTGGCTGGGTTATTGGGGGGCGTTGATTGGGCAGTTGACGTGATACACTGGAAATGAGTGCTGCGCGGTGTTTGGGCGAACTGATAGGCCGGAAGAATCGACGACTGATTATTGGAATTGATTTATACAAGTGCTTGGTAATGCTAGGATTTGGCGGCGGAGGGATAAGCGGTGGGAGGAATCCATAAACAGATTTGCTTTGGATACTCAACAAACACGATTCGTTGCTCTTTCGTGTACATTCGTGGTCGTCGTTCGCTCGAGGACGAATTTGCAAACAAACGGGACAAGGGGATATGGACTAATTCATCATCACGTGAATTTGAGAAGGACGTACGACGGAAGTACAGGCCATCTTCAATAAAGACCACACCACGTCGGTAATTTGTGGGGATGAGTTGCTGTGATGACGGGGTAGACTAAGACTTCGTCTACCTCAGTCCAGCAGGAAGTAGTCGCTCCTTCCTTGGCTTCTACAGGCAAGTGAGAAATAGCGCCCCTTCCCAAAGGACACAGCTGACCTTATATAAGACATGAATCATCCCAGTCATGCTCTACGCTTCAGAGTTATGGACAGTGTAAATATGTACGTATCTCTTGACCTGCTTCCGTTGATTCCATCAGGTGGAGATGATTCAACCCCCCACCCTTCCTTGCTGTACAGCGAGAGGAGCCTAGTGAGGTAGGTAGAAGTGGTGGTTCGGTGAGAACTCAAACATCTCTACGTGCCGTTATAATGTTACAGGTCCTTAAGCTTGAATATGGTTGGGGGACCTAGCTTCTACAGCAAGCACTCGTGTTGTGCGTGCTATTGTTCTCTCGCGAGTGGTGACCTTTTATTTTACATGCATTTTGAGCTAAATCCAACCTCGGCAAACTGTCTGGATCTAGCGGGTGCCGGACAGACAGACTGGCATTTATAGGAGACATTGAGTGATTTCCGTAGGGTGGGTTTTCTTGATGAAATTAACTGGACACGAAGTGCATTGAGAAAGGTACTAACCTCTTCGACGATTTCCGAAATAAAGGGTTGCAGTCGCAGTCGCAGCCCACCTTCAATGCATCTCGGAACGCAGCACACAAATTAGAGAAAATTTCCAAATCAAGAGAAGAAACGAAGTGAAAAAGTACCTCAAATTTGGCCAACTCGCGGTCGAAGAGGACGAGTGTTCAATGCTAGGGATGGAATGTGTTCTCTTCTAGAGTTGGCCTAAGTTTCGATTTTGTAATCACAGGTATCACTGTGACTGCGACTTTCCAATCACAGTGATTTTAAGTTGTGAATTCAAACCCTTAGTGTTGTGCTATAAAATCTATAATATGAATGAACGGCTGAAAGTGGTCACTGTGATAGTTGCACTTTGCACAAATGTCAGAAAATTCCTCCACCACAGAAAAAAAAGTTCCACAAGAAACTTTTCTTTTGTCGCTTAACAATCGACTTCGAACGCACTTCAAATAAGACCGTAGTACCCCGGATTTGAAAAGTTCAAGATTCTAGTGGAGGATGTTGGAATACTTTGCCACTTCCTTAAGCATCTGAAGTAAAATAATATCGAGTCCTTGTCCTTTCTCACACCCAAGCAACTGGACAAATACAGTATCATTCGCAAAGGCATCCCTGGATTCTCTCTTGTCCAAGAACTCGGACCAAATATGGCTCTCTTAAGTCAGTCATTCTGAATTTTATGAATTTACATTGTATTGTGCAGAGTATGGGTGTGGGCATGATTCCAAGTTATGATTGAGATTGTGAAAAAATATTAGTTGCTTGGAACGTATTCACTGTGTGGATTTGTCAATCACTGTGAAAAAGTAGCCGTTAGTGATTTTTCGGCCAACTCTTGTCTCTTCCACCAAAGCGTATTCTCATAGCGCTAACGTTGGTGTTGTAAGACAGATAGTATATAACACGACACCCATGCGCCATGCCCATCACAATGAGAGAGAAAATGAAAAGGGTAAAGATTTTTGTAATTGATAACACGAAACACTTGTCTCAGCCGATAGAGAGAAAAGTTTACAACATCGTTCACAAATTATGGTAAGGGTCTGCTCTAAACGAATGAATTCAATGTTTCATAAGTCATAAGCAATGGTTGTTGATGTTCTGACTGTAGACTAGGTTTTAATGTCTAGCACAGCGTCAATCCAAGGTCCAATACCCTGAAAGCAAACAAAAGTAGATGCAGTGGCATAAAAAAGGAACAGACCCCCCGAAGAAGTTCAAAGCCACTCCGTCTGCCGGGAAGCTCATGGTCACAGTTTTTTGGGACTCAAAGGGAATCCTGCTCATTGAGTACAAAAAAAAAAGGTGAAACCATCAACGCCACAGCCTACGCTTCCACTTTGCATAATTTGCGGGAGGAAATTAAAAAGAAAAGACGGGGTAAACTCGCAGCGGGTGTGTTGCTTCTTCATGACAACGCTCCTGTTCACACGGCGCGAGTTTCCAAGGCTGCTGCGCGAGATTGTGGTTTCGAAGAAATCCAACACCCACCCTATAGTGCAGACAAGGTCACTATGTCCCCTAGTGATTATTTCCTGTTTCCGGATTTGAAAAAATGTCTTCGTGGAAAAAGATTTTCGGATGATGAAGAACCCAAGTCGGCAATAAATGGGTATTTTGCAGAGAAAGAGGAAATTTATTTTTTTGAGGGTTTAAAAAGCTTATCTCAAGATGTAACGAATGCATTGACGTTAGGGGAGATTATCTTGAAAAATAAAAACACTTTAAATTGAATTCGCATTTTCCTTCATATCGATACCGAGAATATATTGAACGCCCCTCTTAAATGGCGCAATTCGTTAAAGGCTTTCAAGTCTGGTCAAGTCACCATTTGGAGGTGGGATTAAATTAACAGCAATGTCACTGGAGTGGGCGATCAGTGGTACTAGTCTGACCGGGGGTTGCTGCTTTGCCAGTCGTTAAGACTGAGTGCTCCAGTATGGTGTTTAGTAACGGCGGGTAAAAGACGTTTAACATGTCCTGAACAGTTGTCTACTCCGAATTTATGCGGAAGTGCGACAGACGGCGACGCGTCGCGACGTAGTTTAAGGTGAGGGAGACTAAACCGAAATCGGCCTGCCAAAGAGCTAGCAAGGAACGTGCATACCGAGGGCATAGGAAGTACATAATTAAAATGAGTCAAGACGGCAGAAGCCAACATTTGCGTCCAATGACTTTTCTAAAGGGTGATTTTTTTAAAAGCTATAGGAAAGTTTTTCAAAAAAAAAACACATAAAATTCAGAAAAATGCATGAAATCCTTCTTTGAATCGATAGTACGGTCCATATAATTTAATGTTTGAAGATTATTTCAGGCAAATGTTGACCTTGACTGCGCCTCAAATGGTCCATCCGCTTAGTCCAATTTTGGCATACTCTTTCCAACATTTCTGCCGGTATCTCACGAATAAATGCTTCAATGTTGTCTTCCAATGCGTCAATTGAAGCGGGCTTGCCTGTATAGACATGAGCTTTAACATAGCCCCACAAAAACTAATCTAAAGGCGCTAAATCGCACGATCTAGGCGGCCAATTGACCGGTCCCGAACGGGAAATAAAATGTTCACCGAACTCGCCTCTCAATAAGTCCATTGTTGCGCGTGCTGTGTGGCATGTGGCACCGTCTTGTTGAAACCACATGTCATGCAAGTCAAGCTCTTGCGTTTTGGGCAAAAAAAAGTTGGATATCATCTCACGGTAGCGCTCACCATTCACAGTTACGTTACGATTCGCATCATCTTTGAAGAAGTACGGTCCAATGATGCCACCAGCCCATAAACCGCACCAAACTGTGACTTTTTCTGGATGCATTGGTAGCTCTTGCTTCACTCCAAAATCGACAATTCTCCCTATTTACGTACCCATTGAGCCAGAAATGAGCTTCGTCCTAAGCTGGCCATAAAATGGAAGAAACGCGCGATGAACTTTCTTAACAGAGCACGCATTTTGATAACAAACTTCAATAATTTGCAAGCGTTGTTCGTTTGTAAGACGATTCATGGTTAAATTATAGACCAAACTGAAGATGTTTGACAGTGAAACAAAACACGAAACGTGCGTCAGCTGTTTAAACCAGTGTTGTCAAAAAGATAATAGCTAAAAAATCACCCTTTATTTGCAATAACATGTGTGGCCGTGCATCCACAACGATCAGTCGTGGATGCGTACGTGCTATTGTTCTGTCATGAATGGATGGGATCTACATTTGCCTGCCAACTCCAAGCGGTTAGGAGGAGCGACGGAAATTGTTTGCAGTTCCGGGAGTCGAGACATGACACCATGGGCTTATATGCGTGGCAGTCAACGCACATACGCACTCATCAAGGCCTGCGACGCATGGTTGACTGGGGCTGAGCTTAAACGTCCTGCCATTGTTGAAGGTTGTAGAGGTCATCTAATCCAAGCTGTCTTGCGTCAGCGATAACGTGGTGGTTCGATCTCCCGCTCATTCTCAAACCAGAAGACTCTGAGTCGAAGACCCTCCATGTAGCCCATCAAGTGCATAATTTAATATGGCCTATTGACAAGGTTTTTAAAAATGCCGAATTTTGTTTTTATTTGAAGTAGAAGTTGTCAGTCTGTGTGCTTTTTCTAATTCGTGCGGTGTGCTAAGAGATGGAGTAATTATAATTTGTATTATTCCATTGGAGCATGCGTTGGAAAGGTACTAGCATTGTACGTCATTTCAGTACATGTCATTCATTTGAAGCGTAAACAACAATCTTTTTTTTTTTCACTCAAATATGTCGAACTTTGTGCCTGAACAAGTGTTTTTGCGAGAACATGACACACACGACGCCACAAAAGGAAGTCATTTTTGCATCGGATTGTTACTGGGGATGAAAAATGGATCCATTACGACAAACCCAAGCTCAAAAAATCATATGTGAAACCCGGCCAACCAGCCAAATCAACGGCAAAGCCGAATTACCATGGCGAGAAGGTAATGCTCTGTATTTGGTGGGATCAGAAGGGTGTGCTGTAAGCCCGGTGAAACCATCAATGGACAACGCTACCGAACACAATTAATCCGTTTGAAGAGAGCAGTAGCCGAAAAACGTCCGGAATATGCGACCAGACGAAAAAAAACGACACGAATTCAGTTCTAGACCCAATATATTTTACATTAATTAACAATACAATTTGTTCATTCTAATAAATAGCTTTTGTTTTATTTCAAACCTCCCTTACGTAGGCCTTATTACCCACGCCTACCGAAGCGGTCTGAAGGCGTTTATGATATGAGAGAATAGAGTACTCTTCCAGCTTTAAGAGAAACTAGGTCTAATGTTGGGGACTCCTTGAGTTTTTCTTCTACTGTCCAAGAAACATTAAAACATGCCCCTGCAAGGGTGAGGTCTTAATTAAGATATTAGTTTGTAGGTTGAATATCTCACGGCTCCGTCAATGGATTCATTTACTTTTTGTTTTCAAAGAAAGATCTACATTTCTTTTAAAAATAAAGTCCTAACTGTATTCTTTCCAACCATTACTGACCAAGAACTTAAAACATTTTAACATTAGCAAAGTCAAATCCGTGCTTTTAAAAACCGATTAAACGAAACAAATTTCAGGGTCAGGGCTGATACCATTTCTTGTTTAGAGTAGCTGAATACTGAATTGGCGAAAGTTATCTATTGTTGGACAACACGGACAACCACTGGCGCAAAGGACTGTAGTCAGGTACCTGGGGATCTGGCTAGACCAGCATCTACATTTAACAAACATGTAGATGCTGCTCTGGCCAGGGCCCGAGGGACGTTTGCCTTTACAAAGCGACTGTTCCACAACAGCCAACTAGATGCGAGGGTGAATGTTATCTGCTACATGGCCCTCATCCGGCCAATGCTCACCTCTGGCTGACCTCTGGCAAGCTTGTGGGAAAAGCTTCGGTTGTTCGAGAGGCCTTGCCTTCGCCTTTATAGAAATCCAGAGCCCCAGTACAGAAAATTCTATTCCAATGAGATCTTATACAACAGGGTTTGCCTGCCCTGATAAGAGTGGACAATTTCCTAGTGAAGTTGATTCGAGGTCATACTGTCAGAGCGATGAACTCGGTCAATAACTTGATCTCGGAGGCTTAATGCCCCAATCCACAATACCACGATAGGGTACGCTACAACGGCTTCGTCCCCCCAGAAATTTTTCTGCATCTAGACAAAAATGGACAGGCACAAGACACCGCTCATCTACCACATCGCCAGATCGACTGTGGATGGGCTGAGGAGGGTCTCCTCCGGTTCAGCATGTCGGCCTCAAGACGGGATGTCCGGGAAGTTCGGTCAAAATATTAATTTTGGTGACCGAGTGCACCCAGTTAAACAAGCAAATCTTAACTTGTTCTTATTTTTTCTTCTGTATTTTGGAAGCTTAAATAACACATCATCTCTGGACATAACTGGACCAAATTTTGGGAAAACATAGGCCAGTCTATAAAAAATAAATGCAATTACTCCACCAGGGCACCAATTTCTAATGCCCTAGAAGCTCATTTCCCCTGTTGGTCATTATCTTGCTGCAGGAGCCCCATCTTCTTCAGACGATGTCTGCTGTTTCCACGACCAGTGAACAAAGGTTTAACCAAGAAGTGTAAGTGGCAACATGAGCCGAGCCAGGCACCTATGGCATGCATAGAGCAGACCCCAAACTTGGCTCTTGATCGCAAAATCTTCGACATAGTCTTCATTATGGACACGCATAGATGCTGCTTCGGCTCCAGCTGATGATGAAACAGTCGCCCCTCGGGTACTCTGTCAACAAGGTTAGTGGAAATGGACCTCTCATGGATATGCTCACAGGAGGCTGAGGGCGAAAGAGAGGGACCACAGCTGGCTTGGTGTGCGAAACTAGGGACAGCTGGCGACAGATCCTCTCGGCTGTTGAGTTAGGCTCAGATTCATATCGGAGCGCCCTAAGAAGAAGAAGAAGAACTAAACACAGCGAGCAAAAGTTCGTGCGATATGAAGAGGCTTTTGCTTAAAACCCAGGACCAGCCCTGAAGATGAAGCGTCAAACTTCTTGGTGACTGCATGTCATCTCTCATAAACGTGTGACTCCTTAGAGCATCTTTATGCAAAACATTATGCAGGCAACGAGATCTCCACGCCACTCGACCTCACCCTACCACGTCGAGTGACTCCCAGGACAGCTCGAAGAAATCTTAACTCTGCAGACAAGCTAGTCAAAAGACAGACAACAACCCACGCTCACTCGTTATCCTTCCCCAGACGTCGATGGCCGTCGTGTAGTTTGTTTGGAATGTAGGTTAGGTTCAGAAGGTGTGGCTGGAGCCCCTTGTGATACCACGCAGATGGACTACTCCTAAACTTGGCTATTACTGATGACATCCAATGCGCGTCGTGAGTACGGCTGGCCAGAGCGCTACGCGAGCATAGGACATGATTTGAAGTCTGTAGCTACTCTTCATCCATGCAGCTTCGGCAAAAATGTTTGCATGGGCCACACATCGTTACGGCCGATGAGCATCCTGAGTTTAGGTCTGCTTTGTCTGAACAGACAGAGTAGGCGATGCCTTTAAGACTCTTGTGATGGGTTGTTCTAATTGTGTGTGGATGGTTGACCTCCTGGTGTATTACAACGCGGGACTTCATCGGCTTGGCAAGAACCATATTCATCGACGTGGCAACAAATTGAATACGTCGTCCATCGACTGTGTGGTTGTCGCACTGTCGTAGGTATAGCCTCAGAAGACCAAAGTGAAGCTGAGACTTGTCTCTCTCTGTTTCTTACGAAGAACTTCTTTTTCCAGTTCCTTGTGGCCATGTCTACGCCCTGCCGTGGCTAATCACCTCCTTGGGTGTTACGCCATGGCTCATTAGTCGATCAGTTGTTCGTATAGTCCTCAGCTTGGAGCAGCCAGTGGTCTGGATCAGTTAAAGCCGAGGTCCTTGCTGTGAAGAGATGAGACGCTTGACAAAACACCACTAAATCATCAAATTACCATCACTCGCTGAGGCCACCATTCTGTGCCCACAGTCTCCGTGTACAGCGTAATCGTGACCTACCTCCAGTTGAATGCCTAAAAATTGATTCTGGTCATGACATCTCACACCACAGTGCGGCTGAATGAATTTCCCGAATGTTCGAAATTAAATTCCCTTTTTATCGATTCCGATAAAAGTAAAAATCTTATTCATTAAAATTTTGCATAATTCGAACGGCGGCACGGGCGAACTTCGAACGCTGCTGTTGCGTGCCGGAACGTGCCCCGCCTACACTCGGGCACATCGATCACTTCCACGGCATTCGTTCGCTTAATAGAGCGGAATTCCTCATTCAATTAACCAATTTCGCGAATGAATCCGAGAGCCAGCGGACCAGCCGGCCCGTGGCGTTGGTGCCGCCTCCCATGTGCGCCTATGCAACGGATTTCATATTCGGAATAATTAATAAGATTATTGCATATTCGGTTTAGACAGGGTAATTGGGGAAGCGGCTTTTACACTGACGCTGCGGCCATTGTAATCGATGGATGCAGAGATGGGTGTAGGGGTGGCTGCTGCCTAGTTAGTCCGGTGTCGACGCGATTCTGGTTTTCAATTTCATGGATTGCGAATTTCATTTATTACTATCTGCTGTAGAATCAAATTTGTCCAGGCCGGCGATGGGTACCGAGCGATGTTTGGGGGATGCAAGGCAAGCGGCTAGTAGAAAAAACACTGAGTCCTGCTGATCCTTTTGGGAGATGACAGGGATGACAGCTTCAGGATGGTTTTCCTCGTGCTGGCATCGATACACGCGCACGTTGCTTCGCATTTGCATAACGTAATTGCTCATAATAGAATTCTGGGGAACATCGACGAATGGAAATGAATATTTTGACATTTTTGAATGCGCTACATCCAGTTGATTGATGCGGATGCTGATTGACAGACAGAGGCGTTCACTTGTATTTTTGGAATTGCCATCTACATTTGGCAGGAGTGAGTGATTACAAATTTGAAACCACTAGACGGAGACGTTTTTTTTTTTTTTTTTTGTGTTTACTCCCAATCGTGGTGTCTAGCGTCTGGTTTACTGGCGTAAAGCAGGCCGACGTAGCCACAGAGCTTCACAGCAAAGATAATGTAGTTGGAGTCTTAAGGGTGCTCTTTCCATCCTCCACCTCAACCAGCTGAGTCCGGCGTGTCTTGCCCTGTTGGGGTCCGACTAGGGACACTGATGTGATGCCCAGCTTGAGTGAAGTGTTCCTTCCGCGATGCTTGAGTTTGGACCAGTTCAACCTCAGGAGGTTGGATAGGATATCTCAACTCGTACTAATTCGGAGGCATTGGGTTAGACGGTTCCAACTGTCACGGAGCTTGCTAGAGTATGAGTGTGCGTTTCTTCAGATCGGGCTTGGGTTAGGTTAGGTGGCTACCTTTCAGCATGCATTAGTTACACTTAGGCCAGCATAGGCCCGTTGTCGTCTCACGTTGATCCTAATTCGCATGTTGCTTAGTTCGGCCAGATTGTGCAAGCCCTTAGGTGACTTCTCCTTCAGGAGAAGGGGTCTCTGCTCTTCCTCGTCTCCGCAACTTCAACAGAAATCTTTGTAGGACAGTCTCAATCTAAAGGCGTAAATTCGAACGACTCAGGTCGCAATGATGATGCCGATAAGAGTACTGAGAGCCGGCTTTCTCATTCTGACCAGGCTGTGAAATTGTCTCTGAGAGATTGTGAGACGGCCATCAATTGTTTCGTTTTGTGCAGACCATCACGATTGCTGAGATCAACAGTTTCAAGCTTCAAGCCATGGGTGGCAGATCTCCACTCGAAAAGAAAGATGTTCCCCATCTGTCGTGTTCGTCAGAGGGACAATTTTCTGGAATGTGCAGTGTCCAGGAGTGATTTTTTAAACATCAGACTCGATCATCTCTCGTTAATGGACAGACAGGAGTTCAGGGAAGCGTTCGATTTAAATTAGACTGCTGTCAGAGTCTTTTTCGCCGTTTGGTAATTAAAAAGACTCAGCTTCCTTCATCACTGTAGTTTTTGCCAGCAGGGCGATACAGTTGTTCGGAAATTGAAATGAAAGTTGGATGTTTAAGATCCTTATAGTAGACGCCTGCAGCCATGACTTCGTCGATCTTCTATCGGTGAAAATTCGGAGGGAACCATCCTGGGTCTGGTAGTCGGACTGTCAGTTGAATCAGGAGAGGATAATCATTGAGAAGTTCCTCTCGAAGGCATCAAGAGTTCAGTGTCCCTCAGTATCGATCTAAGTCTGTAACGGACTGTAGAGCTGAAATGGAGTTCCTTTCACATATAAGGCCGCACAGTGGGCGCAAGGAGAGAGCGAAAAGAAAGTCTATGGAGAAAGTCCTCTGTAGACTTCTTCGCCGCTATCTGTCTGTCGTCGAAAGATTAAAGAGTATATTCCAAGCGCCACCCACCATGTCCCAAATCCATATAGTAACGTGGGTTCGGGCATTAATACAAACCACCAGTGGCCTTATGAAGCTGCAGTCCTCTCCACCTTTGCCTTCTTGCAACAATGGAAACCGGTGGAGGCTTTGGTGGCACGCTCTTGGGTCGTGGGTTCCCAGCTTAATTTAGTATCGATGTCCCGCACCTTAAAGAACGCTTCAAGCTTGCATTCCCTAGTGAAGACTACTTGCTCTGTTTTATGTGGGTTTAGCCTGTATTGTCGAACGTCTAGGTCGTTCTGTCAGAAAGCCTCGGTGGAATTATACGAGACCAATTAGAATGCGTTGCTGTAGCTATCACATGAACAGAGCGTGTAGAACACATTTTACATGAATATATGACCTAAATGAGTCGACCGTACGATGGGTGTCGCGATTGCTCACACTGTGGCCCCTCTAAAGGAACTGCGAAAATCAACAAATGGACCTTCACCCGATCTAAATATAGTTGCAGACTTCACGACAACTGGTTTAGACCTTCCAATTTTGAGGCTTTTCAATCAGTTCGGCATATGTTCACACCGAGATGAACCGTCTGTAGCTCGGTTCGTTTCATCGGTTTGATATAACTCTAACTCGGTTTGACTCGGTTTGCTAACCCGGGTTGACACACCACTAGAATCGCTTATGGAAATATCAATAAAATTAAAAGAGACAGGAAACATTACGACTGTGTTCATGGTCCCATGTAGGCCGCATGTAAATCTTGTCTATAACAGCCACATCAGATGGAGAGAAAAACTTTTTGCAACTGCGAAGGCAACCCATACATTATGCTGCATTTTAAGCGACAGCTACTGCAGATGGGTAGTGACACGCATTTATCTCTACAAAACCGCCACTCATGGTGTGGCAATGGGGTAGGTTTCGCTTTAATGACAGAAAACATCATTGGGTCTTGGAGGCATTAAATTCACCTCGAATTTTGGTTCCTAGTGTACGATTTTATCAAGATTTTAATATAGTGAGCTAACAATACATTGTCGTGACCCACACCCGCGGATTGAGGGCGGTTATCTGTGAAGGAGTATGAAGATCTGATGGTCGTGTCTTTAAAACAACCAAGTGGCTTCGTTAAGAAGATCGTTTACAAAAATGAAGAAGAGGCTTGGAGACAAAACTGAACCCAGCAGCGCAACCGCACTTCTATCGTAAGTAACGGATTTGACTCCACTCCATTCCAGGAACACATCTCACAGACTCACAGACTGTTAATGAGGTTAATATTGCAACGATAGTCCTTCACCCATTTATAAATAGAAGATCATCACTTTCTCTGCCAAATTAAATAATTATATTTAAAGTTATATTTCAAGCTATCTTTCTTTATGGTTGTTCAGTTTGGGGAAACTCCGCCCATAAAAAAATTGCAAGTAGCTCAGAATAAAGTTATAAAGTTAATATTAAGCCTACCATGGGATTGTCCTACTTTACACCTTCATAAAAGAGCGGGTGTTGAATTTGTGTCTGAGAGAATATCCAAAATCACTGAAAAGTGTATGAATTCTTGCGCTTTTGCTGACAATCCCCTAGTTAATGATCGGTTTGCAACAACTAGCCAAAATGTATGATTTATTTATTTATTTATTTATTAACTTGTTTGTCTGTTTATTTATTTAATTTTGTATTTTCATTTTAATTATTTATTTACTTATTTGTTTATTTATTTCTTTATTAATTTATTTATTTGATTGTATTCATTTACTAGTATTTATTTTTTAATTCATTTTAATTATTATTATGCAATAAAGGGTGGTTAAATTTTGCCGATGTTGATTTTTAATAAAACACAAATTATTTAGGAAATTACTGTCATTTCTTTTTATGATGATAATATTGGTATAGTTCATTTATGTATGGAATAAAATATCGGCCAAATGGCCGCCGCGACCTCGGCGGCACATCTCCATGCGATGGTCCAAATTGTCGATGACGCTGAAGCATAATTGAGTTTCTTTGCCGTTAATGTGCCGAATTATCTCATCCTTTAGCTCTTGAATTGTTGCTGGCAAATAACCCCAAGGAAAAAAATCCAACGGTGTCAAATCACATGATCTTGGCGGCCAATTGACATCGCCACCACGTGAGATAACACGGCCACTGAATTAGTCGCGCAAAAGAGTCATTGTTTCGTTAGCTGTGAGGCAAGTGGCACCGTCCTGTGGAAACCACATATCGTCCACATTCATATCTTCCAACTCGGGCCATAAAAAGTTCGTTATCATTTCACGATAGGGAACACCATTCACAGTAATTGCCTGATCGATGATGCCGCCAGCCTATAAACCGCACCAAACAGTCACTCTTTGTGGGTGCATTGGTTTTTCGACAATCACTCTTGGATTATCATTCGCCCAAATGCGGCAATTCTGCTTATTGACGAATCCACCGAGGTTTGAAGATGATTTTCTTCGAAAATTGATCATCCACTGTTGCCATTTCTTGGCACCATTCTGACCATTGACGACGCTTGAAATGGTCAAGAGGCTTTAGTTCTTGAGTCAATTGCACCTTGTAAGTGTGTACATGCAAGTCTTTATGCATAATGTTCGTCAACGACGAGCGTGAGAGGTGCAATTCTTGGGCACGACGACGAGTTGAGGCGGACGGCTCTTCAGTCACAAACAGTCCCGAACAGCAGCAATATTTTCTGCAGTACGAGCTGTACGAGCATGCACTGGTGTTTTCACATCTCCTACAGACCCGGTTTGTTCAGATATGTGCACCATTTTTCCGATTGTACGCACATTTGGACGATTAAATTGACCGACAAAATCACGAAGTGCACGCTATGCATTTGGATTTGAACGATCATTTTCATAATAAGCCTGAACGAACTTTAACGCGTTGCTCGATTGTGTATCTTTCCATGGTTCAAATTGAGTTAGTCTGAAATTGAGAAATGTCAAATGAAATGCAGAAAAAACTTGACGTTTAGGTGTGGTTCACATTCAACATCGACCCTTACAATTTAACCACCCTTTATAATGAAAATATCAAATCTCTGTAATTAATAGTATATCATGCAATACAAAGCCATTGTAAATTTATGACGAAATAAAGCTATGTATCTTTCTAACTCCATCAATAACCATAAGAATTATACCGTTCATCTTGACCAAACGCACGCATTTGCCTTACGAGAGCTTGATGGGATCGTCATTTAATTGCAGCAGAGATGTGAAATCCGGATCACGAATTGGATGGCTTGGTATACAGCCAATACAAGCAGTTTTGGATCAGTGAAGTTGGTCGGATGTATTTCAAACATGTGTGTAAAATTACTTTCAACAGCACCACTCATCCCGAACAATTTTGGAATGATCACAGACATTATGGATCCCGTACTCAAGCAAATCTCAGTCCATTTACTAGTTTACTAAAGCAGATAATTTCGAGCAGTTCACGAGTGATTGGCAGTTGTTCAAAAAAAGCTCCCAAATGCTAAAGACCATTACGACTTATTATGGAGACAGTGCTCATTATTTTACGTCACGAGCACTTTCGTGCAGATAATTGAATTCAATCTATGACCTCAGCTGAGGCACTAAAGTAACCCTTTCGGCATTCAATCGAAAAGTCTTTTAACACTAAACGAGCGCTCCTAAAATCCTCTCCATAAAACCCAGCGGAAAGTGACTGCTATGTTTGACCACATCGGCAATGCGAGGATAATGAGCATAAAACGGGGACGAATGTCGGATGTCAGTGTTATGACAGTGGCCGCTTGTCATACAGATTTATTGGTCGATCTTGATGTTTGGACGACTTTAAAGTCTCCCATCTGAATGAAATGAAATGACTTCGTTACATCGAGGTTGATACTGAAGAGTTTTCACATTACTACTCGCACCAATCAAACAAATGAAAGAGGGTATAGTTGGGTGCTAATGTCAAATACTCGTAAGCTTCATAGCATCGTCACCTTCAGTGAAAAAAGCCCCCCTTAAATTTTAAAGTCACTTCTTGGACGACCCTTAGGCAGACAATAAAATTACATTTGCCAAAAAGAACCAAGCGATTAAGATGCTCATGTCGTTCGGAAGGAAAGACGAGGAAAAAAAGGAAAACACTTTTTATTCTTTGAAAGTGGAAAATGAAAGTAATCATTCACCCGAGAAGAAAGTTTCGTCCCTCGTCAAGCTGGGCCTTCCAGAAAACAGGATAGCCACCCAGCCGATGGACTTTCTAACTGAGTGCCTTTCATCATGCCCCAGATCAAGGCCAAGTGCCACCTCTGAGGTAACAGAAAATTACTTACATCAGTTGAATGGATACTTTCTCTTGGTTCACTTCAAAAAAAAAAGTTACATACGACATTTTTACGCCACAGCATCCTTGAAGACTGCTCCCTCTGGCCATCCCCCTGGCAACCACAGATACAGTTCAGAGGGTAATGATGTATGTTTCCGTTCACTCGCAAGTGATCCACTCAAACGAAATTGTATTCAATTAAATTTCTAAGAGCTGTCAAGAGATTTCAGTGATGGTTGGCCATTCCCCATCACCACCACCATCATTGTAGTGGCCTTCTTCTTTGTTCTTTGACCATTTAATGGATCCAGGCAAACGGCAAGCGGAGGAGGACGATTTAAATTCAATGAGCACCACGTCTTTCAGTCGTTTAACGTCCATTAAAGTATCGCCAAGGTGTCTCTGACGCACACACGTCCTGATGAATGCTCAGAGTCCTCTTCTGTTTCGGTGTTAAGTGCATTTCCTACTGCAGCACAGCAGCAGCAGCAAATTCCAAATTCAGACACTGAGACCGCAAAACGAATTAGATGCAGTTCAATGTATTTGCCATGACCGGGGTGGCAGAGCTGTGTCCATGTCCATGACTTCGGGCCGAACACGCCGCTTGTCTCTGTGTGAATTTGTGTGTGCAGCGACGGGGTGAAAGTGAGGAATGACTTTAATAA
The DNA here is from genome assembly GCA_905231855.2 of Eristalis tenax. NCBI lineage: Eukaryota > Metazoa > Arthropoda > Insecta > Diptera > Syrphidae > Eristalis > Eristalis tenax. The sequence continues at coordinate 44,332,792 of HG993128.1, read as the reverse complement.
TTAAACTTCATCAATTCGAGTCCGAGGTGAAATAGCGCATACCACACACGCACACACCCAGACTCGATAGTTGATGCAAATTCGACTTCTCGCAGGCGTACCTTGGGACACGCACAAATGCAGTGCGCTCTGATTTGATGGAAAGTTGCTGTGGATTTGTGGTAATTTATTTATAGCAATTAGGGGCTGGTGCATGTTCTGGCCAATATTTATTACTAAAGTACGTCGTGTTTGGAAGACACACTGCTGACGCAAACTGGGTCAATGTTGCCGAAAGCAGTCAGGATGCTGGCAGTGTTGTACTCACAAGTGGTGCATGTTAGTGCGCATCTAATTACACGGCTATGCTGGAGTGCGACTTGAATACTTCAGAAATTGATGGTAAATTTAAACGCGCCCAACTTGCTGATCTCTGGAAAAATTGTGAGACGGCATGAATGAACCATGAGCTTGATGTGTGATAGTTTGAAAGGCAAAAGAGAAACCTGGATTTTACTTGTCACACTGTCGGCTAAAATATGTGCTCGACGTTGCCTGATTCTGCTGGTAGTGGTATTTGCATTCGAATAAACTCAGGCTTCAATGAAACCCTCATCCAGGATCCTCCCCAGATCCTACCACAAATCCAAGCTTCAATGAAACCCTCAACCAGAATCCTCCCCAGATCCTACCACAAATCCGACGCTTGGAGACGCTGAAGGTCGACGAAGGCGTGTGTATGGGCCTGTACTTTTAGGATCTGAATATCCAACTATCTCTTCGACTGCCAGACTGAGTCATTGTAGCGTCTTTCAGTCAAAAGCTATTGCGTTCAAGGAAGCTTTTTATGTAACCACGCGACGAATTTGTCTCTAGAACCAGTCACACGGTTAGTGTAACTCGAAGACTTCCCCGAGAGATAACCGAGTATTTGAACATCGATCGCATGTGAGTGTCTCGACAGTGTACCATTCCAGAAAATGTCGGAGCAAACGAACAATTGGAGATCTGCCACCCATGCGTCTCGCAAAACATCTTCTGAAGTTTAAACACTTCATGACACCAATCATAGATGTTCCGATAGCACAGGCTGCCTAACGAGGAAACAATTATGGCGTGCTCTCAATCTCTCACAGAACATCTCACATCCTGATCAAACTGAGCAGGCCGACTCTCAGGACTATTATCTGCGCACAGTGTGTTATTTAAAGTTCGGTAGTCACGTTCTGTAAGAAAATTCGTAGTCCCAAAATTGCCCCTACCAACCACTTAAACGCGGCGAGATAGCCTCTATCCCTCCACCCCCTCAAAAGCTTGTTTTTGGCCCCTCTACAAAACACAGTAATTAATTTGTTGCTCCAGAGTTGTCGTACTCTTTACGAAAATCTCATTCTAATCTGACAGTCTCTGATTGAGTGTATGCCATAATTGCTTCGCATAGCAGTGAGGCCCCCTGTGTCATTACGCCAGATGATTGAACAAGCGGTTCAAGCTTCAGAAAACCTCTTGTTGTAGCGAGCGGCAAACTTCCACTTTGAAAGAGCATCAAAGCACCCATATATGGTAGATATTCTAGAATACTTGACCATCCAAACTTGTCTACAGTTTAGGGGAGGTCCTCGACTTCTGCAAAGGGTATTTCGCATTTTCAATAGTTTGAACAATTATGTCATCAGCATCATCATCATCTTCTGACCCGCAAGCTCCACTAAAGGGGTCGCAAGGGTAAACCACGCACGAGAGATCTCCAGGCAACTCGATCGTCCGCCATCGACTCTAACTCATCAGGAGTTATGCCCAAGCGTAACCAAGCGAGTTTTTGGACTTGGTCCAACCATCTCGCCCAGCCAAGCGGTCGCCTTCCTGATGGAATCGCATTCAACGCCCGCCCCGAAAGTCGTGATGAAGTGGGCATTCATGGCACCAAACAAACGAAGCATAGCCCTCACTGTTCAAAGAAGCATCTCCTCAATGTTGAGTTCCTCTCGCACTGCCGTGTTTTTCACCTTATACCGGCGAGTAATTCCCACAACAGCACGAAGAAAACTTGTATTCGCGATCTTCTTTTTTCGGTAATTGCCCAAATCTCATGACCATACTGAGCTGAACTTAGCTTTGACACCAAGCTCGGCCTTCCTGATTACAGATCTACCAAGCTGTTCCAAAACTGACCCAGCTTCACTAATCTTACAGGAAAGCTCAGCATTACTCCTTCCATCACTCGTGAAAAAGACCCCGAAATACTTAAACTTCTCCACCTGCTTCAATGGGACTCCACCAACCTGAAGAGTGCATTAAACAGGCGTTCTGGAGATGACCATAACCTCCAATTTGTCCACGTTGACCTTTATTCCAGCATCAGCTCATACGGCCCCAAGCCTATCGAGTGCGCGCTGGAGTTCGGTCTGGGAAGATGTGGAGATAGCCTGTCATCTGCAAAAAGAAGATGACTTACCCTCAACTCTTCCAATGTGAAATTTTCCTCGCCTCGGCTGTGCTGTAACACCCAGTCCATGTATACAATGAAAAGTAGAGCTGACAAGATGCAACCTTGGCGAAGTCCGAACACAGACCCGAACACAGCTGCTACTGTTTGTGTATAGAGACTGAATGGCCCTCAGAAGAGGACCAACAATCATTCTCCTGCAGAACACTCCCGAGCTTACCTCGAGGAACTCGGTCGCATGCCTTTTCCAAAGCCACAAAATAATTGTAGATGAGCTTGGCATACTCCCAAGCCTTCTCAGGTACCATTCTTAGAGTGAAGAGCCGGTGGTTGCTGGTCGAAAGCCGCACTGTTCATCCCCCATCCTGGGCTCAACCATAGCCCTAGAACGCGCTTCCAACACCTTAGCGTAGACTTTCCAGGGAAGACTTAAAAGAGATATGCCCCTGTAGTTGAAACAATCTCTTTTGCCTCCCTTCTTGAAAACTGGGACAATCACCCCAGATTGCCAATCGCCAGGTGTCTCACCACGTTCCCAGGCCACTTTAATGACACGATAGAGCCCTGAAACTCCCTCTTTACCCATTGCCTTAAGCATTTCTGGACGGATTTCATAAATACCGGCGGATTTGCCATCTTTTAGCGATACAATCGCCAAAATGACTTCCTCGACCGTTGGACTACTCTCCGCCCCACTCAAGACTACAGGTCTACCATCCTCAGTGGCCTGTTGGGGATTGAGCAGCTCCATCTTCAGTGCTTGCTCCATCTGCGTAAGATGTCCACCTCATTGGAAAGCAAGCCACCGTCTTTGGATTTGGCTCCTTCGATGATGTTCAGTTTCCTTCCTCTGAGTCGGCGAATGGTTTGCCAGGACACCTTTTTCGCAGATCCATGGTCGCTTTCCAACTTCTCGCCGAACTCCTTCCAAGAGTGCTCTTTAGCTGCTCGCACAGCTTGCTTTACGCGCCGTACCGTTCACTAGAAGTAGAGTCCCCAGTCTTCTTCTCTCTGATGGCTTCTTGAACTCCGAGCGGCTTAAACCACTCAGTTCTTTTCTCACTACGAGCCGAACAATTATGTTCTCATAACAACAGACCTCTAAGGCTCTTGTGACTTCATAACACCCAGTGACATGGATGATTGACGTGAAAAATAGCAAACAGTACCCACAATCGTCCTGAATCACAACCCTTTGTCTTCTCAACCAATTCGGTTAAAATTGCTGATGAATAATCAATAGCGGCCTTCCAGTCTCGTCTTCATGCATCCCCGGGTTCTTCAACTGTTAATCACATTGCCACGAGATGGGGAAACTTTTTCCTTGGAGTTAAATTAGAAATGTGCTCAACCATTACTATTCCTATTTGCATACTTGGAGCTTCCCCCTTAATGGGACATGCAAATCCGAAAAATCGCTCCGTCTCTGTGGCCGAAAATATACGGATTTCATTATTCCTTCAGGTATGCAAATGGAATCTAACTTTTTCCCCAGTCTAGCTATCTATTTGCATGCACTTATAAACTCTAATCCAGCCGAGGACGGATGAAGCCTTCCACCGGAAGTTGGCTGTTCGTGTTGAATGACAAACTCTGCTCCGGAGTCTGAGTGGAAGAGTGGAAGCTGTCGAAGTTGATGAAACACGATACACCCTAATGATGAGACGATTTTTCCAGTTCTAATTAAATCCTTTTCAATCAGGCACCCGCTCCCCCCCGGGAGAATGATGCAAAAGTTTGTCGGAAAATTTGGATTTAGCAACCGCCCTCCGCCTGCTCTGCGGTGTGTATCTAACTCTGGTCATTCCCGTATCTGAATCCATCACCGAAGAACTGTGAAATGCTGCTCTCTCGGCCGCCTCCACCGCCTCCTCCTCTCCACGACAAATATTTGGCCAAGTTCGCACCGCATTGCAGATTAAAACCGAAAATAATAATCCCACCCCGGCGGGGTCGATTCCTCTCTCGTGGGCGTTTTCCATTAACACTTCATATTCCGTAATAAATTCCAAAATAACAACTCATTTCCATCCACGCTCTGGACGCCGCGCCGCGTCTCTCCATCCACTACCGTGCCGATTGCCAGGGCTGCAGCACGGATTGAAGGGGTTGAGCAGTACACAGCCCCGTGGGCGGTCCGTCATCATGGCAGCCGAAATAAGACCGCCAGTCTGAGACATATTAGATTTCTTGGACGAAGGAAAGAATGGACCATTGTTGCGGCGAAGCCGAAGCTACCGACAGATGTGAGCCAGTGGCCTCTTCGGCACTGTTGAGCCCCTGGAATGGGATGTGCGAACGACGCGCCACCTGGCAGAAAACACGGGTAACACAGACGGAACGCGCATGCGTTTCTCTTGGGTAATCTCACCACGCCATGCCATGGTGGAATGGCGGCTAGTGCCATGTTTATGCTTAAATTTTGACATTGGTCGGGCTGTTCTGCGCCTTTTTTTCTCTCCGATTTTTCGTGCGAACTGGAAAACAAAACAAATTTGGGTCACTATCGCAAATACCTACACTGACACACCGCAGCGCACTCACACACGGGGGGGCGACTGTGGCCGTACACACACGCGAACTCCTTGCGCCATCCGCTCCAGTAACTGAGATTATTGAATGGTGTTCCAGATACCCAGTTTTGAATGCATGATTGATTTTATTACAGGACTACACACCACGGTGCCGCCACCGCTGTGGAGCACAATCGAGTCAAATGAAGTTGCCAACCAAAGCCACTGCTTATTCCGACTGTGCCGACGACGAAGAGGAGGGATGCTGGTTTTTGGCGGCTCGGCAGAAGGGGCTGGGGCAGATGGATGGCGCTGGAAGTAAACATTGCTGCACAGCAGGGGGATATTATTGACTTCTCCGTGGGGGGTGCTTTGTCGAAGGCTCATAATGATGGACGATAGCATCATCATGGCGGAGGCTGCTCGATCGAGCGCACCGAAGTTGGAATGTCGGTCGGTGCGTACTGTGCGCGTGAGTGTGTGCACGCTTTGTGTGGGAACTCATTCAAAGTGAAAGACCTTTCCTGGGTAACAGTGGAAATTTATGGCGACCAACCAACGCAGTGCAGTTCCTGAAATACCCAGAAAAGGGTTCGAAAGTCATTTGTTTGAAATCTCTGGTGGGTCATACTACACTTGTACGTGTGTACAATCGAATACCAGTCCTGCCCATGGATGAGGTGGTGGACTGGGGTCTGGGAGCAGGGAGTTGGGAGCTCTTGTATGGGCTTTGTATCGAGAGGTGAGTCATGTTGTGTAGATTCCGATGAGTCATGGGAGAATGGGGGGGACAAGAGAATCCTTGGATATCACTGCCACTGTGATAGAAATTCTGTGTTCGTAGGGCGTCGCTTGCTGTTGTTGTTATGGCATTTTCCGTGCACAAACCACTCGACCGTCGGTCTATTAGCTGAAACTACTTGCAAAAATTTGGCCAAGAATGTGAATAAATTCCATATTTTGAGGCCGCATTCCTATGAGATACTTGGGGAAGTTAACATGGAATGCATAAGTGATTCTGCTGATTTTCGGAACTGTGGTGAGCCACAAACGACTGCGGTGTTTGTTGAGTGGAGTCGTTTGAGTCTTGGGAAAATAAAAAGACCCAAAATCGACACGAGTTGCATTCCCTTTGATTGCAAGATTACATATGAGAGCATGGAGTGCCACGAAGTATAGTGAATAGCTTTCACAGACTTGTTGATCAGTTGGGAAGAAAGTTTAGCGCAGTCAGTAGATAGGTGCGGGGCTGCTAGTGAATTCATCAGCACACGAAGGCCATGTTGGTTCATTGTGATACCCACAGTCAGACTACTGACACTGATCGACGAGGTGACTGGACCAGGTTTGAAAACCAGATAAAAGCGTATTAACTTTGCTTCACTAACGTATTCGGTAATTAATGAGGCGGTTACTGTCTTGTCAGAGATCTGAGGCAGTTGTCGGTACAAGTGGACATCATTCGCAAGGAGACTGTGCTGAATTGCTGAATAAAAGTACGGTGGAAGTACCAGCTATTATATTTAGTAGCTAAAGTTCCTAAGTACTAAGACCAGGGCTGCTTTGTATAAGTTGCTCATGTTCAACGCGGTTTTTTATGTTGGCTCGTATAGATCTGGACCTCATCCAACAAACCCCTGCTGCGACGAACCCCGACGAACGACGAACCCCGAGTTGGTTGGCGGCGACATCCCGTGCTCGGGTAAGCTGCTGGATGCCACTGTTGGCCTAAGCAAATCGTTTTAGAGAGATTAGCTTTGGGGCTGCTCTGACATATTCGGAGCCCAGATATAAAAGGCCGACGGGCCTTTCTTGATAGAGTCAACCGCGGCGCTCACAGCCTCAGTGTGGTAACCGAAATCGGACGCAAAAGGACCTTCTGAACGAAGGGCAAAGAAACGGACTGAGCCTCGCAGTTGGAGGCTGTGAGTGAGGTTCCGTCAATACATAAATACCTCGCATATGAACGGGCATATTGCTGTCGTCAACACCAGCGATCGAAAAAAGAATAGTAATTTTCGGTTCTGGAAAGTGGGTTCCCTCAACAGATCACGTGCAGCCGAAGGGTCTACGTCGGACGGAAAGGGCCGTGCGAAGTTATTGCAACAGAGAGAGGGTCTTATTATGATGTGGTCACATGTCGAGGCCAACCTAGGCAAAATGCCAAAGTCTATTAAAGCGAATCCCTCACAACAATCTGGAGCAAGGCAACAATAACCCGATTTGCGTCCTGGGACAACGGGGACAAGCAAGACAAGAATGATATACGATCGATTCCACAGTTTCAACAACAGGATCAAGGCGATTTCAATGCTAAAGTGAATCAGGAGTACGTCTTTCCTAGAGTCATAGGGCTTCAGGCTCTTGCGCTTTGACAAGAGGTGGAGTGTCTCCTAAGAGAGTCTCACAAACTATAGTCCTCTTTGGGTTTATGGTATCTGGAGACGAAGATTCAACTGCGAATTTCACCGGCTGTGCAGCACATGGGCCTAGCCAGGCATCTGCGGACCCAACGTCTAATGTGACTGTGCCAAGTAGAGCGCATGGACAATTTAGCTCTGGTCTGAAAATCTTCGACTCGGAACCTCTGGGACAACGGAACAAGGAACTAACTTGACCAGAGATCTTGCTTAAGTGGAGACGCTTGTTTGTTGAGGCCTAGGTCCAACACAAGGTTTAGCGGCACACGAAGAAGAAGGAGAACCTGACCCATGACATGTTAGCGTTCAGTCGGAATGTAGCTAAGGAGTGCGACATTACTCATTGGAGAAACCATCAAAAGATCTGCCGAAGGAGAATAGGATACGCCCTGACTCAAATGCCAATCCTGACACGGCTTCTCTCTAACTCTGCATGTAAAGCAGAACCAAACAACAAGCTCCACTGCATATACCCACTCACCTAACCTAACCTAGCAAGAACCCAACTAGAAAGAACTGCTCGAGAGTGACTAGACAACTTGCCCTTGACTTAAGGTTGAGATTAGAGCAAAACCGCAATCGGAGGCCCCGACAGTCCGAGAAGCGGCCAAAATGACGTCAATGTTGGCATTACCCCAGACTGATGTCGTTCTAAAACAAAAACCGCGGAGAGCCCCAGGTTACCAGCACGCAGCACACGATTACTCTGTGCTGGGACCCAGATCACCCAAATAAACTTGTCATGAAAGGGACCGAAACCAACCCAGCCCAGGCAAGCCTATGGGATCAAACCATCTCTTGCGGATATCAAGAACATAAGTGAACCACAGGATCATAGAGAAAGCAAACAAAAGGTGCAACTGTTCCATCATATGCGGCACCACTCGGATGCCCTGCCCCGAGGTGAACATGCGACGAAAAGTTGCTATCGACGATAGTTATCTGCAGCGCCGTAAAAGAAATAGAGGACCACAACCTGGCAGAGACTGACAGTTGAGACTTACAACACAGACAAGGCATCTAGGATCTAACAAAAATCCATCTATTCAGGTTCATAGGAATAGCAGGGCGTGACCAACGAGACAAGCTGAAAGTAGGAGCTAAGAGGTTATATTCCCACATGGGCATCACTGGGTTCAACACGACCTAAGTGAGCCGTCTACCGTTACCCACCTAGCTAACCTCACCTGTCGGTTAACAATCGTATTTCCCAGTTGGCACCACAGATCACTTATCTTCGTCTCATTGCTTCAAAGTTACATGGAACTACTAGGTCAGGTTATTGTGCGCCCATAGTACCAACCCCCGTAGAACGGTATGATCATGATCCTTAAGAATATTGACTCCTCCGTCGATGCTCCAACCATAAAGGCCCACAAAGCGATGCCAGCATCACCACTTAAATCCCTGCCGTCTCTGGACTGAAACAAAGCTCAATTTTGGAAACAGAGAGAGAGAGAGAGAGAGCTCTCTCCGTCTCTTTGACTCCCGTTGACGACATTGATATCCTCCACCACCATTCGGAGGGAGCAAATTGATTATTTAATCTCTTCATCTCTTTATCTGTGCACAACCTTTGTTGGCACATCGTCAGACGTGCGCGCGTCCTTCGGCACAGGGCAAGACCTTGCGGACCTCCACGGATCAACCCCTCGCGGCCAGTACCCTTTTGGTATTTTTAGATTTGACAGGAATGACGAGGATAATGATTCACTTATCGTAATCCATTAGACTGCGAGACGAGGATTTATAAGCGAAAAAGGGATGAACGAGGACCAGCACAAAAGAAAAACAATTTACCTCGACCGGTGCGAATGGACACAAGGTTATTCGTTTCTCCATCGCGTGGCTTTGAAGCACTTATTTTGCGTTCAGAAAAATGGAAAATTAAGCTGATTCGAGCGCCCTCGTTGCATCTGCTCTCCGATGCCGGAAAGATGAACTCAATTTGAGAGTAATTCAAAAGTTAAAGTGCGGAGCAGCCGTGGGATGGCCTGGTGAAAATTATTTTCGGTGTCAGTGGCGCCGTATGGCGCACGTTCAATAAGGTCGTACGTCATGAAACAGTGCCGAGCGAGCAGACTGCAGGGCTATCAACGAGAACAAAAACGACGAAATCATATGCGACGTGGGATATGAATCGAACTGGCATCTGTGCAAAGTTGACAAGATGAATGTGGTCGATTTTTCAGTCGAAATTGCTTGCCTGGCGTGCACGTGAAGTCTAAAATAATTCACGAGAACCACGCAGTGTGGCAGAGGTCAGTGGAATACTCTAGAGGTGGAGAACTATCGATAGCCTCAGCCGAGCATTTCTCTCTACGAGACTAAGGACTGCGGTCCATTTTTAACGGTGTCCATGTCTATTCGGTGTTGAACTTGAATAATCAATGCAATGCGTAGAGACTGCTTGGTTCTGAGAGAGAGAGAGAGAGAAAGAGAGCTGCCCAAAGAAACCGGACTACCGGACTACCTTCAAGTTATTGCTGCCCATTGTGACGCTTTACCCAAGACGGTGATCCTGTGTTTTTTGGAAACGACATTTACATGGTTTCTCCTTAGTTCATCACCAGGTACATACATTCTAGCGAACGCAGTATTGAGGACGTATACTCTCGTATACTCTCAGCAAGATCACACCATATGTGATGACCTGTAAGTGTTGCACGAACTACTTTAGAGCGATGTGGAAGATGTTATATGACAGCCCGTTGGCTTGTCTTAGACTGTTTTGACATTGAAAGTCTCGGTGAGTTCGTTACCGACAGCGAGAATTCTTCTGGCGAGTTTGGCAGGCATGTCCGAACCTGGCTGACGGTGGATAGCGTCAATCTGACCCGATAATCGTTAGTTTGAACAAAACTATCGATAATTATGGATTGTATTCAATAGATAAGTCTTGGAAATAATGTAGGAACAATTTTTTTGCAAGTTTTTAGTTGGTTAGTTCTTATCTGTTCTTATCTCAGACTGTTAAAATATGCACATTTTCTGGTCTGAATCTTAAGCGTATTTCGGTTGCCATTTGTCACTTTACACTGAAAGTCCTCTCAGACTCCATGGAAGATTTTGGAACAATTAAACACTTCTTGGAGCATTCGTGTAAAAGGCTCAATTGGCTGCCATTGACGTGAAAAACGAAAAGCTTTGACAATTACAAACAAAACATCTTAAATTGAATAACCGTCCAAAAATCTATGCGTCCGCTTCGTTTGTAGAATTTTGATATTGGAGGATATTGGAGAACAAAACTTCCTTTCCATAATTTTTTCTAAGAAATGGAAAAGTTGGGATGACCCCTTTGGCAAATCTTCTCTCTCTTTATCTCTGTCTCTCCCTCTCTCCCTCTCTCTCTATATCTCTTTCTCTCTCTCTCTCTCTCTCTCTCTCTCTCTCTGTCTATGTCACTCTCTCTCCCTCTGTCTCTCTCTCTCTCTCTCTCTATCTCTCTCTCTCCCTCCCTCTCTCTCTCTCTCTCTCTCTTTCTCTCTCTCTCTCTCTCTCACTCTCTCTCTCTCTCTCTCTGTCTATGTCACTCTCTCTCTCTCTCCCTCTGTCTCTCTCTCTCTTTCTCTCTCTCTCTCTCTCTATTTCTCTCTCTCTCTCTCTCTCTCTTTCTCTCTCTCTCTTTCTCTCTCTCCCTCTCTCTCTCTCTGCCTCTCCCTCTCTCTCTCTTTCTCTCTATCTCTCTCTCTCTCTTTTAGGACCTTCTCTAACGCAAACCTTCCTTATTCGGTCATTAAATCTTATACTTGTGATGTCCTTAGTCCTTAGAAAGTCTTATTTTCACTGATTCCACTAAGTTTCGTTTTGTAATTAGCTTCGATTGAGTTTTTTCGAGATCATTATAGATTCAATGACTTTGGAAATATTTAAATGGTACCCATACCTCCGTGAAAGCACGCCAAGAGTTGCTCAAGTACCTTTAGAACTGTTATTTCTTCTATTGATATCAGTACAGGAGCTCAAAGCGCTTGTAACTAGGTCTTGTCTACAGGAGCACCTTAATTATTCTCTGTATCATAATAAAGCCATATTCCATCTTCTTGGATTTACAGCTTTCTGTCCTCTTTCAATATTTCGTTCAAACTACTGCTGTTTGTTTCATGTCTACCGTACAAACCTTTTAGTTTGTCTATTGGAACGAATCCTACATTCATACACTCGACACAGGTTCGTCGAGTTACGTATGTGTACCATTTCTCTCGTTTGAAAGTAGCTAGTACTGGAGAGGTAGGTGCATAGAAGATGTTATCATGAAAACAACGTCACCAGTAGTCATTGGTGAAGATGGCGAGTGGCGGCATTTTCCCCCTACACCTAGCGAGTAATTTGAGGCAGTCAGATTTTTGAGTTTGAACATGGATGCCTAATTTTTTCACTGAGTTTTGTCTGACTTGAGAAGGTAGACATCTGGAGAACTTCTGGAAAGAGGGCGGGGGGATGGGGCTTCTAGCGGATTCACCAGCACACTAAGAACATGTAAGTCCACTATGATACCCACAGTCAGACTACTACCACTGATTGACTATTCTAGTGATGGATAAAAGGCTGAAAATCGCCGATGCCGGCTATGCACAATTTAGTGAAAATCCCGATGTCATGAAACGCGTGGTGGAGTTGTTGGGTGTGGAACCCAACTAACTAACAGCTTAATCAGAGGAAGGACCATACGACGACTAAAGTGGCAGTGGATTGGTCACACTCTCCGAAAGGGTGACAGGTCCATAGCTAGCCAAGCGATGTAATGGAACTTGCTTACTCAGAATGGCAGGATGCACGGCGGTCCTAGGAGTACGTGGCGCAGAAGAGTTGAGAAGATAGCAAGGCAACTGGGACAAAATTGGGGAGAGCTGAGGCACATTTCCAGAAACAGCACTCCATGCCAAGGAGGCAGTACAAACAAGGGGAAACAGGACATAGAGACATACAGGCAGCAGAAACTATCTACATATTCGACAGGATTGCCTTCGATGGTAATGTCTCCTCTGTTGCAGGTGTTGATTCTCATGGCCTTGTTCCTCTGGATATTTATCTCCAATCCGGCGCATTGAGTTAATCTTGCGAGGTGTTCTAATTTAGTTTGGATGTCGCTGAGCTTGTGTGAGGGTCCGCATAGCCTAAGTCCTTCAACCATGAGCTGTACGGGATGTACAGCAACATGAGCTCGTGAATCTACGGATTCAACGCCTAAGATGACTGTAGAGCGCATGGACAACATCATTCCAGTCTGAAGAGTATTCGACTTCGAACCAGTGGGACAACGCCATAGCCGACGCCCATGGCGCACACAATTGGAGAACGACCTCAACTAAACTAGACGGGCGAAATTTGAGGCAGCTGGCTAAAGGTCGTGCCAGCTGGAGAGGCCCAGGTCCACCCGGACTGAAGCGCCATTAGAAGAAGAAGAAGTCAACGTCCTTCAGTTGTCGTGTAAGATTCGCAGACTTCCCTTAAAATTTCATTCAGGGTAATTGTGAGCAGTTGAGTTGAAAGTGGCCATCCTTGGTGGACTCCTGATGCTTCCGTTATGCAGTACCGTGTGATCCGCGGGATCCGCAGGGTACTCCTGTCTTTCTATATGCTCTCCATATTGCACCTCTCTTGCTGGTTCCATTCTATAGATGGCTCAACTATTATGCGCACAATGTCTTGTAAATTGAGTGAAGTAGAGGTTTATCTCTCCAGTTGCTGCATTATTTCAAGGCAAGAATGGTTAGATTTTCTACTTCTCATGTCATTCTTATGTGAGGGTATAGAAGTTCAGCTGATGTTCTGCAGTCAGTGCGTAGTAATTCGGCTGTGGTACCATCATCGCCACCTGCTTTGCTACACTTCATCTTCATTCTATGATGATGGGTGGTTCACACGGTGTTATTGAATTGTTTTCCAGGTTTTGGTACTTTGATGAAAGAAGTAATTTGTATGCTTAAAGGACATATATTTGGCCTTCAAAGTGCATAGACGTTGGTTGCCAGTCTCTCAAATCAGGCTTTTAATTCATGTGTGTTTTAATGTTTGCTGGACTGTAGAAAATACTCCAACGGGAGTCCTAGTTTTCTTAATGATGGCCTCTATTCATGCAAAAATCACTCACCAGGAGCCTATTAAGTGTAGCAATATGTTGTACTCTGCTGCAAACCACATATTGTGCAAATTTTGTATGTGGCCTCTAGAGGGATTGCAGTTATTGAAAATAGACTGGAATCAGTTGTTAAGTATTTGTGATTGTAAGTGAGGACGATTTTGTCTGCTGTTTACTTTGCTATGATGAATGTTATCTAGAGTCTGGCAATAGGCATGAAAATGACCATAGGGTTATAATTGCCAGGTTACTGGGCCCATGACTTCCGGGATCGGATGTTAGTTGCATTATTTGTGGAGCTGATCTTTCAGATGAAGCTGCTCTTAGCACGCACGGACTAGATTTGTGGAGTACATATTGGACCTGGCATATAACCTAATGCGGCTACTCGGTCTATTAAGGACGAGGAAAACAAAAGTTGACATGAAAGAACACCAATATGTTCAGATTTTGCATATTTATTTCCGGCGTTCGCACACAAAGCGTGCACGGTGCGTCGCAGAGTTGCGGCTCACAGTGATTCTCTTTGTATGGGAGCGACAAGCAAAATCTGTAAAATCTGTAAAAAAATAAAAATGAAGCATCGTGCACATGTATGAGTTCTTACGGCTCAAAAATTGTAGAGGAAGCTCATATTTCTTAATAAAAAACGTATGCACAATTTTTGTTTTAATGTGGGAAATTTCGTGTTGATCTCATCTATGATGCATTAAGTCTTGTAATTGATAAATATATCTGCATAATTTACATTTTTCATACATTCTGTATTTATTTTTCAATAAAACTATTTTTTATGTATTTTATTTTATTTTATACTATTATAGTCGAATTCACTGCTTAATGGTGGTTAATGTTTTCGTTTTGGTGCAGACATTATATCGTGGTCTAGAGATCCGGTAATATCAGGCGAATAACGTATTCATTAGATCAATTTGAGCTGAGTTAAAAATATTGCAAGCTGAAGAGTTTCTGTTTAAGTAAGACTCTAAAGAATGTTTAAATCTGGACAACAATTATTATAGCACAGTAAACAACAGATAAAACCGTCTTCATTTGTGATCACAAATATCCAAAAACTGAATCCATTCTATACAAAATTTGCACAATATGTGGTCTGCTGCTGAGTACAGCATATTGCTCGTTACTTCTGGTCTACTGAAGTTTCGCAAATATTGATTTATAGGCGATTTATTTTCAAAATTCATAGCTGCTAGACGAATAAGAAAATTATTTTCTGCTTGTCAGCCCACATCCTAAATCTTATTGTATTGTATTACTCGCTTAACACTAATTTGCAACATTTGTTCATTAAATTATGTAAAGATTACTATATTCGAGCATAAATGTAACGCCACCCAGAATGCTGCTTTGCTACGAGTTCAATTTCTTTTTCTGACAAACATTCGTGTCAGCCGAAGGTCAAATTTTGTCCGATACTCTCCGCAGACTTGGACTTCGCCAAGGGTGCGTCTTGTCACCTCTCCTTTTCATTGTATATGTGGACTGGATGTTGCGGCGCAGCCGAGGCGAGGAATGTTTCACATTGGGAGAGTTGAGGGTAAGTTATGTTCTTTTTGCAGATGACTTAATGATCCTCACATCTTCCCAGCGCACACTCGATAGGTTTGTGGCCGTATGTGCTGATGCTGGAATGATGGCCTTCAGTGGACAAGTGGTGGTTATGTTCATCTCCAGTACGCCTGTTCAATGCACTCTACACGTTGGTGGAGTCCCATTGAAGCGAGTGGAGAAGTTTAAGTACCTCGGGGTCTTTTTCACGAGTGATGGAAGGAGTAATGCTGAGCTTTCCTGTAGGATTGGTCAAGCTGGGTCGATTTTGAAACAACTTGGTAGATCTGTAATCAGGCAGGCCGAGCTTGGTGTCAATGCCAAGTTCAGCTCAGTATGGTCATGAGATTTGGGCAATGACCGAAAAAAGAAGATCGCGAATACAAGTTTTCTTCGTGCTGTTGGGGGAATTACTCGCCGGGAGAGGGTGAGAAACACGGCAGTGCGCTATGAACTCAACATTGAGGAACTGCTTCTTCGAACGGAGGGGACTATGCTTCGTTGGCTTGGTCACGTGGCACGAATGTACCCTTCATCACGACTGCCGAGGCGCGCGTTGAATACGATTCCATCAGGAAGGCGGCCGCTTGGCAGACCCAGGACTAGATGGTTGGACTAAGTCCCAAAACCTGCCTGGTTACGCTCGGGCATAACTCCCGATGAGTTAGAGTCGATGGCGGACGATCGAGTTGCCTGGAGATCTCTCGTGCGTGGTTTACCCTTGCGGCCCCCTTTAGTGGAGCATGCGGGTCAGAAAATAATGATGATGGCTCTCCGCAGACTATTTATACGACGGAGTGTGTGTTGCGAAAGAGTTTCCGTTCCGAACGATTGCCTCGCAAGTAGGATTCAAATTAATCTTCTTCTGAGATGAACGAACAGATTAAACGCATTCTGTTACCCCACATTATAGCGGAATTCAGAGAATAATTCTTGTGATCCTTCAATTGAGAAATATTCAAACCCCAAGTCCCTTCCGCTAATTTTGTCACACAGACTTACGCCACCAATCACTGCTGACCGAGATTACAAAACTGGCTTCGCCTGAAGTCTTAGCTAGTTTTCGTGTGCCAACTCAACATTCCATTCACCCCCTCCGGCTTTTAATTTCTTTTCTCCATTTCCCCACGTCTGAAAAGACTGTACACATCCTTTGAATAGGACTCCGTCTACGTCAAGTGTGGTCACAACTCTCCATCAGGCTGAATGTGAAGAGGAACTTCGTCTTCGTCGAGGTGGAAAAATGGAAAATCAGATCCCAAGCGGACGGAAGCAAACTAACGAAACCACTACACTTGTCTACTTCAGCACGCCTCACCATAGCGTCCATCTAAGCGAGCTACCCCAATATGAGGAGCACCATTTCGACACAATTACATGCAAGCAAACGAAATGTCTTCCACCCATCTGCCTCTCTTTGTCTCCCTTGGAAAAAGGATAATTGCGGCTGGCAAACAAGCGAACGAGTTTAACGGCAAATATTTGCAGAGGCCCCTAATCAAATTCATTCCAAACCACAAATAACCAACCGGATACCCATCAGGACTCTTAATCAAACAGAGCTCGTCTCACAATTAAACATCCATCTCTGCCCGCTTAACGCGCTGCTCCTCCGCACCGTTGCGCCGGGTGAACCCCACCCACCCTCTGGTGGAAGAAAATCAATGGACCCAAAAACCAGCGAATTATTGTGTCACTCACTCATCGACACCAGAGGTCCTGGCACCCCACACCACGAACCGCACCTAATCGCGCCAATCGTTGACCTTTTTATCTCCGTCGCATTATCATCGGCCGAGATGCGAAAGAGCGATATCGACAAAAGGCAATTTTCTAATAACCGCACAATCATTTAATTTACCTCATTCGCCTCACTCAGCGACGGCGCGGACGGTTGGGACTGAGCCAAGTCCCTTTAATTGAATATTCCCATTCATTTATCTTTCAATCAGAATCATCATCAGCGTCGCCATCGATAGGCTACCGATGACGACGACGACGACGACGGAACACAATTGAGAGTTTTCCTCCCCGGCCAGACCCTACCGGGATACTCGTAATCAACAACAAAAGGTCATGCAGGCCCGCCGGAGTTGTGTGCGTTTGCGTTGGCTCTGCGGCGAAGGAAACCCTTTCCCTCCGCCCAGTACCCATCCATCACCCAGAGGACCACTCAAATACATATTGTGGAGGGTATTTCCTCGATCTGGCAAATGCCAAGGCTTCCCTTCGCTCTCATCACCGGCCGGATACCGCAGCATGGTCAGGATGCGAGTCATTACCATAAAAAAAGTGAAGAAATAGCCTTTTCATTTTGGGATAATCGGAAATCGAGTGAAGAGATGTTTCGCCCTTCTCCGTCCGAGGGAGGGGTGGTGTTTTCGATGCAAGCACGGGTTCGGTGGGTTACTTCTGCGATTCGTTGGACTTCACTTTGGGCCTGACATTTGCAATTGATCCCATTCATCGCTCATCGGGCAGTTGCAAATTGCAAGAAGGGATCTGATTTGATTATGCCCTGAGCCACACTTCGTTGTCCTCGTGCTGTGTCCGTAATTTCATCTTCTTGAGATGGCCCTCAATTGGGGCAGCTTTAAAATCGAATTTTGGATAGTACTTTCGCCTGTAGACGTATGTCTACGCTTTGTGTTGGAGGGAGGTAGATGTGTTGAGACGATGCTGTGGCAGCTAATGGATCGCTGGCAAAGGATGCATAAATGCTTAAGTTGCTTTAACAAATGTTAGGTCGCGTCAGTAGAAATGTTGTACCCAATTGAATGGCCGTTCGATGGTTCCAGACAAGTACTGGAGACGTACAAGGCTTGGAAGCAGTTTTTGTCCAAGCGTCCGATCCTCGTCCGATCATCGTGTTTCCAAAAGACTCCCAGAACACAGAAGTCATGTTCAGAAGGAGGCTCTGCTAAATCGCGAAGAGCTGTTATGACTCAATCTGAGTGTAAGATCCTCGCGATAAGAGCCTCCTGCCATTGAGGTACACCGCGGGGTCCTTGCAGGGTTCCAGAGACGTGGAATTATCCTGCGTCTGCCTCAGGTTGCATTGGTCACAGTTTCTATCAAAGAATCGTAATTAATCCTTTGTTGATTCAATTGCGGTGCATTTTTATGGACTGCTTCGTCGTTAAGTCAGCCACCTCGTTAAGTTGAAAATGAAACTGTCCGAGGACTTAATTGGTTGCTTGGCCAGGGAACTTCAAGGAGAGGCAATGTCGAGGACTTTGCACTAGACACCCTCGTCGTCATCAGTCCGTCGCAGGGGATCGTCCAGCGTCTAAGTTAAGAATTCGCAGATATTGAGCACCTCAAGAACAAACTGCTCAACCTTTTCTAGTCTCTCCCCTTTTATGTAATGTGTAAATATGCATTTAGTGGCGGGCGTAGCGTTGTGGGTATGTGCATCGAACTCCATGCAACTGCAACTCGCTGCATGGGTTCCTGGACTAAATATATTTTCACGGCTCCACCTCTTTCGAGTCACAATGCTCAAAGAGTTACTGTCTATCAATGAATCAAATTTCTTTTTGCCGTGAATGGGTGTGTACTCGATGGCTCAGAGTGTATTTTAACAGCTATTCTGGTACTCGTGTCATTTGAGTAAAGGATTCATGGGTGGGAGAGAGAAATCACACAGAGTACTCTTTTCGATATCTGCTGATCGAATGTTGTGCAGTGTTTGTTTCGCGAATACGTGCGCTCATTTTCGGTGTACCCTATACCGAATGGGTGACATCAATTGGGCACATTGAAGTAGTGTACTTCTTTAGATAGAGCAACTGAATGTATTCATGCAGACCTCAATTGTTCATACCGGTATTTCTCCGTGTCTTAAACCATGTTAGCAAAGCCTTTTCAACCCCAACGTTGAATCAGTCATCAGATCCACCAACATTCACCTCGTGACGTGCCAAAATCAACCGACGTCACTGTGCAAGCCGTCAGAATTATTTTTTTACAATTGAGTTTACAACTAGACTTACAAACTAAAGGTTAGGGTGTTGGCTAGTCTTTCTTGGGCTGACGTTGAACTGTAATCCATCGCATATACCAATACACCCGAGTTCTGAACCAAATGCAACCAAGAAATCCAAAAATTATCAAATGCAAACACCGCGAGGGAATTGATCTTTCTTGAAGACACAATCTGCAGCGATTTAAAGCGATTTAAAAATTTATTTGAACAGAATTAATTTTTTTACAATTGAGTTTACAACTAGACTTACAAACTCAAAGTTAGGGTGTTGGCTCAACAATAGGGGCCCAACTGATGTACTTTGTTTAATTCAATGTTTATTATTGTCGGTTTTTTGTATATCCTACAATGGCTGGTGCTTACACCGGGTTGTTCAAGTCCGTGTGTGAATGGTGGTCCTTTTGGGATTTGGTGGTGATGTGTTGGCCAACTTAGCCTCGATGGTGATTGCTATCGCTGCTCTGGTAGAATCCATGCAGCTCGTTGTTCGACGTCGTTGGAAAGTTCTGCTCGTTTAGCAGATTTAACGCGTTGAGGTAGCGTTTTCAGGGGATTGTGGAGCTCAAGTTCCTGAGCTGTGTTTCCTCGTTAGGATGGTTGTTCATGTTTAGTGGCGTGCTTGGTGCTTGGTCGTAAAGCCTATTGTTGCTGTGGTGCCTTTGACGGTTCCTGTTGAAGGGGATTTCGGTACATTTTTCTTTCGTAAATTGCGAGCTTCGTCTTGCTGGTCTTACAGATGGTGTGCCACATTGGGGAGCCGTTCGTTAAGATCGGCCGTATAAGCTGCTTGTATAGCAGCAGTTTTGTCCTCTGGCTTAATCCATTTTGCTTGCGAATCAAGGGATAGATGCTACGGAAGCTGAACTGCTGAACTTCAACCATTCCGTGAAGTTACCGCCAAGATACTTGACCTTTTCGTTTGTTGGTATTTCCGTACCGTTAGGTAGCACTACCTTTATGCTTCGACATTTGGCTGCTGATCTGCATCCACCTCTGGGTGGTCTCCTTAAGCACATAAGAACCGATTTCCCAGCATTGATACGAATACCCCATTTGGTATAGTAATCAAATTTGTTTGCTGTTTGACCTCGTGCTGGCATAAGTCAGCGAGTCATCTGCGAATAGACAGCATTTTATTGTGTCAGTTGGATGGGGTTGATCTGGCGTGTAGATGTTCAAAAGCCACGCCCTGTTGACTTGCTGCCTTCAACTGAGACGTAGAATCTGGGGGAAATCCCATCTGGTTCAGCTTGTAGATGAGTCCCTCAATCCAGACCGTATCGAAAGCCTTTTCTACGTCCAGGAAGCAGGCGATGGTGACCTCCTTATTGTTCAGTGCAGCTACAGCATCGTGGTGGAACTTCATTAGAGGATGTGGCGTTTAATGTTTTTCCCGAAAACCGTACTGAGTATCCGGAATGACGTTCAGGTCGGTAGACCATCGCTTTGGTTTTCGCTGTGCAAGCCGTCTACCCACCCATGCCGCCGGTTCTCGTCTCTACTATCACCACTACTCTACAACCTTTTACGAATTCACCTTTTCTGCGGAAAATCACTAACTGCTCACAGCGCCATTATGACCATCGGTATTAAAATCAACATTAGCAAATACAACAACCGAGGGGTATAATTTTACTTCGAACACATATCATCCACAAGTCTCCAAACTTTTAGCGAAGACTTATACCCATTAGGCACGGTTCACAATGGTTAAGGAATGCTAATTTCAATTGGTAATGGGAATTATCTCTCAGTGAGGGATGGAATTTTATTGGAAGCGGTGGCAAATGGGTCTCCTATTCGTCCCTGCCAAGTGAAGACACTCCACGCGGAGATGTGTTTTCAAGCGATGCTGGATAATTACAAGCATTCCAAAGAACAAGTGAGGAAATCCGGCGCAAAGGCCAGAAAGATTGAGAGAGGTCGTCAAAACGTCAACAGCAATCTGATAACACGTTTTCTATTTCATTTCATTTTCATTTCATTTCTCTGTACATTGAGAACATTATGTTCTTTTACTAGTACGGGAGCAATATAAAATATAAAAACTCGGTCTTAGACCGTACCTGTGAAGGTAGGTGATTCCAGAGATGAACAGCATGGATGACGAGGTGCCTGTGTGACATTAAACTGGTATGAATTGAGGGTCTTAAGGCAATATTACGACTCGATCGACAGACGGTGATCTTTTCATATAAAGAGTGATTTTTTCAAAGCTATAGGAAAGTTTTTCAAAAAATATAAACACATACAATTCAGAAAAATGCACGAAATCTTTATTCGAATCGATAGTACGGTCCATATAATTTAATGTTTGAAGATTATTTCATGGAAATGTTGACCTTGGTCAAATGGTCCATCCCCTTAGTCCAATTTTGGCATACTCTTTCCAACATTTCGGCCGGTATCTCACGAATAAATGCTTCAATGTTGTCTTCCAATGCGTCAATTGAAGCGGGCTTGTCTGTATAGACATGAGCTTTAACATAGCCCCACAAAAAATAGTCCAAAGGCGTTAAATCGCACGATCTAGGCGTCCCGAACGTAAAATAAAATGTTCACCGAACTCGCCTCTCAATAAGCCCATTGTTGGGCGTGCTGTGTGGCATGTGGCACCGTCTTGTTGAAACCACATGTCATGCAAGTCAAGCTATTGGATATCATCTCACGGTAGCGCTCACCATTCACAGTTACGTTAAGATTCGCATCATCTTTGAAAAAGTACGGTCCAATGATGCCACCAGCCCATAAACCGCACCAAACTGTGACTTTTTCTGGATGAATTGGTAGCTCTTGCAATGCTTCTGGCTGATGTTCACTCCAAAATCGACAATTCTGCTTATTGACGTACCCATTGAGCCAAAAATGAGCTTCGTCTTAAACTGACCATAAAATGGAAGAAGCGCGCGATGGACTTTCTTAACAGAGCACGCATTTTGATAACAAACTTCAATAATTTGCAAGCGTTGTTCGTTTGTAAGACGTTTCATGGTTAAATTATAGACCAAACTGAAGATGTTTGACAGTGAAAGAAAACACGAAACGTGCGTCAGCTGTTTAAACCAGTGTTGCCAAAAGATAATAGCTAAAAAATCACCCTTTAGATAATTTGGCTGTTTCTTGTGAATAATTTTGAAGGGTAATATGCACGATCTGTAAGCTAGAAATGCCTCCAATTCGCATCCTAGGAGATTCCGACGTTGTTCCGAGACATGGTTGAAATTCTCCGAGGATTAAAAACGTACCGTGCAGCCGCGTTGATGGCTTTTGTTAACTTTTGCGAAGAAGAATAATCACAGTCTGCGAACAACTCTGATCCATATGTCAAGATTGGCACTATGAGTGCTTTGACAAGTTTTAATTTAACGTTGATAGGGCGAACATATTTGCTGATTGACAAGCCTCTTAGGGATGTACGAGGGGCGTTCAATATATTCCCGGTATAGGGGTGAAGCTGTGGTTGTATATATAAATTGACTTATTTATCAAGTAATACTATTATTTTAGTGCATTCATGTAGAATTTCATATAAATGTGATTATCTCTAGTTAAACAGAATCATAATGGCAACTAAGACAATGGTGGTGAAAATTGAGCATGTAATTAAATTTCTCACTAAGCAAGGAAAAAGTCAAAAAACTATTCATGAAGAGATGGTGGCTGTTTACCAGGGTTCCGCACCTTCACTATCAACTGTGCAAAAGTGGTCAAGTGAGCTCAGGAGAGGCAGAGAGAGCATTGAAGACGACCCGCTCCGGCGCCCCGGTTACTGCTTCTACGGGAGAAAGCATCAAAGAAGTCGAAAAACTTGTTCTTGAGGATGCCCGAATAAAGGTGAAAATGATGGCAGAGATCACCAAGCTTTCAATTGGTACCATTCACACCATTCTTCATGACCATCTTAACCTTTCAAAGGTCAGTGCAAGGTGGGTGCCACGAAAAGTAAGAATCGCATGCTGTAGAGAGCTTTTGGAGATGTGTAGTCTCACGCGGACGGTGTTATGGATCGAATTGTTACTGGTGACGAAACATGGGTCCACCACTATGACCCTGAAAGCAAACAAGAGTCCATGCAGTTGCATAAAAAAGGAACAGACCCCCCGAAGAAGTTCAAAGTCACTCAGTCTGCCGGGAAGCTCATGGCCACTGTACAAAAAAAGGTTAAACCATCAACGCCACATCCTACGCTTCCACTTTGCATAATTTTCGGGAGGAAATTAAAAAGAAAAGACGGGGTAAACTCGCAGCGGGTGTGTTGCTTCTTCATGACAACGCTCCTGTTCACACGGCGCGAGTTTCCAAGGCTGCTGCGCGAGATTGTGGTTTCGAAGAAATCCAACACCCACCCTATAGTGCAGACCTTGCCCCTAGTGATTATTTCCCGTTTCCGGATTTGAAAAAATGTCTTCGTGGAGAAAGATTTTCGGATGATGAATAACCCAAGTCGGCAATAAATGGGTATTCTGCAGAGAAAGAGGAAATTTATTTTTTTGAGTTTTTAAAAAAGCTTATCTCAAGATGTAACGAATGCATTGACGTTAGGGGAGATTATCTTGAAAAATAAAAACAATTTAAATTGAATTCGCGTTTTCCTTCATATCGATACCGAGAATATATTGCACGCCGCTCGTATATATCTTGGACACTACGCTATCAATGTGGTCAGTCCATGTCAGTTCACAATTCCACATTATTCCAAGGTTTTTTTTACACATGTAACATATTCAATTGTGGTCGAGTCAAGTTCAATTGGCGGGAAATTGGATAGGGAAGGCTGTTGTTTCGAGAACGCGATGGATTTGGTTTTGTCGTCTGGATTGGGCATTAGGCCACTTTTTGTAGCCCAATTGGCGACAGAGCCTAAATCCTTGTTCATCTTAGCAACTGAGTATTTCAAAACTTTTATCTTAGAGTAAGCTTTGAATCAAATACCAGCATTTATTGGCAGTAATCGTACCAGGCTTTCAGACGGTCAAGTTATCCAAAAATACCAAAAACAGAAGGAAAAATGAAAAGGCTTACTCACACAGCCACAGCAAGCTGTAGCGGTCTTCATATTTATGCGATGCAAGAGGACTCTCCTGATGATCTTTGTCAATCTCTCAGACTATATCTTTTGAGACGAAAAAACGTCATCTACCCAACAACAAATTGCACTGTAGGAAAAGCGATTAAGAGCCAAGCTTGCACAGCTTTCATCTTGGGCTCCAAGTGACCCCAGTAAAGCGGTACAACAACCATACCTTGCCCTAAACACATCCTATAGCCACACCTTAACCTAGCTTAACCTTCCAAAGCTTTAGAATACCAAGCTGCTTCTACTTGCGCTTAAAATCCAGGAAAAGAAGAAAATCGGCGAACTGCATTTCACGTCTTCTCAAGACATTGGGGCAACAAGTGCCCAAACAACCCGCCCTCTCTAATTAACAGACGACCATTCCTGTCTGATTTCACGTCTTAGATGCACACTTGCACAGAGACCCCCTAACATTTGCAAACTCCACTTTGTCTAATTACGCAGCGATGTCAATTCGACCCCACTTCAATTCCCGCCACATGATCGACGCATCGCCACGCTAAGCGGAAAAGTTGCAAATGGCACTCACACCCTTCGCGCGGAATAACAAAACGTTTACATTAACGAGCAACTTTCATCCCCCAGTCATCTGCAACCGATCCGAGAAATGTAAGCGGTCGTGTATCGTCTTGCATAGCATTACTCGCTTAGGTGTAAAGTTTACCCACCGCCAACCAGTCGGATGCGCTTCAGCAGGAGGAAGCAAAAAAAAAAACACCAACGAACAGAGAACGAAAGAGACGCTGCAAGACCGCCACTCGGCAAAAACTCCGCACAACCACCATGGAGCGGTGGAATTATTGAGAAATGTTCTGCTCGCCACCCGCTGTCTCTGCGGAGCGCCCGGAATTGCAAAATAACTTTTCCAATCTAATCGTTGCGGAACGTTATGTAATTTCCGGATCCACGTTTGCACCACATGCCGCCTCGCCGACTCGCCGCACACCTTGCGTCCGGGTGGATACAAGTCGCTATACAATGGTGCATGGCTTTGCATTGCGCCACCCAAGTCGATGCTGCGACGAGTGTAAGTGCAGTCTAACTAATTTTTGCTCCCCAATGGAGCCTCGCCTCCGCAGCGCCGGGAATTTATGGAAGGACATGGGATCGAGTATCTCAGAACTTTGCTTGGGGATGCTTCTCCCCACAAATATTGAAACCGAATCGTGCCTTAAATTTTCAGGTGACGCGGATACTTAGGGTGTCCCTGCGATGTGTGGCTGCTCCTGTTGCACACACACACACACAGGGTCACAGTTACCATGGCAAGGAGCAACAAATTTTCGTCTTATGCTATAAATATTGAAGGAGGACGAAAAGTTATTACCGCTTCGTTGGGGAGAGAAATAAAATCCCCCAGAGACCGTTATTCTCGCATAAAAACCGAAACACATGGTTCAGGCGAAATCGAGTTAAGTGCAATTTTGTTGAGTTCTCTTGGCGGTGTTGCTTACCTGCTTGGGTATTTCGTCCTGCTGCATCGCTGCTGCCTGACTTGGGTAGCGTGCGAGGGCGAGTGCGAGTCTGTGTATTTGACAAGCAGCAGGTGCTGATATCCTTTACAGGTAATCGGTTGCTAGAATTAATTGAACTTGTTGCGGTTGAATTAAATGAAGGAGCATGAGTTTGGTGAGATGTTTGCTGGGGAGTTGGAGGGAGTGTGCCTTTTGCTAGGCGACCCCGTTTAAATGGGATCAAAGTGTGTGGATGTCAATTCGATTAATTTTTGGGTTACTTTGGATGTACCTGTCAAAGTTGCCAATGAGAGCCGTCAACGTATTCAGCAAAGCTTGCCATTCCATCGTTAAGCGGTTCGCTCTTGCAGGATGCGGGGGTAAGCTGATGCATCCTGAGGTTTGGTCGTCAGCACTGCTCCAGTGTTCAGGCAATTCGTTGTCGAAAAGTTTGAGAGTGGGCACACTAGACAGAGAGCACTAACCAGACAGAGATTGGACAGAACATAGCATACAGAAGTTACAACTAATAACAGGTGTCGTGCGCATCTGCCCCACAATGTCGGACTAACTCCCTCAACGAGCCTTAGGTCACCAATCCCTAATAGAGCTTTGTCTTGTAACAGACCTCCGACGACTTTACGGGGTCACATTAGTATGTCCAACTCAATCCTAAAAATAACTTTGTTTTGCACAATGCTGGGTATAAGGACAGGTAGCATTGTTTCGGCAAGTTTTTTGAGGTTGATGGAGTGGATCGAGAAAACTCGACAAATAGTGTTCCGACACGAGAGAAGTCTGGTTTGGTTCACAGACGAGTCAAAGTTGGAGCTGGAGCCTTTGGACCAAACACAACGATCTCCGTTCCTATGGGGTGGAGTCCTACCGTGTTCCAAGTTGATCAGCGCCAGACACAATCTCCTCAAAGGGACTAATTCGAATTTCAATCTTCTCAGTCAGTCAGTCAGGCATCACTTAAGTTACTGTCGACCAACCTATTGGACTCCAAATCGGCCAAATGTTGCCTACAAAGCACTACAATCCGTTGCCAAACACAACAAAGTGAAGCTCGGCTGGATCCTTGATCACAGGGGGATTATAGGCAACGAATCCGCAGATAAGCTCGTGAAGTCTGGCTCGGAATCTGCGTTCATACGTCCCGAACTGTACTGTGATGTCAAATGGACAGCAGCTACAATGCTGTTTGACGAATGAGAAGGCAAACTTGGCCTTCTCATTCCATCAATGGAAATCTCGATTTGGCGACGGCGGCCCGGCTTATTTTACGGTTGGATTTGATCCTAAGTCCGCTTAATAGGCCGTTGTCACCAAGTTTGATGTGGTTTCACTCTCAATTTCCAATTCCCTCCCAACTGTCACTCGCTCTCAATTTTTAAATGGCCACCAAAGCAACTGCCAATAAGAGAATACCAGAAAATGGAGAGAAATATAATGAGCAGCAAAATTACCACGAAGTACCACTGAAGTTCACACTCTAGACTGGTTCGGTTTGACAACCCCTCACGGATGGATAAAGATGTTGCCATACCCCGAAAATGTATGGCGAAACCTGGTAGAAAGCCTAGAAATCTGACGAAACCTCGTGGCTTCATTCATGGTACAAGATTTTGTTGACGCAATAATTGGAGCCAGAAGACCATAGACAACGCTTGTAGTTTGCTAATAGGGCACTGAAATGCTGGCTGGAGATTCCAAAAAAACGGACAAGACCCATTTCTTGGTTCAGTGGCTATGTCAACAAGCAAAATGTATGGTTTGGAGCGAACACAGTCCACATTTGGTCCACCAAGTAACGTTGATTCCCCTCCAACCTCCTCAGAACAATTCATAGCTTTCTGCATTCCAGAAGATTCTACGTCTCAGTTGAAGGCGGCAAGTCAACAGAGCGGAGGACCAAGGCGGGAGTTGCACAAGGATCAAAGCTGCGACCGTGGCTTTTCAACATCTACACAGCAGATCAACCGCATCCAACTGATACAGTAAAATGCTGTCTATTCGCAGATGACTCGCTGACTTATGCCAGCTCGACGTCAAACAGCAAACATATTTGACTACCATACCAAATGGGGTATTCGTATCAATGCTGGGAAATCGTTTCTTATGTGCTTAAGGAGACCATCCAGAGGTGGATGCAGAGCAGCAGCCAAATGTCGAAGCATAAAGGTAGAGTTCCCTAACGGTACGGAAATATCAACAAACGAAAAGGTCAAGTATCTTGGCGGTAACTTCACGGAAAGGTTGAAGATCAGCAGTTCAGCTTCCGTAGCATCTATCCCTTGATTCGCAAGCAAAATGGATTAAGCCAGAGGACAAAACTGCTGCTATACAAGCAGCTTATACGGCCGATCTTAACGAACGGCTTCCCAATGTGGCACACCGTCTGTAAGACCAGCATGACGAAGCTCGCAATTTACGAAAGAAAAATGTACCGAAATCCCCTTCAACAGGAACCGTCAAAGGCACCACAGCAACAATAGGCTTGACGACCAAGCACACATCATCCAAAGTACCTGGTGACACTGTTTAGAAAGCAGCTACTAGAAATCAACAACCAGGAAATCAGGAACTTGAGCTCCACAATCCCCGGACAACGCTACCTCGACGCATTAAGTCTGCTAAACGAGCAGAACTTTCCAACGACGTCGAACAACGAGCTGCATGGATTCTACCACAGCAGCGATAGCAATCACCATCGAGGCTAAGTTGGCCAACACATCACCACCCCATCCCAAAAGGAACAACGACTTGAACAACCCGATGTAAGCACCAGCCATTGTAGGACATACAAAAAAAAACCAATAAGCCGACAATAATAATAAACATTAAATTAAACAAAGCACATCAGTTCGGCCCCTATTGTTGGGACAACACCCTAACTCTTAGTTTGCAATTTAGTTGCAGTTCAAATAAATTTTTAAATCGTTGACTGCTTGGTGCCGTTTATGGTATGAAAAATTAACAGTCAAAGGTCTGAGGGAAAGAACGACTGACTGTGGCCAGAGCTAGATAACGTCGATTTATCCGGTCTGTGATTCCAACAAGACAGCGCTACATGCAATACAAGCGACGCAACGCTCGAAGTTGTTAAGGAAACTGAGTCATATCACGGCGCGATCGTGAGACTTGATACAAAATGGGTCACTTGAAGTCATTGAATTGAAGAGAATGTGGATGTATGTGGAATGTGGAGTGAATATAACAATCACGTTGCTCTGCGACCACGATAGATCTGTGCTTGATCTAGGACTTTAGAGCTGTCTGACAAATTTCATAAACTCTCTAGATGGAATGTCCTGATAGTCTACTCCTGTTAAATTGGTTCTGTTCGTCATATTGGGTGTAGTAGCATAGTAAAACTAGTCCGATTTAGGCCAAATATGTGCAGTTTCATTGGACGATTTGTTGCTAAGGTAATGCCATTTTCACCCCCATCTCGCTCTCACTCTCTATCTCTCTCTATCTCTCTCTCACTATCTCTCTCTATCTCTCTTACTCTCTCTCTCTCTCTCTCTCTCTCACTATCTCTCTCTAACTCTCCCTCTGCTCTTAACCTTAGTCCCTATTGGCGATAAACTGCGGGACTTTTTGTTTCACAAGCCTCTCTTGCGGCGACCTTTTCACGAGCAAAATTGTTCACCATGGACGGCAGCAGATGGTAATCACTTGGTGCTAGGTCCGTTGGTGGTTACATATGGACCTCCCAACCAAGCTCCCGAAGATTCTATCGCCAGGGTGCAGAGAATGGCGTGTGTAAGTACCATATGCTCTAAACATACTCTTAACCAATAGAACTAGTTGGTAGCGCTAATACGGCAATCAGACTGACATCCCTGCACAACTGAAAAGAACTTTGGTCTGGACACTCAACGATCCTCAGCTGGTCACAGATGGACGAAGACGGAAACAGTTGTGGCTGCTGGTGTCTATTCCAAGGATATAGACACCCAGCTTTCTTTCCGACTAGCGAATCACTGTAGCGTCTGTCAGGCTGCAACTCTAGCGAGTAAGAAGCCCTGTCCTGGCCAAAAAACCTAGACATCATCATTTGTTCGACAGCCAGGCAGCATCAATTCTCCGAACTCAGTCACTTTCAACTCCAAGACTTTTCTATCTCTGAATGAGATGGCCAAATATTTTAACATCCAATTTATGTGGGTGCCGGGGCATTGTGACATTTCAGAGAATTAAGAATCGGACGGGCACAATTTCTGTACTCTTTCCGGGTGGAGACCCAACCTCCTAAAAAACATCTGCTAAGGCTGTGGCAACTCTAGCTCAAATGAATCGCAGATGGGCCAATGGCACAGGGTGTCTCATTACTTAACAACTCTGGCCTACGATCGACCCTAAGCCTGATAAGTTTAAGTAGACCGAAGCTTAGAACCTTTATTGCCGTCATATCAGGGCATTGCGCCAGTGGAATTCACGTCACTAGACTAGGACTTCCTCACAATGAATTCTGCAGACGGTGTAGGGACGAGGATGAGGAAGTGACCATTGAACACCTGCTGTGTAGCTGCATCTGGGGACCCACTACTTCGATAATCTGGCTGAACTGGGCAACGTAAGAGTCACCCATCTCCACAAATTGGTTTGCGGAATAGATATACCAACGTTGGCCTAGGTATGTTTGCTGTCTTTCCGTGCAGTAGTCAGCCACTTCAACCTAACCTAACCTTGCCAAGGGGGTTTGCAGACACGAGGCCTATTCCAGGGGGATTGCCATTGCGGGAGGTATTTAATTTCATCGGAAGTCGTGCGATTAGCGAGCCTATTTATGCATTTAAGGAGATTAGGAGATTAGGATTCCGGAATAACGATTTGTCCGGTTTTAAGGAATGGTTGTGTACTCTTTCTCCGCAAAGGATTGGAGGTGTTCATTTATGAGGATGGTAAGGAGGTTAATTTCGGACTTGACGATGGGACAGCCTACACCTGAACGGGAGAGGTATGTTTGCCTCCCTTATGGGGTTGAAGGTTTGAAGTGATTGCCATTAGAGCCGATTTGGAGATGTCCTCCATTACTATGCAGGACTCCTCGATCCCTCCAGGTCAGAGGTTATAATCCTCGGGTATGCTGAGGTTGGAGAATTTGTCCGTCCCATTTCTATTCACTCTTCTGACGAAAGGTGGGTATGGCCCGAAGTGGGAAATGTCTCGTATCTCACTTGGCGTTTTTTATTTTATCGTTGCTTCAGTCCATGGTGAGCCTGGTTAACGATTCACAATTCCCTCTTTCATCTGAAAGATCTCTTTCTTACAGCTTCCGCTTTGCAGCGAGGCATTTGACAGAGTTTGTCATCAAGCTCTCTTGTCGAAAATGCGTGCCTATGGTGTCGATGAATCTCTTTTTTCCGAGCAGATAGGAGAACAGCATTTGTCCAGCCCGTCTCTAAACAGGGCGAATTTCGTCACCCACCTCGTACCGACCCATAGCACTTACGTCCCTTCTTTCTAAGGCGATGAAAACGCCGATAAATCTCAGCTTATGAAATATATCGAAGAAGCGGAAGTTTCTTAATGACCGGCAGTATGGTTTCCGCAGCAACAGGTCCACTGGTGATCTGATAGCTTATCTCACCGAAAAGTGGACCCAGTCTTTGCACAATGCAGGCGAAAACAAGATCGTTGCGCTTGATATGTCTAAGGCATTTGACAGAGTTTGGCATCAAGCTCTCTTGTCTGCCAATGCGTGCCTATGGTGTCGATGAATCTCTTCTTCAATGGATTAGAAATTACCTTTCGAACCGTTCAATTCAAGTTGTTTTGGATGGGTTCAAGTCTGATATCCACCAAATAAATGCTGGTGTTCCCCAAGGCTCTGTTCTGTCTCCGACACTTTTTCTCATTTTTATAAATGATCTCTTGTTTGCTACTTCTAATCCATTCCATTCCTTCGCTGCTGACAGCACCCTTAGCTTTTCATATTCGCCCCAAGACTGACGACCCTGCCCTTCGGCCGTAGAATTGGAACGGCAGCTGTTAAGCACGTTGAATTCCGATCTTGCCAGCATAATTAACTGGGGAAAGAACAGTCGAGTGGAATTCAATGCTGCCTGCTGTCACTCAAGCGAACCCTAGTTAATCAGCCGGTATCCATGAATGGCACCTGTGTCGATGAAACCGGAAAGCTTTCCATCCTTGGTATGTGTATCACCTGAATTCCCCCTCTCCATGAATTCACCTGCAATATCCGTCTCGCCAGGAATGCTCATCCGTTTACCCTTAAGCCTGCTTTCGCACGCACAGTTAAATTGAGAGACTCGTTCATCAGCCACACGACACGATTATGGAATGCTCTTCCCAGAATACAAATGTACGCAGGTACCTCCCTTTCTCCCTCTACACCCTCGGCCCGTGCTGTGTCTTGAACCCGGGCACTTAAGGGCGTTAACAATCACTTGTGCGCGCGCAAATTATAAAAAAAAGTGCCCTATTGGTTGTGACGTCCCTAAGGATGCTTGCAACACTTCAGTCGTCTCCTCGCCCTCGAGTCTTGGATTGCCTCGGAGACCAAGATGTTTCGAACTGAAGCTCTAATGTTGGACTCTAAAGTTGGATCTGGATCTTAGCCTTTATAGCAGCCAGCTAGTGTTGGCCGTACTATTGTTCCCTCATGGGTGGGACCTACAGTTTTATTTCGACTCCGAAAGGCCAATTTGAGAAGCTTTTTCTAGACAGTTGTACTATTTGATCCTTGTCAATGACTCGAAAGAGGTGGGGCCATGCAAATTATTTTGCTGGAATTGAACCTGGGCAACGTAGGCTCAAGTGCGTAGGAGTCGACGAACCAAACAACTAAGTCACAGTCTATTGGCAGTAAATATTTACCTTTGGTTCAAGAGTTGTTTAACCAAATCTCTTACAATCATCATCCATGCAACGTCCCACCATAGACTTCTTCATCCGCTCTTAGTATAGTCCTCATCTGTTTTGATCGCTTTTATTTGATTTCTCTGCGATTTTAGCCAAAATTAGAATGATCATGGTCTCCCACAGTCCCAGATTAGTCCAGACTGTATCTTCATAATCCTCTACCTCTAGAGGCACAGGGAGATACGTTTGATTCTCACGCTAATGTGTACTGTCAACTCCAAATCTAGATGAAATCCTTTACCCCGTCGAAGTTACAGCCGCCCATTGTGCCACTCTCCCACTTCGTCGATCGATTTTAAGTATTCTCACTCTAGGCATTGTTTACTGACTGCTGGTGCTGTACCATCCGTTTGTGTATGCCACTGTTTCCTCTGAAGATCGTGGGTCTAATGTTGGCCAGCCAATGTTGAACACAACACATCCCATTGGCTAGTCTTACGCTCTGTTTGCCCTTCCTGAGTCTAATGTTGCCCTCAAGATGGTGCGTCTGATGTTGGCCAGCCAATGTTGAACACAACACAGCCCATTGGCTAGTCTTACGCTCTGTTTGCCCTTCCTGAGTCTAATGAGTCTAAAGTTGACCTCAAGATCGTGCGTCTGATGGTGGCCAGCCAATGTTGAACACAACACAGCCCATTGGCTAGTCTTACGCTCTGTTTGCCCTTCCTGAGTCTAATGTTGCCCTCAAGATGGTGCGTCTGATGTTGGCCAGCCATTGTTGAACACAACACAGCCCATTGGCTAGTCTTACGCTCTGTTTGCCCTTCCTGAGTCTAATGTTGCCCTCAAGATGGTGCGTCTGATGGTGGCCAGCCAATGTTGAACACAACACATCCCATTGGCTAGTCTTACGCTCTGTTTGCACTTCATGAGTCTAATGAGTCTAAAGTTGACCTCAAGATCGTGCGTCTGATGGTGGCCAGCCAATGTTGAACACAACACAGCCCATTGGCTAGTCTTACGCTCTGTTTGCCCTTCCTGAGTCTAATGAGTCTAAAGTTGACCTCAAGATCGTGCGTCTGATGGTGGCCAGCCAATGTTGAACACAACACAGCCCATTGGCTAGTCTTACGCTCTGTTTGCCCTTCCTGAGTCTAATGAGTCTAAAGTTGACCTCAAGATCGTGCGTCTGATGGTGGCCAGCCAATGTTGAACACAACACATCCCATTGGCTAGTCTTACGCTCTGTTTGCACTTCATGAGTCTAATGAGTCTAATGTTGCCCTCAAGATCGTGCGTCTGATGGTGGCCAGCCAATGTTGAACACAACACAGCCCATTGGCTAGTCTTACGCTCTGTTTGCCCTTCCTGAGTCTAATGAGTCTAAAGTTGACCTCAAGATCGTGCGTCTGATGGTGGCCAGCCAATGTTGAACACAACACAGCCCATTGGCTAGTCTTACGCTCTGTTTGCCCTTCCTGAGTCTAATGAGTCTAAAGTTGACCTCAAGATCGTGCGTCTGATGGTGGCCAGCCAATGTTGAACACAACACATCCCATTGGCTAGTCTTACGCTCTGTTTGCACTTCATGAGTCTAATGAGTCTAATGTTGCCCTCAAGATCGTGCGTCTGATGGTGGCCAGCCAATGTTGAACACAACACAGCCCATTGGCTAGTCTTACGCTCTGTTTGCCCTTCATGAGTCTAATGAGTCTAAAGTTGCCCTCAAGATCGTGCGTCTGATGGTGGCCAGCCAATGTTGAACACAACACAGCCCATTGGCTAGTCTTACCCTCTGTTTGCCCTTCATGAGTCTAATGTTGCCCTCAAGATGGTGCGTCTGATGGTGGCCAGCCAATGTTGAACACAACACAGCCCATTGGCTAGTCTTACGCTCTGTTTGCCCTTCCTGAGTCTAATGTTGCCCTCAAGATGGTGCGTCTGATGTTGGCCAGCCATTGTTGAACACAACACAGCCCATTGGCTAGTCTTACGCTCTGTTTGCCCTTCCTGAGTCTAATGTTGCCCTCAAGATGGTGCGTCTGATGGTGGCCAGCCAATGTTGAACACAACACATCCCATTGGCTAGTCTTACGCTCTGTTTGCACTTCATGAGTCTAATGAGTCTAAAGTTGACCTCAAGATCGTGCGTCTGATGGTGGCCAGCCAATGTTGAACACAACACAGCCCATTGGCTAGTCTTACGCTCTGTTTGCCCTTCATGAGTCTAATGTTGCCCTCAAGATGGTGCGTCTGATGGTGGCCAGCCAATGTTGAACACAACACAGCCCATTGGCTAGTCTTACGCTCTGTTTGCACTTCATGAGTCTAATGAGTCTAAAGTTGACCTCAAGATCGTGCGTCTGATGGTGGCCAGCCAATGTTGAACACAACACAGCCCATTGGCTAGTCTTACGCTCTGTTTGCCCTTCCTGAGTCTAATGAGTCTAATGTTGCCCTCAAGATGGTGCGTCTGATGGTGGCCAGCCAATGTTGAACACAACACAGCCCATTGGCTAGTCTTACGCTCTGTTTGCCCTTCCTGAGTCTAATGAGTCTAATGTTGCCCTCAAGATGGTGCGTCTGATGTTGGCCAGCCAATGTTGAACACAACACAGCCCATTGGCTAGTCTTACGCTTTGTTTGCCCTTCGTGTGTCCTCCGTGAGCTCGGAGCAACACTCTCCGTCGTCAAAAACTTACCACAAGGCCACAAATAATTTTCTCAGTTTTGTCTACAATTCAATCACAACAAACATAAATAATTCCAAAAAGTCGACTTCGCATTGCTATCGCTTCGATTGATTTTATTCAAATGTCAGACCGCAAAGTTTATCTCGCCTCCATCCATTCGTCGCGCCCATCCCCACCCAGGTGGCCGCTTCCATTCCGAGAGTCGAAATACATTTCACAGCGCTTTGATTACACAACACACACTTCAAGTCCATTTGTCACACACAACGTCGAGCGAGTCGTGTTACGTCCCAATATCATCCACATGCGGGGTCACACAAATGTGACGTCGACATCCAAAGCCATTCAGCTATTCATTAATAATTTCCATAAAGCACTTCCTTGCGGCCACGGTCACACCTTCCTCGAGCAGCGCCGAGGTATGGGGACGAATAACTTTCAACGATTCCTCGCCTTTCCCTCGTGCCAGTGTCCTTGTTGGGGCTTGAAGCGATTTTTCAGAAAATGCAAATTAACTCCATTCGCGCGCGCCTAACCCCCTTCTCGCTGATTGATTTCCCTCATTAATCCGCCGAAGAAAGACCCCTCGAGCAGGGGGGAGGGCAAACTAGTCGGCCTGGAGCGAAAGAGGACTCCCATCGTGAGCAGGAATCGATAGATAAGTTGCCAATCGCAGTCGAAGCGTTCCACTCTAAAACTTCAAGCACCGCACGTCACGTTAGCGTGTAAACAAGTTCGTTGTCTATTTGGAGAGCGTCCTTCCCCCTCCCGCGCCAGCACAGAAGGGATGAACCACGAACGTAACGGAATCCCCACCTGGAATGCCAAGCAGTGAAGAAGCACTACGCCACAGCAGAGTGGGTGGGCTGTAATTAAACGGTAGGCAGTTAATGTCGTGCACTGAGATTCATTTCACGCGACTCCGCCATTCCGCTGCTATGTTCAAGTATTTATCCGCTAAGGCTTAGGCTGCACTTGTCGCTGTCGCCGAGGCTAAGGCTGAGGGCAGGAGGTGATTGGCACAGCGGTTTTCAAGGTCCTCGGCGGGGGTGGGCTGGGTGTCGCACACAACTCTGCCTGTGCGTGTGCGTGTCGTTATGCAAGGATACGGGAACAATGGAAAAGCACACGCGACTCCTCCAGACTTTTGTTTTGATGACTAACCGTGTTGTGAGAGTTCCACGCCAAAGCTTCACATCCTGGAAAGACCTGAGAGCGGAGAGCGGAAGATGGAGAGTGTGAGAGTGGAATGAAAGCAGACCCTCTCTATCTCTGGCGGGGACTCTTACTTTTACACTCATTTGTATCAGGTGAGCGCTTCCACCGGGCTTCTGAATCATCCTGTGGTGAGTTGCCGCTGCCAACTTGTGGAAATCAAAGTTTCAACTGACAGCTGCGAGGTAGAGTTGAGAGCTACTTGGTGTGTGGTTGAAATTACCGCAAACTGTTCTACACGAAGTGCTGTTATTGGGGCATTGTTTGGAGGGGAGTAACTTCAGTCGGTTTGTAACTTGGATGCTGATATCCTGGAAACCAGTCCTACTTAATCAAATAAGGTGAATGTGACTCGGTTCAATGGTTGACTTCAAAGGAGCGGTCTTATGGAGCTCTTGATCCTCTTGTATGTCGGCTGTTCGAGCTTTGTCCTCGGAAATGAACAGAATCTGTTCAAAATCAAATAGCGCATACAAGTTGCAATGATGAATGGCCACCAGATACCAGTGATAGTTTCTCACAATTGCTGTATGTCAACACAAGCGTACGGAACGTGCTTCCTCGAAATATTCTTTCATGCTTTCCTCCGACCTATCTTACAGATACGTTGGTCTATGCACCCTACCAGCTCCTCAGACGTTTATCTGCACCAGCAGCTTTATTCTAGGTCGGGGGCGGAATTCTCTTCTATCGCTGTCCATAGTGGAGAAACATTCTGCCTGAAATGGTATTGCTGCCTTCATCGACTTCGGTATTGTTGTCATCCCTCTGTAGCTGGAGCAGTCAAAGCAGTCAAAAGCAGTCAAAGCAGTCAAAATGCTTTCTTGTGGATCGGACAAACGATGCTGAAGTGTCCCTGAAGTTTCCCATGCTTTCCTCCGGCCACAGGCTCCGCATGCATCCTTCGATCATATCTTTGATGATCTGGTTCAGCGCGAGTTACGAGATCCTGACATTGCAGTTCATGCGGTCACCTGTGCAATTCAAAGAAATACATGTGTGTATCGCCGACGGCGTCCAATCCAATCTATTGACATTGAATTCCGATCTTGACAGCATAATTAACTGGGGAAAGAACAATCGAGTGGAATTCAATGCTGTCTGCTGCCACTCAAGCGAACCCTTGTTAATCAGCCATTATCCATGAATGGCACCCGTGTCGATGAAACCGGAAAGCTTTCCATCCTTGGTATGTGTGTCACATAATTGAGGTCCCCAAAAATGCTGCGATATGTTTAGGTTTCCTCAATCGATGCAAGAAATACTTCACCCCTTTTGATTTGGCTTTAATTCACAAGGCGCATATACGCCCCAAACTTGAGAACAACGCTCATATATGGTGTGGTGCCCCCAAAACCACCCTGCACCTGCTAGATAGTATCCAAAAGCGAACGATAAAACTTATAGGAGACAACAATATTGCAGAGTCATCAGACGTACCGTCTCGTCTCTATCCGTATTTTATCGCTATTTTAACAAACTCTGCTCAAGTGACCTTGCCAACTGCATTCCTCCTTTCCATGAATTCACCCGCAATACCCGTCTCGCCAGGAATGCTCATCAGTTTACCCTTAAGCCTACTTCCAGACACACAGTTAAATTTTGAACGACTCGTTCATCAGCCGCACGACACGAATATGGAATGCTCTTCCCAGCCCAATATTTCCCCCAGAATACAAATGTGCACAGGTACCTCCTCTCCCTTTGTCCCACTTCAACTTCGGCCCGTGCTGTGTCTTGAACCCGGACATTTAAGGCATTACCTTGTGAAAAAAAACAAAAAAAGCTATAACTTGTGCGCGCGCATATTATAAAAAAAAACAAATTTAAGATTTCTGCATGGAGTCCCGTTTGAAATAGATTTTTATTGAGACCCGTGCCGTTGAATGCTGCCTACTTACTTTTGTGATTGACTGTCTATATGTACAAACATATTGTTTGATAAGGTCACCGCTATATAAAACCTATATCTTCAGTAAGAGTCTCGTTACTTACTTACTTACTTACTTAAGGTGGCGCTACAGTCCGAGGTGGACCTGGGTCTCAACCAACAAGCGTCTCCAGCCAGCTCGATCTTTAGCTAGCTGTCTCCAGTTTCACACGCATAGTTGGTTGAGGTCCCTTTCCACTTGCGTGCGCCACCTGAGTCGCGGTCTTCCTCTACTGCGCCGTCCCTCGGGGGTGGATTCGAAGACTTTTCGGGCCGGAGCATTGGTTTCCATCCGCTCTACATGACCTAGTCGTTGGATCTTCACTCTTCTGGCTAAGTCGATGTCGCTAAACAGCCCCTATAGTTCGTCATTATATCTCCTCCTCCAATCACCATCTATGCAGACGGGACCGAAAATCACACGAAGAATTTTAATCTCGAAGCAGCTTCATCCGCTTTTGATAAAGTCCAAGCCTCCGCGCCATATAGCAGGACTGGGACGATTAAGGTCTTGTAAAGCGTTAGCTTGGTTGTTCGAGAGAGGGCTTTGTTTACCAATTGCTTTCTTAGCCCAAAAAAGCAGCGATTGGCAAGAGTTATTCTTCGTTTGATTTCAGCGCTGGTGTCGTTGTCTGAATTGATAGCGGTGCCTAGGTAGACAAAGTTTTTGAATACCTCAAAGTTATATCTATATTAGGAGACTGATGCTGTGACGTTCTTACCGAGACGTCTGTGTTGGGTGTCCTTTCTCGTTGACAGCATATACTTGGTCTTACCCTCGTTTACCGCTAAACCCATCTTCGCGGCCTCCGTTGCAATACCCACAAAAGCGTCATTGACATCACGCTGCGTTCTTCCGATAATGTCAATATCGTCGGCATATGCGAGTAGTTGGACGGACTTCTGAAAGATTGTTCCTCTGGTGTTGGCGTTCGAGTTTTGAACAATTCTTTCAAGAACGATGTTGAAAAAATCGTACGACAGCGCGTCGCCTTGTCTGAATCCTTTTTTGACATCAAAGGTCTCGGTTAGGTCTTTACTGACCTTGATGGAGCAGCGTGCATTCTCCATCGTCATCCTACACAAACGGACGAGTTTGGTAGGGATGCCAAAACTAGACATTGCTCTGTATAGCTCGTCTCTATAATGCTATCATACGCGGTCTTAAAATCGATAAAAAGGTGGTGGGTATCGATTTGTTGCTCCTGGGTTTTCTCCAAAATCTGCCGCAGTGTGAATATTTGGTCGATGGTGGATTTTCCTGGCCTAAAGCCACACTGGTATGGACCGACCAGGTTGTTGACGAATGGCTTTAGGCGTTCACACACTACGGCAGATAAGATTTTATATGCGATACTTAGGAGACTGATGCCTCTGTAGTTGGCGCTGTTCAAAGGGTCTCCTTTTTTATGGATCGGGCAGACTATGCTGAGGTTCCATTCATCGGGCATGTTTTCCTCCGACCATATTTTACAGATGAGTTGGTGCATGCTCCTTACCAAATCATCGCCTGCGGCCTTAAAAAGCTCGGCGGGTAGGCCGTCAGCTCCCGCAGCCTTGTTGGATTTTAGTTTGGATATGGCAATCCTCACTTCATCCGGGTCGGGTGGACGAAATTGTTGATCTTCATCGTCCCTTTCATTGGGGTTGAATGGTTCGTTCTGCCTGACAGCGGGATTTGGTTCTTCGTCGCCGTTATACAGTCTGCAGAAATGGTTTCTCCATATCCTCAGCATCGACTGTGACTCTACTACGATGTTCCCTTGATCATCCTTACAGACTTCGGTTCGGACTTTATAACCTTGACTGGTTAACTTTACCCTTTGGTAAAACTTCCTGAATGAGGTAAGGAAGTTTTAAGGAAAGAGTCTCGTTAAGTTGCTATAAAAGTTGCATAGTGTTTTTCCCTTTAATTTTCTTAACTTCATTCTCTGGGGCATTAGCCGGTAGTTAAGACGCGCCCTTGATACACGACTTAGTCTTGAATCATAAAAAGCTCGTAGAAGGTAGCATATTGACTGAGTAAAGCAGATCCTTTTAATGGATTATGGGTTATTCAGTGCACACATACTTTTTTAGAAAGGCATCTCCAACACCACTCTATTGTGAAGCGTCGGCAGATGATGTATTCTAGGATGGCTCCCCTCAACATAACAGCCTGGCATGTGTTCGCATTGTGTACAAGGTGTGCATCAAAACCCAAATCGCCGTGATGGCTAAGGTTAAAACTAACGCGACAACTATACTGCAATGGTCGTGTGCGACTCTGATACATGACATAAATAGTTTAGGTAGGTATTGCGACGTCACGACGCACATTACCTAGCAACCCTAGGTCAGTAACTGGATACCTTTCCTATCCCCTGAGACCAAGCTTACAGATTTTGTTTTTATAAAAGACTAGTATTTTCTGCTTGTGGTTAGGCCCTTAAATATCCTTGAGCTGGGAGTTTGCGAGGGACCTTTTATTCAGGTGAAAAAGCTTCTTCCCCGGAACTCCTCTTGTGCTGCTCTTGTTTCCGGTTGCAGAGATTTTGGTATGCCTCGTCCGTCTCATGCTTCTTCTGTTCACATACGCCTACCAAGGGCTTCTTGTCGGGGAACATTTGTTATTGTGGGAGGTAGCCTAAGGTAGTTTCCAGTGATGGCCTGGCCTAGAGACAATCCCACCATACCTCTTTGTCGTTTGTATTCGACTTATGAATACCGGAGAGTTTCACACATAATTGTTTTCCGTAGACTCTTGTAAACTCCAGTGTACTCAAGCCAGTCCACTGCCTCTTTCTTGACTGGTGCAGCTTTGTGGCAACGACAGTCGATCTCTGAATCGTGCTACTACTAGGAAATAGTCAAAGTCGACGTTTGCCGCCTGAATGTTCGTACATCCAGAGAATTTGACCGGAATATTGACATGGTCCATTTGGTTGGTGGTTCGACCATCTGGAGATCGCCAGCTTAATGTGTGCATACAAGGAAGCAAGGAAACCTCGTGCTTCTTATGAGCATATTACGTCGTGCCGCAAAGTCAGCGAGTCGCGAGCCAATTTCTGCTGTAGTGACGGGAAGGGCAGTGCCTTCCGATCACTCCGTATCGTACTCCGGACAGGCTTCAGCCTCGTCAGCATGGGCGTGTGCACATGTGAGGCTAATATTGTAGAATCTGTCTTGGATGCGGATCATAACCAAGCGATCCCTTATCAGCGTCAAGTCAATGAACTTCAACACAAACGAATCCACATCCAAATATGATTAATCTTTTGTGATAGCTCTAATATACGTCGCAATCTTTCTTTTTCAATATCGCCTGACCTATCCGGCGTATTTCCTCGATCGCATTAATATACGACTTGCACTTCGTGAGGATCTTCCAGCTGATGAACAGCCCCTGGAATGTAGAGTATACTTACATTCCAGAAGCACATTGTCCAGCTTCGGCCCTTGTCGTCGTTGCTGGTCCGTCCGTGATGCTTGCTCTCTCGCAACAAATTTACGGGGGCAGGTTGTTAGCTCGGAGGTACAACCCCTAGGGTATCGCTGCAAACATTAGTTCACGTCACAACGAATCCAGGGGCGACGCGAGGATTCTGTATGCCACCTTGATCTTTGACAAGGATCGTTGCTGGCATCCCGCCAAGATGGGAGCGATCAGCAACTTTGCTCTGTGTACACAGACCCTATCCCCCTTGTTCACGGTATTACACGGAAGATAATGGGACACCCTTGTGGATTCTCTATTAGGCCAATTGTGTCGAGATACATAGACGCACTCTCTGATGATACATAACAACGATCCAAAGCCCCAAATATCAAAGTTTTGGAAGATGCCATAGCTCGTAAAAAATACATAATAAACCCTGGGCTCTAATCACGTAACTTTCCAGACGATTATCGTCCTGTGATTGCTTCACCATCAATATCGTCTCGCCCATCGTCCATTTTTTATAAAAGTTTTTATAAAGGGCTATTAACTTTTTGGCAACACTGTCATCACTGTCAAACATCTTCAGTTTGGTCTATAATTTAACCATGAGTCGTCTTACAAACGAACAACGCTTGCAAATTATTGAATTTTGTTATCAAAATGCGTGCTCTGTTAAGAAAGTTCATCGCGCGCTTCTCCCATTTTATGGTCAGTCAGCGACGAAGCTCATTTTTGGCTCAATGGGTACGTAAATAAGCAGAATTGTCGATTTTG
The DNA here is from genome assembly GCA_905231855.2 of Eristalis tenax. Classification (NCBI taxonomy): domain Eukaryota; kingdom Metazoa; phylum Arthropoda; class Insecta; order Diptera; family Syrphidae; genus Eristalis; species Eristalis tenax. The sequence continues at coordinate 44,290,391 of HG993128.1, read as the reverse complement.
GAGTGAATATCAGCCAGAAGCATTGCAAGAGCTACCAATGCATCCAAATAAAGTCACAGTTGGGTGCGGTTTATGGGCTGGTGGCATCATTGGACCGTACTTCTTCAAAAATGATGCGAATCGTAACGTAACTGTGAATGGTGAGCGCTACCGTGAGATGATATCCAACTTTTTTTTGCCCAAAATGCAAGAGCTTGACTTGCATGACATGTGGTTTCAACAAGACGGTGCCACATGCCACACAGCACGCGCAACAATGGACTTATTTAGAGGTGAGTTCGGTGAACATTTTATTTCACGCTCGGGACCGGTCAATTGGCCGCCTAGATCGTGCGATTTAACGCCTTTGGACTATTTTTTGTGGGGCTGTGTTAAAGCCCATGTCTATACAGACAAGCCCGCTTCAATTGACGCATTGGAAGACAACATTGAAGCATTTATTCGTGAGATACCGGCCGAAATGTTGGAAAGAGTATGCCAAAATTGGACTAAGCGGATGGACCATTTGAGGCGCAGTCAAGGTCAACATTTGCATGAAATAATCTTCAAACATTAAGTTGTATGGACCGTACTATCGATTCAAAGAAGAAGTTCATGCATTTTTCTGAATTTTATGTGTTTTTTTTTTTTTTAACTTTCCTATATCCTTTTAAAAAATCACTTTTTATAATAAGCTGACCAACTTTCAAAAATATTAAATAATGAAACCGAACAAAATACGCATCAAAAGGGCCGTGCTTTTAACTAAAAAGAATTGGAAGTCAAAACATGCTCCAAATTACAGAAGTTTCTTTAAAAAAATAACAGAATTTCAATCCATTTTCGCACGAAAAATTCCACTTTTCGGTTTTCCTGCAATCCTGCAACAAAACAAAAATTACTGCCAATTTGATCGCAGTTTGACTGTCACATTGCTTTTATGAGCGCATTTGCCGACTGCTCGCAGTGTGACGTTTATGAACTCGGCCCAAATATGCGGCATTTCGTTGAATGATTTGTTGCCATTCTACTGGCCAACAACTGAGAGGGTCTTGTTTTAAAAACCAGCAAAATTGTTTGCCATGGACCAGAACAGGTGCAACCAAACCTAGGGTAGTAAACAGAATTTGAAAATTAATTCAATTAACAGAAGGGTATACTTACCCTTCTCCACGCTTCTTTAGAAGGTGACCCAAGAGCATTCAAATCAGTTAGTGGTGCTTTTGTATGCCCTTGTGCAAGATCAGGCCTGGCACAACTGCTTTCGTAATTCCGGCGTTTTCCTGATGGACCACAATTTCTCTCCTAAGGACCTAAACTAGCTGCTTCTGAGTAGGAGATTCAGTTCGTAGTAGATGATTCCCTGCCAGTCCCACAAAACACACCTGCCTTCACTTGGGCCATCGTTTGTCAAGACTCACGATTCGACCACGTGGCGATTCGACCACATATCTTGACATAAGTGTTTAACTTTTTGTCACCACTCACCATCTGCTCAAAAATTTGTCGATGTCCATGCTGCATAAACCAAAAATATATTTTGTACTGTTTTCAAACAGAGTGCCTAATTTGCACACTTTTTTTGACACATCCCACTTTCTTTCTATCCCTTTACAGGAGGACAGCTTAGAGACTCATTCGTGGGGATAATCAAATTTGAACAGTCTGGACGCAAACTTTTCGTCTGCAGTGTACACATCTTGCAGATGCACATGTGAATGAGTATGTTCCTTTCTTCCTGTGCGCATACAGAATTTCGTAGTGAATTTTGAGTGAATTTCTAGAATTTACTTTTGCTCAAATGAAGTGGAGCGTGGGCATCCTTCCAGTTCGAGTCAGGTGTTGTCTGCTTCTCTGTACGTTCTCCACTCCGGAACGGATTTTAAAATAAAACTTAAAAGGAGCTCTGACTTCAGGAAATAAACCGGCATCAAAGGCGGGCAAAATAGGTGTGCATTGACAAAGGTGCAAAGAAGCGTGGTCGTAAATAGTCGCCTGCATTTGATTATCGCGTTTATGGATGTAAGTACAATTGCACTTGAAAATTTGATGATGCCTAAATGCCCTGCACTTGTAGCGCCTTGACGTTCGTCGATCTTTTTCTCAATACTGCTTCTTATAGGCTCATGCCGCACTTAATACCGAACGCCCGTGATTCCGAAGGTCAAAGTTACAAATGTCAAATCTTCTTGCAACTTGATTAACGATGATGCGAAGTGCGAAGCTATCTTCTTCCCCGCTGCACATGGCACCGTTGGACACGCGCAAAGACTGGCTTAGTTGAAAGTGCAGTAACATATTTTGACATTTGGTTGCATCAATATCTGTAGTTTGACAATCATAGTGATACTTCTCTGCCGAAAGCCGGAAAAGCCTTTGCTGTGGCAAGGGGCTGTTTGGCAGTAGCCAACTTGAACTTGAGGTTAATCTGCTACATGGTCCTCGTAACCATAAATTGAGTACGGTGAGTGAGTGAGTGAGTGAGTGAGTTTATTGCCTCAATAAATTTGAAAATATTCCCATTGTGGGTTGCGGTTCAACTTGAGTTCTTGAAAAGTTGTGTTTGTTGGAGAGACATTGCCTTCGGATCAGTCTCCGGTTGTACCGTACACCCGCGTCTGCCTACTAGAACTTTTATCCCACCGAGGTCCTGTACATGGGGCAAAATTGAACAGCCGCCAACCCTCTCGCGTTTCTGTCGCATTAAAAACCGATAGCGTCTGAAAGATATCCTTTTACCTGCTTCGCGTGGACTGAAAACTGTCATTAACTACCGTCTCGACGACATATTTTTGGAGATAGCTATTTCAGTATTGTCTTCTATTAAATGAGAGTATACTCATTATGTTGTTCTACAATTTTGTGAAGATTTCAGAATGATAGGGCGCATTTGCATTTGTTTTCGTCGAAAACTGAAACGGAGTAATTTGAGAGGAATGAGATCACAAGTGTCATGGTTACGTGAGAGACATGGTTTTCAGAGCACTCAATTGTAAATATTTACGTAGACATGATGTAGACTTTCATTATGTTGCATTTATGAATACTTTTTGACAATGCTGACCTGCTGCAAACTTGCGGCAGTATTCGTGTTCATAAATGTATTGGGAGAATATTTTGTGCAGTGCAGGGGCAGCAATGTTGCAATTATGAACTCAACCTTGTTCTAAATCCGGGTATTTTTAAAAGTGTAAAAAAAGTCTTTAATTTCATGGACCCCAATGTAGTAACAGTCAGCCGAACCGAAGTTTCCGTACGAACTACGAATTAATCCCACAAAATCCCACAGTTGCAAAAAGCATTGCCACTTAGAACTCTCTTACTCTCAATTTCGAAATCAGCTGTTTAGTGTCAAATTTGTCTAATGTTTGTAATGGACTTGGAAAGGAGTTTCAATATACAATCACACAAAATGGAAATTATTGGCTTCGGAATTATTGCTGATCGAGCGGAAACCTTCAGGAGAAAGACAGAAGTTGGAATACAAGTTAACACGCTCTCAAAGTTGCAAAGTGTGTGAACAGCCAGACGCTAGCTCAGCGTTTTAAGGCGACACCACCGTGGGAGCGTCGCCGACCATCTAACATGGGACCGAATAACATCAAGGCCATCCTTCAAAGACATCGAACGATGAGAATAAGTAGAGTAAGTTTAGATTTAAGTTGACTTCGGGCTGAGTAACGTCAGCAGTTTAATTTTAATAAATGAAAGCTGGAATGTAGTCGGCATTGTCCGCCACCAGTTGCATTCACTTCGCCACTTTTCCACCAGTCTTCTTTTTAACCAACCAAACCTAGGATAGTAAACAGGATTTGAAAATTAATTCAAATAACATAATTGTATACTTACCCTTCTCCACGCCATAGCTTCTTTAGAAGATGACCCTAGAGCGTTCAAATCGGTTCTCACACTTTTCCCAAAAAAGCTTGGTGCCAGATCATTCCTGGCTTTCTTCGTAATTCCACCGTGAATTAATTTTCGTAGAAAAAGATAACACATTTCCGTTTTATTCGTATTCAGTGATTCCAGCTCTCACGAACTTCAAAATTCGTAGATTTTTCACTACGAATGAATTTTGTGACATATTTTTCTGAGTTCGTAGCACATTTACCGATTACTAGGGGTGAGTGTGTCCCCAGGGATGGGTAAAGTTTAAAGATTAAAATAATCATGAACTTTCAACAGTCCCACACTAGTTCTTGCGATGACCAAAATGTATTTGAAATTCGAAAGGGCCGTCGGCTTTTAGGTTGACAATATTTGCACTCCATTTGTGGATTCGACTACATTCGATTATTTTTATTTATTTTTTGATTAACATTTGAATACCAATTACCACAGCGGAGGCCTACACAATCTCTTCACGCGCATAAATTGATCCCCAAAGCTTCCTCGAAGCCGCCGTTCAATTAACATTCCCATTGTGGTATATTTAATCGATCATTAGTCTTATTTTCATGTGTTGACAAGAATCTTAAGTCAATAACAAAATTATCCACGGAGATCAAATGGTTCTATTGACTTGATCGGCTTTGATCTCATTCCATTCCGTTCACTCGTGACTAAATCAATTTTCTGATTGAATAATAATGGGAGTGGATAGGAAAGGTTATTTACTTTGAATTCGCGAAGAAATCAACAAGGCTCGACAGAGGTCAGATTTCCTGGAAGAATTCCATTCAATTATTTTTATTTCGGCGGCCAAGTAAGACATACATCTCATAAACCGAGATTTTGTGCATCTGTCGCAATTGCCCCCAAATTTTGTGACAACTAATGCGCCAGACATCTCCGCGTGTTTACAAATGCCTCTTATCACACGATCTTATTGAACTTGAACCGAAAATCAATTAGTCCCAATGTCGAACCGGAAAACGTCCACCACAGCACTTATCTTCAAAAGTCCATTCGCCCTAGCTGTCTCCTCACCTTCGGCACATACCGCGCAACCCGGTTGTTCTAGTTCGCAGCAAACCACAGTAAGTGCCATTAATGACCTTCATCTATCGCACCACCCTCAATGACCCCTCCCAACAAACTCCCACACAATGGTCAGCGAAAGAGAAGACAGAAAAAAGAACACACCAAAAAATGCGGAAGAACCAACACACGCATGACGCAGACAAAACAGAAAGAAAACACTCTAAGCCCTCGCACAACGTTAGACCGAACTATCCTCGGCCGTATCTGGAATATATTCTTCTTCTTCTCCTCTTCTCAGCAGCTGATACAGCTGTCTTGTCTGTCATCGCACGAGACAACATCGCTTGGCATACGCATACATCAGCATACAATCAGCACAGCTCTGCGACGGCCGCGACGACGAGTTTACAAAGTTGTTGTATGACCAGGCATAACAATACACAATCATCGCCACCGGGCGAAGCGGCAAAACGAAGAGCAGTGTGGAACGGAGCGCAAAAGGCCGACACAAGAAGCCAGGAAAAAACCAAGAAACCCACTCGATCGCCACTTCAGTTAATCGACGACACTCGAACTGTTAACCAAAAATAAAATAGTAATCTCCATATCCAATAACTTCAGCGATCTCCGAATTCGCCAACTCTGTGGCGGGCTTAAGCTGGGCAAATTTTCTGCAAACCGTCGCATAGTCGTCTCGCGATAGTCGAAGGATAACGTCCGAAATTCGGGAATTTTAAATTGTCGAGAAAATAGTTTTCGCTTTGAATCGCGCTGTGCATTTGGTGGTGGTTGAGAAGCGGTAAGGATTGAAGCCGAGATTGGAAGGAGAACAAAGTAACAAATTAGTTTCGCGAAGGGAATTCTTTTGAGCCGGGGTTTTTAAGCTTAGACTGGGTATTTGTGCATTTTAGTGTTCGGTAGTTTTTGCTAAAAAATATTTTCGTTTCTTGTGTCTTTTGAGTGACTTTGCTAGATAAGCGAGACTCCTTTTAAATTTGATCTCAAATTTTAAGCTCAGTCGAGAATTTGACGAAGATTTTTGTTGCCTTAATGGTCGGGAGTTTCCTACAAAATCTAATTTCGAAATTCAAAGTCCGGACAAAACGTTACTTTAGAGCCCTAATTTTTCAAGCCTGGCTTCTAAATAAATTATTTTATTTTGAGTAACTGCCTGGATCAGATAATATTCTTCATAAATCTAGTTTCAAATTGAAGCCTAGCTAAGATTTCTGATTTTCTAAGCCTAGCTTGGCTTGGCTTAGTGTTCTGTTTTCGTTAAGCTACTCGTTATGTTTCTTGCTCCTAATTTCTTTAGATCAGCTGACATTCCTTCTGAATATGGTTTCAAATTCTTAGCAAAAGCGGCTTCGATTTTAGATTGTTGAAGCCTGACTTAGTGTACAAGGGCTTGTTTAGCTGGCTTAATGTACAAGGGTTTCTTATTTCGAGTGAATCAAGTGACATTTCAGAGTCTGGGCTGTAATTGATGGCCGAATCTTGATTCTTCAAGCCGGGCTTAATGTTCAGCAGTTTCCTCAAATGAATGGATTTGATTTTCGTTTCTTTTGAGTGAATTTGCTTAGGTCAGCTGGACTTCTGGTTTTTCAAGCATAATGTTCGGGAGTTACTTGCAATTATTCTAGTGTGAGTAACTGCTGATATTTCTCTTAAATCTGGTTTCAAATTCAAACTCCGGCAAACATTTGTCAATCCTGACTGAATTTTCTACAGTTTCTCTAGAATTGTTCCCTGGCTCCATGTTTTGAGTGACATTGCCGTGATCAACTGACATTCCTTCTGAATGCGGTCTCACACTCGAAGCCCGTCCTAGACTTCATCTTACATTTTTGCAATTGTCAAGCACGGCTTTATTGTGAGTCCTCGGGCTGCCTTCACCCAGCACCACTGGCGTTTGTCCAAAAACCTTGTCTCAAATTCAGAGCCCGGCTTCAACTGCAAACCAAACCAGACCCACAAATCAATCACTTCACTGCGATTGCACTTCACATCGTTTGAATTCCCAGATTTCAAGTCGATTCCAAAACAGCTCTATCGTAAGCTCAGCTTAGCTCCTAGGCAGTTTGAAGCGTATCTACGCGTACTTTTTCGGGTAATTAGGGCATTTGTTGCACATTCATCGAACTCAAAGCGCTGCACGTTCGTTTATTTACTCAAAAGATACACACAAATTTTCTTTTATTCTCTGTGTTTATATACTTTTTTCTCCTTCCCAAAGGCATTCGCGCTTGGACGCTATCTGCTCGGAATATTAATGACAAATTGTACGTTTTTTTTCCATTATTTCTCCTTCAATTCTTTTCGACTCGCTAGTGTGTATGCATATGAGTGAGAAGCCTTAGAGTCGTGTCTTCGCAGTCTTCGTAAACGAGAGTCGAGACAAACAAAAAGAGACGAATCCGATTGAGTAATTATTTGTCATTTAGTTGTGATTGTCACGCAGTGGTTGAGTTTTGTGAGTCGTGTCTCTGTCTCCGATTGTGGTCAGCAAACTTTTGGATTGCACCGCTCCGCTCAAAAAGGGAAAGACATACGAGCCCTTCGTCTACCCTAACTCAGCTTGGACAAGGTAAGTGTGTGTGTGATGTTGTGTTGGGTCTTGGGAAAAAATTCCATTTCACTTTGAAACGGAAATTGAAATGCATTTTCGCTTTTGTTTCATTCTCGAGCGGCCATAACTCATGCTCGGGCTGAAGACACGTAAGGAACGTGTCGACGAAAGTTGGGCGCTTGCGGCTGTGATTTTTCAATTATTTCTTTTCGATTTTATTTAGAACCATATTCGGGATGACCAAAAATTCGTTTTGTTATCGCATTCAAATGCGAAAGGGAAACTTTTTGTTTTCTTTGAAACTTTGACTGAGTGTATTTGTTGACGAATTGCAGGCTTAAGAGGCATTTCATAAGAAATGAAAACGCTAAAAAAATTGAACAGAGGTGTGGGAGTCTGAAAAGGGGTCTGGACAAGCCCAGAGCCATTAGCCTCCTTGCAGTAATTCAACACGAATTTGCTCGTAAAGTTGGGGTGATTTATGCGCGATTTTTTTTTCGGCCAATAAATACTACTCGTGAATTTTTTCTCTTTGCGGATGCAAGTGTGCACTGATTCGCAAGAAGAGATAGCACAGATCACATTAAGGTTGTTAATAAAATGTTGTCCTCTTAAGTCCCTCTTAACTTGCTTCATCGAAGGCTTGATACATATCACACGTCAGGTTGCTTTTGTCCTTTTTTGTCAGTTCGACTACCCCCTGAGGGTATGTCTTTCAGACCTGATGGGCACACATTTGGGTGGCGTCTAGCTTCCGGTGCTCTCATTCAAGGGCTGTCTTGATCACCAACCATTTTCTGGTTCAACACTCAGTTGTTTTTGTTCACCTCGACAGTTACCGGTACCTCTTTCAACGTCTGTGATAGACTGTGCAGTGGCATCTGGCGACTTTTGAGACTCCCAAGTTCAACATAGTATGTCTGCACGGACGCCAGAGTCCACAGCCACAATGAATACGGGTTATTTCGTTCACTAAAACTTAAACACGACTTTGGGATTTTTCTCTTCAACGTATGGATTTGCCTTCATTCACTCAAATTGTATGGTTTCAACTTTCAATTTACAACTCATGAGTTTATCAACTCCTGATTTTCTCAACTTACGGAAGAGTTTAGGGAGAGGATCAGGGATTTATGTTTTCTTTCATTACCGTAGTCGCCTGTTCGCTTTCAATTCAAATGTCAAAATAAAGTCCATATTTTAATAAAAATTGAAAACATCAGAGTCTCTCAAATAATTCATTACTCCAAGCTATTTTTGGAGAGAGTGGGCATCTTCGAGTAGATACCTCGCTCGGCTTGTGCAGTTCTGCATAACAAAGTCGGCAGTAACTGAAAACGTACCTCTCTCAAATATGCACGTCGGATTAAGTTTGTAAATTTGCCAAAAGGATCTGATGAATTTCATTTCTCATAGCACACAGGAACAGTACCTCCACGCCGTTAAATCCAAGTTGAAAATGGCATTGTCAACTGTCGATATCCCAGGGGAAATTCTAAAGCTGAAAGTTGGACAACTCCTGGATTTAAAATTTCAGCCTGTGAACAAAGTGAATTTTCAACTCGCCGGTTAAATGAAGAGTTGAGACTAACTCCGAAGTTGATCATCTCCCTAGTTTCCGGCAAGTTGACCAATTGTGAACAAAATGACCTCGTTTAGACTTCTAAATTTGCCTTCAGCTACGACAAACAGCTTCTTGATACAAATCAGTAACCTCTACGGCGTGTTGCATTCAGAGTATAAGGGAACTCACATCTTGATGATGACTTCAAGTAAATAAAGGAGTTTTTTTTTTAGAAAGGGATGGTGTCGGCGGTCCTTGTCTTCTTGGCAGTCTTATCATGAATTTGAACCTTCCACCAGTCTTCTGACCACCTGTTGCAGGTTTGAGATTAGACGGGCGATCTAAATGCTGACAAGTACTTAGTCCATGTGGGCTGTGGGCGCCCGTCGATCCGGTTCAATCTGCCGAAATCGGTTGATCTTCCCTTTCCAGTAGCTTTCCGTTTTACAGGGTTCTTAGCTAAGTGTCGAGTTCCATGTCACTCTAGCTCTCTTTGGGTATTTTGTCCTTGCGAACTAGCTGGAATTTGTCATTCGGGATGTCTCTGATTTTCTGCTACTTCCTGGACGTTGAGGCCATGTATTCTGCCAGACTGCAAACATATCTGTTATCAGAGTCCGATAGCAGGTCAATGCGGGTATCCGTGTCAAGCCTACCAGAAATCTCTGTTGTTGATGTTTTCGTTGGTGTTGTTAGCGTTTCGTTGTTCGTTTGTTTTTTGTTCGAATTGTCCTTGTCGGTTGTAATGTTCATAGTTTGAGTGTTGATTTTATTCTTTTGAGAATCTTTGTTTTGAGTGTTCGCAGTAGGTTCCACGTGTAAACCGTATCGCCGCCGTTGCATAGCCGCACTTACGACAGGCACTGGTCTGTGTTCCTGGGGGAGAAATGTCAATAATTTTTAAAAACATTCACTATGCCAACATGGACCGATTTCATAATTCATGTTTCCATCTCAAAAAGTTGGGAAATAGTTCCTCCATCTTCGACATTCGATGCTGCGGTGTCGAGGTTTCGATACCAGGCACGACAAAAATGGTTTTCACGGCCCCACCTCTTTCGAGTTGCTGACAATGCTCAAATGGTAATAACTGCCTAGAAGACTCTTCTCAAAATTGGCCGTTCATAGGCGGCATAAAGCTGTAGGTCCCCCTATTCATGAAAGAACAAGAGTACACCGAATAGGAATGGTTGCTGTAGAAGCTAGACTCTGGTCCTATATAGGCTGTGGTGCCCACCATATAGTCCCAGGTCCACCTTGAGTGTAGCGCCTATTAGCTCGTGGTAAGCATCTTTCAATGTTTGAAGCTTTGAATGATCACACCAGGCGTAGACGTTCTCATTGGACAGGGTGTTTCAATAACGAAGAATTATAGACTACCCTTGATCACACAGACCGATCAGAATAAGTAGGCTGACTCTCACAACACTTGCAGTAGGGTTGCCATGTGTCCTCCTTTTGAAGGACATATCCTTTTTTAAACAACAGCGCAGGCGTCCTACAACGTCGGAAAAAAAATCATCGACCTCTGAATTGAAAGGAAAAGCAGAACCAATACAAATCTAATAGAAAACATAAAATGAAACAAATCTTATCTTAATTCCCGTGTGTCAACCAGAAATGAAGTATGATAGAGACGGCCAACTTCTACCTCTCTTACCCCTTAAAATTTTTGACAAGCATTTTTTATATCTTTCTAAAGCCAAATTGACCAAATTGACGTTATTTCGTCAATAACTGTCAAAAATGCATGAATAACTGTCAAAAAGCCTCAGAATTTGGACTAGGGGTCAATCAGCTGTGAGTCTGGGTATCTCTATAATACTTCAGTTCTGGTGTCAGCCCTCTAAACGTCAAACTTATTTTATGGAAAGACCTAGTTTTTGTTTCCATTTTGTGTCCTTTTCATAAATCCGGGATTTTAAAGCGTTTGGTCAGCGTCTAGCTTAGACAGACATGACAACCCTAACTTACAGACGTTACTACTAGTCCCGTCGCCATTGGAAAACACAGCTCAGATAGGACCTCCCAAAGTAGAGGATGAAGCCATTATATAGGTCAAACGCGAACACGTGAATTGAGACCGATGAATAATTTGATTATGATCAGACAGAAATTCACTAGAGGGGTGACGACAAACTTAAACCTTAGACCTTACCCAATTCTTGCTGACGACGTTCCCTTTTCGAGGATTTACATTTATTGCCTCGAATTTCATCCACGGCAAGCCATCGACCGTACCCTTTCACGATCCAAGGAGGATCGCCCGTCCATTTCCTCTCTGATTCACCCGATCGCTGGTTGAGTTGATTGAGGAAAGGAATCACTAGCAGGACACTCTTCACGCGAAGAAAAAGTAATGTAGGGTCTAACTTCTTCAGTAACTTAGACGAGTGTCAGAAGTCTCATAGCTTTCCCAAAGGCACCAACTGGTTTACATGCTAAGCTGCCTCGTCGCAATGGGCATAGCTAGTCAGACACCTTAACCTAAGCCCGTGATACTCAGTCTATTCCTGAAGTCCAGGGTGGATCAGTCAGGGATCAATCAATATACCTCACCTCATAGCCCAACCCTTGCCGAGTTTCATTGCTTAAGATCCTTCTCCCTCGCCTTAATGGGTGCCTATGTTTGTTTCTTCTACAGTCTTGGCGTCACAAGGAGACTCCTTCGCCATTGGATCCGTTGAATCATCTCCAGGGCAAAATTTCAAGGCCTGCTTTATGCGCTTTCGATGGTGTCCATGCCTTTGATTCCATTCCGATGATTAATGTCTGGTAAAATAAGACTTCGCGTGATCTATCAAGCCTTGGCACTATTACTCAATCGCTCCCTGAGCTAAAAAAAACGGCAATTTTGGGATCCAGTCTGCGTCCTGGTACAGCTGCAGTTCACAGTCTCAGAAGTCTCTAAAAGTCTCAGTTGTGACAAATAAGTGCCAATTGTGACGATCTATCCAAGATGTCGATGTTGCATGTCCACATACAACTTCGATTTCTTCTACGTTCACCCCAGACCTATTTTAGCCGATATCTGACAGTTCCTTTTCACGCCACTCACGTTAAATGCGATCCACGTATGCTAACACTTTTGACGTTTCAGAGATCGTGCCTTTAGTGTTTGCCAGTGAATTTTACTCAGAACATGACAGCACGTCGCTGGCTGTGGAACGTTTCTGCTTGACATTGAAGGTCTTGGTGAACTCTTTACCGGTCTTGACTGATCGGCGAGAATTCTCCACGGTCAGCCTTCTCAAGCATTGTGTCATCACAACAGCTCTGTCCTTGTTGATATTTACATACATTCGAGCCCAGTAAGTTCCAGCCAGGACGGGTATTCTTGATGGAATGTTGCACTTTGTGAGTTGAGTTTAAGCCGTGTGGACATTCAAATATGTCGTCGCCCATCAATCTTCGCCGTTTGTCTACAATGGCATCGTTTTCCCAAATATGCGCATAATTCTGTGCAACAGCTGATGAATGCTTTCAATTATTTAAGTTCCATTTGGTCTTCATTGGAAACCGAAAAATGAGTGCAATTGAGTCCAGCGTCGAAGAGAAAATTAGAAATGTGCCCAACCAGGCTGCACGACTGCAAATTTCCGCAGGTAGCTGTGGGACACAACGAAGTCATTTCAACTGGAAATTGGACTGTGTTTCCTTGAACGTGTTCCCTTGATTTGATGTGCTCAATAGACCTTGACTGCATTCATTTTTGAGAGCCACGTCTTGGAGAGCAGGAAATTGAGATGACATCTGGAAAATATGGAGTTCCTGTTGGCTTGTTTGTTTCGTCAGGGAGCCGATGCGGATGATAACTTATTAATGCATTTAACATGGTATAATGTTAAGAAGACCATAAAAGAAGGACTGTCAGGTTGTAATTAAATCCCTGGGTAAGGTCACATTTTATTCAAAGACTTGCCTTACTTGCCGCCGGTTTCTTGACGAACGGGACAACAGTGATGGGACTAACCCGAAAAAAAAGAGTGATAGACCTTGTTTGTCTAATTCATTTCTACGAAATTTTGTTCATTCTCGTTTTTGTAAAACAGTCCTCAATTAATTCATCGAAATTGTCTTGAAGAATTTTGAAAAGGAGTTAAGGGAAAAATACAACAATAAATGAAGAAGAATTGCAATAAGTAGTCGATTTTACAATTTTGGTAAGATGACCTCTATTCCCCTGGGATGCTGTGACATTTCAACAAACTGCACAACTCTCTCTAAACAGACTCGAGACTGTCATCGGCGTCTTTGTAGAATATTGTGCCCGGAAAAGTCGACTCTAAGTTACTGGAAGGGCCACTTGTCTGGCTGTTATCGAGTTCAGGGGGGAAGAACAGAGCAACTTTGCCCCGGAACCAATTCAACCGACCAGCTTTTTTCTATAAGAATGGTACCCGAGAAAGCTTGGGAGTATGTCAAGGAGTTTCTTCTAAGCTCATTAGAGTTCTGCAGAAGCTTGGGTTTGATGGTTCTTTTCTGGGGGACGCATATAGGAATATGTGCAAAATGTCCGCAAAAATCCATTTCCATTCCAAAATGAATTGAGAAGTAGTGATAACAAGTAGAAGTAATTTTTAATTTCCATGTTCACCAGTTTCAATCACATGCGATCAAACACATGCGTTGGACCTATTTAATTTTTGTGAAAAATCACAAGTTTAATAATTGTTTTATTGGGTACATAACGTGCGGTTTATTTTTTTTCAAAATGTGAACGTTTATTTAAGAAAGACATGTACAATAGTACTAATCAAAGTATTGCCCATCTGAAGCTATGACTTTTTCCCATCTTTCTGACAATTTGTGGATCCCATCACAAAAGAACTGCGCCGGCTTGGCAGCCAGGAATGAATCAAGCCACTTTTAGATATTCTGCTCTGATGTGAACCGTATTTCAGTGAGGGTGTTCTGCATCGACCGGAACAAATGGCAGTCAGAAGGGGCAAGGTCTGGGCTATAAGGCTGGTGGGGTAAAACTTCCCATCCACTGTTTTCCAAATAGTTCTTAACCGGAGTGGCAATGTGGGACCGAGCGTTGTCATGGTGGGAAATTATTGCCTGGTGTCTGGTCGCATATTCCGGGCGTTTTTCGGCTACTGCTCTCTTCAAACGGATTAATTGTGTTCGGTAGCGTTGTCCATTGATGGTTTCACCGGGCTTACAGCACACCCTTCTAATATACAGAGCATTACCTTCGCGCCATGGATTGTCGGCTTTGTCGTTGATTTGGCTGGTTGGCCGGGTTTCACAAATGATTTTTTGCGCCTGGGGTTGTCATAATGGATCCATTTTTCATCGCCAGTAACAATCCGATGCAGAAATGACTTCCTTTTTGTAGCGTTCCAGCAGCATTTCGGACATGCAAAACAGCCTTTCGACGTCTCTCGGTTTAAGCTCATGTGGGACCCAATTTCCTTGCTTTTGAATGTATCCAGCTGACACCCAAAGTTTCTGCGATCACTTCTTGTGTTTGGCAACAATATTCAGAGAGTAATGCTTCCTGTTCTTCATCTTCAAACTTGTTTCGCTGCCCAGGACGTTCATCGTCCTCCATGCCAAAATCACCACTTTTAAATTGTGCAAACCACTTTTGGCACCTTCGCTCAGCTAGCGCATGTTCACCATAAACTTTTACCAAAATACGATGACCTTCGGCAGCAGTTTTCTTCACATTAAAGTAATGAAGAGGAACTCCCCGCAAAAACACTTTTTCAGGCAAAAATTTGACATATTTGAGTTTACGTTTCAAATGAATGACATATACTGAAATGACATACAGTGACAGTAGCTTTCCAACGCATGTTCCAATGGAATAATACAAGTTACGCCATCTCTTAGCAAACCGCACGAATTAAGTTATAGACCCAATATATGCAGAAAATGTTGAGAACAACATCGAATGTTTTTAATTATGGCACAGGGCAACAAAAATCCGGTCTTTGTCATCGCACAGTACATATGGTGCAAGTAAGGGGAAATATGTACCTACACCGAGTCAAAAACTGAGACCCTTTGCCTCAAGCTTGAGACTCATTTTGAGGTCAAAACCGTCGCACACCTTGCTCCCATTCCTGGAACTGGAGATAAGGCGATAAATATCACGCGGCGGTGCTAGTATCGTTCATCACTGGCAGTGGGATGAGCCTATTAAGTACGCACTTGCGGCCTTTGATGGTCCAAGTCTTCTGGTACCGATGACTTATACCCAGCTCTGCTGCAAAAAAAGGCATTGACCAGTTACTACCGGTCTTGAAAATAATTTACACCTCCGTTCTGGCACTGGCCTATATCCCAGTACCCTCAGGGTAGCCTTCTTATAGGTAAGGCGGACTACTCACTCGCAAAGAGCTTCAGACCAATCAGCATGTCTTCCCTCCTGCTGAAAAGCATGGAAAGGCTGGTTGAGCTTCACTTGCGCAAGACTGCTCTGCAACTACATATTCTATCTCAGATGCAACATGCCTATCAGAGCGGACAATCCTGCGAAAATTTTAAAAAGAATTCGCGTTGGGCGTTCTCATCGATAGAGGGTGCTTTTGACAATGCGACTTCTGATGACATAGGTGTTGTGTTACTCATGCAAGATGCACTACAAATGTCCCAACACCTCAAGAAAAAGATTTGTCACACCTCCATTATTGTCATACTCACAGATAATTTCTCCCTCTGAGTAGACGAAGTATCAGCAAAGTGTGCGCTGATTCATTGACTACGTGTGTAGTTGGGACACTTTCGTTTCTGTTGTCAGCAAGAAGTTTAACAGAAGCAAGAAAACTGTATTGCACACATAACTAGAAAATTATTTAAATTTTTCAATCATTCGTGTGAAACACTTGTGACAACACTTGCAACGTGTCATCCAAACAATGACGCATGGAAGTCGTTCTTATGTGACATATTTTACATCTCAGATGATGTGGGCCATTGTACAACTTCACTTTCTGAAATGAGTACTTCATGGACACTCATTGCAAATATGAGTCCTACTCAACACTAGATGGCATGTTTAACTGGGCCAGAGAACACGGTGTTGATGAATCAAAGCCATGCCAATGAACAGAACTATAAATGCGGATGCAGACAGTGGCCAATATGTTGGGGAGAGGATAAATAGGGGTTGCCCGCAAGGCGGTGTCATGTCTCCTCTACTATGGTGCATGTTGTTTAACTCTCAATGACTCTTACACTTACACCCAGGCCTATGCGGATGATGATGTCGTGCTGTCTGTCGGATCGTGTCTAGTGGATGTGTGCTCAAAACGACAGGCAGCCCTAGACGTGATCGACGACTGGTGTATCAGGAATGTGCTTTCAGTTGACCCTCTTAAAACAGTAGTGTTCTCATCACGAGGAGGAGGAAATTGACTGGCCTGACTCAGCTGAAACTGAAAGGCGTCACCATTCCTCTCTCCGATGAAGCCAAAGATCTGGGTTTTAGTCTAGATAGAAAACATCTCGGGAAAAAACACATCGAGTCGAAAATCGGCAAGGCGCCAAGACCCCAGTCTTATGGATACGCCGTCTGACGCACGGACACCAGTACTTCATTTGCGGCGCACATACAAAGTCCACTTTCCCTACACTCAGGACTTGGCTTTGGCCAAAATTTGAGCCAGGATTTGTGCCTTCGTGGAAGGCGACAATATTAGACTACACACCTCATTTCTAAGCTCTTTCTAAGCTCTAATCCTCTTTTCGAAGCGGAAGCCTGTGCGATCCTAATGACCACGATCTACATTGTGCATCTGATGAGGAGCCTACATCATCAGCTCTCACCGCTTCAGCACGGGAAACCTGCCACCTGATCCAAACAAATTCGGGACAGGGGCAGAAGAACTGCTCTGCTGTATCGGCGTCTTCTCCACAGGCATCACAGACACAGGGAGGTATCTGTGTCTGTAGTGACAGCCAAGCTGTACTTAAGGCCATCCTCCCTCCTTTCACCACTTCCAGGATAGTTCAAGAATGCAAGTCGTCTCTGAACTTGATCGGCAGTCATAATTCACTAAGACTTGTCTGGGTCCCGGGTCACCACGGGATCGCTGGAAATGAGGCTACCGATGAACTTAGATAAGGAACAGAAGAGGCATTCTCAAGATCTGAACCTTCGCTGGGTCTACCTGCGTCCTTGGTTAGAGCTTCCATCGATAGTTGGGCCTCTCGAGACCACAACGATTTTCCAGGATGCAGTCAGACCCCAAGTCTGTAAGAAATCCGTGGCATTTGAGTTATACCTTGGCAGAACATACTGTAAGCGGCTTACAGGCGTACAAACGGGTACCTACACCTTCGCCAAACATCGAGTGCGTGGCCTAAGCGAAGAAACCCTCTGTGACGCCTCTGGAGAAGACGACCATACCGCAGAGCACCTCTTCTGACACTGCCCCTTGATGTATCCAGTTTTCCTCTCCACTGTACACTGTCCCCTCCACCAGGTTGTATTAATAGAAGTCCGATCACTTGCGAGTGCGCTTTTACTTAAATGATGGCCGCTCCACTTCCGCTGAGAACTAGTGCATTCATCAGCGCCACCTACATTTCAACAATCTACTGTGGTCCAAGCATTGAATACATACAAATTGAAACCACTACATTCCCCCTCATTCTCTGCGACAAATTTGTACTCTCTTAGTCACTGCCTTGTGACATTTAAGTGACTAATCGCATACAAATTTGTCACAGTATGTCAGAGTTTTAAAAGTGGCGGGTATCGCTCGGCGCTGTTCTAACCCACAACATCCGTTTTCCTCTCAACTCGCTTTAGTCACCACTTTTATTTTTGAACCGTATCTCAATCGGCAATTGATCTCTAACAGGCGCTTACATTTCACAATCCATTTCAATTTAATTGAAGTTTATGGCCCATGACCCCCATCATCTGAGACCACAGGTGGCCTTCAAATCTACTTCAATGGCAATAAATTCAAGCCAGGACTGGAACTGGAGACAATGTGTCTAAATGACCACCCTGTTCACTTACTTTATTGTCAAATCAACGGAAAATAAAACGACCTTAAATTGCCGAAAATCAATCACCCCGCGTGAGTGTCGCCTACTCACGCCTGCTCATGTCCACTGAATCATTTCGGAAATGGGGCCTTTAAACCCCACTGCCATCGATGGCTAGAATTAGGCAGCCTTTCTAATCACCAGTTAATTCGCCCGATCGTGCATGCCATCCCTGATGAAGTCCTCATCTGTGGCTCCGTTCCCTATCCCGTCCGGCCGCCAGTGCTCAGACCAGCTAATCAGTATGCAGATCGCAGCAACAAGCACGCACTTGCTCGGATTTCCCCAAAATGTCAACCTACCTGGGATTACAAATCGCCACCAAGTACAAGCAGGGATTCGTTCTGAGCTCATTACCGTAATTAATGGTCCAACGAACTGATTTAAGCCGCAAATCCGCTTCTATCGCTTGCGGTTGCATCACAACGCCGTCTCTGCCAACCGTGGGAATAATCAAATTCGCTGAATGCCTTCACCGGGAGTGAGATTTATCGGTGTGCCTCGAGTGAATTGTGTCCCGTTGGCCCGTTGGCCCGTTGGCCCGTTGTCCTGAGAAAGTGAATTCTTTCATAAATCACCAGCAACTGCGAACCAGTTCGGGGTGGAATTCGTGGAACGCACGAACCTGCAACCATGGGCGGAGAGTGAATGAATTGAATTAAATAACTTGTCGGGGAACAAGACACGTAAATTGCGGATACCTTCAATTAAATTCCAATTACACACATCAGTCAAGTGATAACAACCAGTGGTGGACATCGAAGTGGAGTGCGCAAAAACGATGGTAATAGCTGGGAGCTGCCCGCCATCCAAACTGGTTGCTGGTTTTTGTGCATCTTCAGCAATCAGCGGGAATTATTATTCGCTGTTAAAACATCCGTGAAGGCCGGCAATTATAGGTTGCCGTGGCCCGTGACTGGACATGAAAAGTGCGACAATCAAAGGACGCTGCACGTGGACTGTCTGTTCGACAGGAAGGGATACGGGACAATGGAAGTCTTTGGAGATTTTATTCGTTTTGTCAGAATGAAGAAAGTGTCCATCAGCCTCAGTTCGTCGGCTCTTTAGACAAACCCAAACTGTTGGGTGTTCGCACATGCATTCCCCCATGGGACAAATCCACTTCCACAGTCATACAGTCGCAAGAGTGCTCAAAGATCTTGTACTCCGCTTGGCCTTCTCTCAATACCTTTGAGGAGGTGTCTTGTCGCTAGCAAGACCACTGCCGAAGCTTTTTCATTTCAGGTCTCCTTCCCAGCAGATGTAAAAGAGCTTTTGTCCAGCCCTTTTGTCACCCTTCTCGCAACGACGCATAGCACCTAAGTCATTTCTTTCCAAAATCATAGAAACGCTAGAAAATCGTTAGCTTTTGAAATGTCATGAATCGCGGAAGGTCCTTACAGTCCTGCAGGGAGTACAAGAAAGTGAAAAGTGTCACAGAAAAGTGCTCCCGATGTTTTCAATGTCATACACGAGCAGTTGCACAGATTTGTGGAAGATCGTGCCTCTGGTGTTGACGTCGGAGTTATGCACGATCTTCTCGAGGACTACGTTAAAAAGTCGCATGATGGTGCATCGTTTTGTCTAAAGCAGAATTCTCTCGAGGACTATGTTAAAAAAGTCGCATGATAGTGAGCCGCTTTGTCTAAAGCCTTTTTGACATCAAAAGTCGCGGACCTTGACCGAGAAACAGGCGTTCTCCATCGTTGTCCTAAAGAGACGGATGAGTTTTGCAGGGATACCAACACTAGACCGTGCGCTGTACAGCTCGTCTCCAAAATAAGGTCATACAGCCTTAAAGCCAATAAATAGACGGGGTCTTTCCAAGACCCGCCGTAATATCGATCATATCTGGTCAATGGTGGATTTCGCTGGCCTGAACCCCTACTTACATTGGCCCTTGCAGGCACTTACACAAGACGGCAGAAAAGATCTTATATGTTATATTCAGGAAACGTATACTTCTGTAATTGACACAGTTTAGAGGGTGTCCTGTGTATAGGACCGATCAAACGATGCTGGGACTCCATCCGTCGCGCATACTTTCATGCGTCCATATTATACAGTTGAGTTGGTGCATGGACCATACCCAATCATCGCCAGCAGCCTTGTTGGACTTTAGTTTGGCGACTGCTGCCGTAACATGACTGAGATCGGGGGGACGGAATTCTTGCCCATCATCGCATCGTCCATAGGTTGGATGGATTATTCTGCCTGACAGCGAGAAGTGGTATTTCCATATACTCATCACCGACTGTGATTCTACTCCTAGCAGGCTTCTGTTCGGCTCGTGCGAACAGTTTTTCTTATCTGTTGATAGAATTTTCGAACATCCTTCCCGCAGTAGCACCGCTCTCATGCTCTGTTTTTTTTTTACGGTGGTTCTTTATTTTTTGGATAAATTTTTTGCAAGCTGAGTCAGGCATAATTTAGAGAAATGGAAATTAGTCAAGATTAGAGCTCAGTGATGTGCCTAAAACGAAAATCACTCTCTTACCACATCTGTTGATGACTAGACACCGATAACCACATTTAAGTTCTTGACATTTAGTCTCTTCCTCTGACTGCTCATGTTAATCAGAAATTGAACTTTCGGCAGTCTTCCTGTCGATCGAAGAGATATCCCAAGATGGCTGTGACAGCCTAAGTGGATACATTCTTTCCAAATGAATCGCGTTCTAGATCATCTATATCAGGCTTGAAGACGGTTTAATGATGCTACATTTTTTTTTAATCTTGTGGTCAGTCAGGGAGAATATGCTCTTCCTGCGGCTTAGTCACCTCAGGTGTCTGTTAGATTGAGTGTCAGTCACGCGGCAGAATGCTGACATATGCCCTGTAAACACAAAAACTAACTTTCTCCACGCGCACCTCTGGATCAGGTGTCATCCAAATGGAATATTTTCCAACTTTTATCTTCCGAGCCTCATTGCTTACCGATCCAACAATAACTCAAAAACTCAGATGATTCTTGTCTAATGCTAATAGTCGATGATCTTGCATTTGTGCAAGATATCGTACAGCCAGTCCGCGTCCACCCCTGTCAGCACAACTGTTTGAAACAGAAGCGGTACTGGTGACGATGATGACGGTCAGCGGGATTTCTGATTCGAGATTCTGTGTATCGTGGTAGATTATATGCGATCAACATACGAGTATGACTGCGATCAACATATAAAAGTAGTAGATCCCGGCTCTTCCTGGATACGCCTTCGTTTCACCTGAGAGAGGGAGAGAGAGAGAGGGAGTGAGAGAGAGAGAGAGAGAGAGAGAGATAAGATCTGTAGAAATTTGATCAGATGAATAAATTACTTCGAAGACATCAGCCTGCTCACGATTATCGTCATCTGCATAATTAATCGATGCGTTCATTCGCCAATCACTTAACGAGTTCTAAGGAACCCCTAGAACTCAGTTTCGTCTTACTGCGCATCACATTACAGCATCGTCGAAACGAATAAACTCAAAGACCCACCATGACCTTGAAAGAAAGACAAACCGCGATCATCGTCTGTCACGGTCCAACCGAAGATTAGCTTTCTGATCGGAACAAAAAATTGAATTTAAATAGATTTTGAGATAAACGATGCGTTGAACTCGTGTGACATGGTTGGCTTGGCACCAAAGGCGTAAGGGAGAACAGATTTGGAATAAATCGCCATGGTCTCGCTGTTTTTCTTTCGTTGAATGGCAAATTTCTGCTGTACGAGTTTAGGTGTATCCGATTTCCCTATTGTTCCTGGTTGTATCAACCGAACCACATTCCATTTCCCGCCCAACAAGACTAAGAATTCCTGAATCTACTGTCGCCTACTGTGGCGGCCTCCTCCACCTTCAGATTAGCCATGTCAATCTCTTGGTTGGCAAGATAAGGGACCACACTCTAGCCCATCTTGTACACCTTCAGGACCACCTGTGTCACGCCGAAATTTACGCAAAAATTGTTCACTCTAAGAATTTTAAGTGGCCCCTACTTGATGTTGATCGGAGATGGTAGAAATGATGTAACATGTAGTAGACGTAGAAAAAATGTCAAAATCTAGTTGAGATGTCAATTTAACTTGCTAGTTATGTATACGTCAGCGACTGGAAGATTCAGAACGGGTGACGACAAATTCGATACCTCTATCCGGTCACTGCCCGTGAGAGCTGACCAATCGGTAAAACCAGGCCAGTAAAATGTACATGTGTCGCAAATTGCGTGTAAAATTGCTAATCTAGCGTCTGCAATTGCAACGACACATTAAGGTAAATGATAAAAAGCATACAAACAGCTGGCACCGGGGCATTCGCCGTCAACCTGTTATACCGTTCGATTGTTTTGTAAATTTTGTACTACTTTTATTTTTTTCTCACTGACAAGAAAAAGTATTTTAATTTGCTTGTGAAATTTATGCATTACTTGCCTGACACAGTTTCCTTTGGTTAAGTCGTCTATTCGAAACCAATATACATTCTCAGAAAAGCCAGACCAATTCTAAGTCGACCACAATAAACTTAATACTTGTATAATCTACAATATTGTAGGCTAGTTTGTAAAAAAAAAAAGAATATCTCAATAAAATCGACTGGTACTACTACTTGCCTGACACAGAAGTAACATGCAACCAGTAACGAAGTATTGGGTATATAACTAAATTCGTGCGGTTTTTTTCTCCAAAATTTGAACGTTTTTTTTAAGAAAGACATGTACAATAGTACTACTCAAAGTATTGCCCATCTGAAGCTATGACTTTTTCCCATCTTTCTTGGAATTTGTGGGTCCCATCCCAAATCAACTGCGCCGGCTTTGCAGCCAAGAATGAATCAAGCCACTTTTTGATATTCTGCTCTGATGTGAACCGTATTTCAGGGAGTGCCTTCTGCATCGACCGGAACAAATGGCAGTCAGAAGCGGCAAGGTCTGGGCTACAAGGCGGGTGTGTTAAAGCTTCCCCACTGTTTTCCAAATAGTTCTTAACCGGAATAGCAACGTGGGGCCGAGCGTTGAAATGATGGACAATTATTGCTTCGTGTCTGATCGCATATTCCGGGCCTTTTTCGGCTACTGCTCTCTTCAAACGGATTACTTGTGTTCGGTAGCGTTGTCCATTGGTGGTTTCACCTGGTTTTAGCAGCTCATAATACAGCACACCCTTCTGATCCCACAAAATACAGAGCATTACCTTCGAGCCATGGATATTCGGCTTGATGTTGATTTGGCTGGTTGGCCGGGTTTCACATATGATTTTTTGCGCCTGGGGTTGTCGTAATGGATCCATTTTTCATCGCCAGTAACAATCCGATGCAGAAATGACTTCCTTTTTGTAGCGTTCCAGCAGCATTTTGGACATGCAAAACCGCCTTTCGACGTCTCTCGGTTTAAGCTCATGTGGAACCCAATTTCCTTGCTTTTGAATGTATCCAGCTGACACCCAAAGATTCTGCGACCACTTCTTGTGTTTGGCAACCATCTTCATAGAGTAATGCTTCCAGTTCTTCACCTTCAAACTTTTTTGGCTGCCCAGGACGTTCATCGTCGTCCAAGCCAAAATCATCGCTTTTGAATCGTGCAAACCACTTTTGGCACGTTCGCTCAGCTAGCGCATGTTCACCATTAACTTCCACCAAAATACGACGACTTTAGGCAACAGTTTTCTTCAAATTAAAGTAGTGAAGAAGAACTCCCCGCAAAAACACTTTTTCAGGCAAAAATTCGACATATTTGAGTGAAAAAAAAATACGCTTCAAATGAATGACATATACTGAAATGACATACAGTGACAGTAGCTTTCCAACGCATGTTCCAATGGAATAATACAAGTTACGCCATCTCTTAGCAAACCGCACAAATTAAGTTATATACCCAATATTATAGATGTAGACAACTTATCACTTGCTTGCCTCTTAACATTTTTTACAACTGTTTTATGTATCGTTTCCTAAAGCCAAATTGACAAATCATAGCATTGACGTTATTTCGTGAACAACTGTCGGAAAGTCTCTCTAATTCGTCGTTGGGCTAGGGGTCAGTCAGCTGTGAAGTTGGCCGTCTCTATAATGCTTAATTTCTGCAGGCAATTAAAGCTAAAAAACAATCTGCCGCAGGAGGGAGGAAACTCCATAATTATTGGGCCAAGGTTGCCTATGGGATGGATATAGAAACAGTCTACAAAAACAGTGCAAGATCCACACGTAAAAAATGTAAATATAGTTTAGAAAATAAAATAAATCGGACGTGTAGCTTATACCAATAACAAAAATTAATCGAGTAGATTACCTCATGTAGTCTACTCTGCCATCTCTGATCAGTGGACCTGAGACTACTCGACCCGTCAGACTAATTGACTTTCGCAATTCCCCACTTGATGCCGTTCCTGCGGCTTGGTCGGGGTGTCTCAGGTGTCTGTTCGATTGAGTGTTAGTCACTCGGCAGGAAGCTGACACATGTCATAGGAGCCCCTGGATTCCGGTCTTTGAACAGAATTTGTTCTCAGACCTTTATACCAGAAGTCATCGATGTTCTTTTGAGCTGTAAACACTCAAATATTATGCGAATAATCCTGATCCATTGGAATTTAATACCAGTGAGTAGCCTCGGATGTAGCCTGGGTTGAACAACTTCCGTCGAAACTGCGCTCGGCTCTGGCTGTAACTAAGTACCCAAACGCAAGTACGCACCAAGGCACATCAGGGAAGGTAAATGGAGTGCCTGAAGCTGTTTCCCTAGTGAAGGCCTACACTTATTTGGCAAACATGATTATTATAGAATAATAATAACATAGGATAAATGGCGCCCGGTGCAAATCAGGTCCGCCTAGGTTTCCAGGAACCGCACATGTTACTCTGGCTATTGTTCTCTCAAGAGAGTTACCTACACTTTATGCTGACTCCGAAAGGCGATGTTGAGACTTTACTCCTTGGGGTCGGCGATTTGAAGGAATTTTTCAGTTCAACCTCTGACTGCCATATCGGCCCTATTAGACCCAACTATTACTTCTGTACACCGTTGGTGATGTTTTTGTGTATGTATTTATCGATTCCGATACGACGATATCCAGGGTCGTCGATTCGAAGCATTTTTTTTTTTTCAGTTCAACCTCTGATTGAAACATCTTCCCTATTAAACCTAACTACTGTGTGACCCAACAGTTGGACTGACTTGACGTGTTTACAGCTGCCCGCCGCACTATCTTTTCCAGTACGCTGGACAGGATCTTGTAGCCGACGTTGAGCAGAGATATGCCTCCACAATTGTTGCAAGAGGCAGGATCTCTCAAGCACGAGCTGATACGTGCTTGCCATTAAAGATAATAGATGAAGCCAGAATGGGCCACGTGCGAGGGCTCACTCTGCAATCAGCCACCCTCAACTAACCACTGGTAACAAACATCTCATCTCCTTCATATTCCCGTCCACAAAGCCACTGAAGATGAAGTGGTAACGTCCTCATCGTGGATTGATGTGGAAGAAGACCCACTCACCAGCATGCCCCTCACACGCATCAACACCGCTCATTCGTATTCCGAACTCGATTTAATCGGAAATCGATTTGTGGACTCACGACTACCTCACGATTTCGATGTCAATCGAATTTCTTTCAAAAAAAACTCAAACCATCGAATAATGGATCTCAAGTGCCTTCAAAACCACCGCTTCCCAGGCGACCGAGCAATTTGTGTGCCATGCGTTGAGTAATTTTATGCCGATCCATTCGAAGCATCTATTAGATAATATGGGTGACGAACGAGCACACATTTTGTTCTATTTAGCAAACCGTGCGGTTGAACGGACTAATTCGAACGTGCGCAGCATGGCAAGCCCAAGGGAATATGAGCTATCTCAGTCGGAGGCGGCGCGGACGCCCTCTCTTAAGTATTCCACACAAATTTGGAAACACAAAAAATCGAAGCAAACCAACGGAAGTGAGGTACAGACTGGCCCACAGACAGGCATTAATGAGGTCCCCAGCAACTGTATCATCCCGCACTCGCTGATTTATGACGCACCACGGAGCGAATAAACATGCCAATAGATGCGGGTTCTAGAAATAAATTTAATCGCGCGGTTCGTAAATAACCGCCACCCTTTCAGCTGCCAGCCGATTAGCTGCCGAATACACAAACAATTTGCAAACCTCTGATTAAAAATGCAGTCTAACGTGCGGATACACGCCGCACAGCCCCATTCGGCGGCTGCGACAACAATTAGCATATTTTAGCGTCAAAACTAATCCGAAAAACCAAGATTGAATGCAGATACATTTTGCACCAAAGTAATGAGTTGTGGGAACCAAAAAAAAAAAACATACAGACAGATTTTGAAACATAATCAATAAATTTGTCAGATGCACAAGCGTGGGGTGTCATGCTCTGCAGCTTGTGGTTGAATTTTGAATTCATTCGATAAGCAAGATGGCCAGCGGATAGATGGACACCTGCTAATGGTGTGTTTGGGTGATGTGCTCTAAGGCGTCACTCGAAAGTGATACTGGACAGCAATTTGTCTTCGGCTGATTGATTGCAAGTGAGCTTGGTTTCGGGCAATGAATCATCTCAAGGTCACACTATTTGTGGTGTCTGACTGATTGTTGCGCAATCGAGGCGATTAATTAACCTGTCTAATTTGCACTTTCGCCTTCGGGCTGATGTAAGCGGATGCAGTCGGGAAAGAGTGATGGAAGGGAGTGAATGGGTTCCTGGTAGATGGTTCCCTTGAATAACTTCTAAAAGGTGTCTTCGATGTCATTGTCTGTATTTGACTGGTCGAGTATATGATTTTTGTGAGGCACGACGAGGGCGCAAAGGCGAGTCCTACTTAGAACATTTTCTACATGTCATTTCTGTTTTTTTTTATAATTTGCGCGCGCACAAGGGATTGTTCAAGACACTGCACGGGACGAAGTTTGAGAGGGAGAAAGGGAGGTACCTGTATTCTGGGGGAAATATTGGTCTGGGAAGAGCATCCCAAATTCGTGTCGTGCGGCTGATGAACGAGTCTCTCAAAATTTAACTGTGCGTCCGAAAGCAGGCTTAAGGGTAAACTGATGAGCATTCCTGGCGAGACGGATATTGAGGGCGAATTCATGGAGAGGAGGAATGCAGTTGGCAAGCTAACTTGAGCAGAGTTTGTTAAAATAGCGATAAAATACGGATAGAGACGAGTCGGTACGTCGATGCTCGAGCGAGTCTAATGACTCTGCAATATTGTTGTCTCCTGTAAGTTTTATCGCTCGCTTTGGATTTTGTCTAGTAGGTGCAGGGTGGTTTGGGGGGCACCAGACCAGATATGAGCGTTGTAGTCAACTTTGGGGCGTATATACGCCTTGTAAATTAAAGACAAATCAGGAGGGGTGACGATGATTTTTAGCATGGATTGAGGAAACCTAAGTATTTCGCAGCATTTTTGGCGACCTCAAATATGTGCACATACCAAGGATGGAAAGCTTTTCCGGTCGCATCGACACAGGTGCCATTCATGGATAATGGCTGATTAACAAGGGTTCGCTTGAGTGACAGCAGACAGCCTTGAGTTGTTGAAGCATTGAATTCCACTCGATTGTTCATTCCCCAGTTAATTATGCTGTCAAGATCGAAATTCACATAAGCTGCCGTTCCAATTCTACGGCCGAAGGGCAGGGTCGTCAGTCTTGGGACGAATATGAAAAGCTGAGGGTGCTGTCATCAGCGAAGGAATGGATTGGATTAGAAGAAGCTGACGAGAGATCATTTATAAAATTGAGAAAGAGTGTCGGAGACAGAACAGAGCCTTGGGGAGCACCAGCATAAATCAGACTTGAACCCATCCAAAGCAACTTGCTCGAAACAACGGCTAGAAAGGTAATTTCTAATCCATTGAAGAAGAGCTTCATCGACGGAGAGCTTGATGCCAAACTTTGTCAAATGCCTTAGACATATCAAGCGCAACGATCTTGCTTTCGCCTGCATTGTACAAAGATTGGTTCCACTTTTCGGTGAGATAAGCTGCGGAGATATTGCTGCGGAAACCATACTGCCGGCTATTAAGAAGCTTCCGCTTCTTCGAGATATTTCATAAGCTGACGATTTATCGGCGTTTCCATGACGGTACGAGGTGGGTGACGAAGATTCGCCCTTTTTAGGGACGGGCTGGACAAATGCTGTTCTCCTATCTGCTCGAAAAGAGACCTAAAGAGTAGGACAGATGAAAAAGCTTACGCAGTGGTTTTGCCAGCGCAGGAGAACACCTCCGGGCCAGCGGATTTGCGCACGTCAAGATCTTTAAGTACTCTCGCAACACTACGAGTGCGGAAGTGGATTTGTCCCATTGTGAAATCAACGCTCTCTAGTACAGGTGGCGACATATTGGAATCTGGAAGTGTTGAGCTGGCTGCAAAATGCGCTGCAAGCAGATTCGCTTTGTATAAAGAGCTGACATGGCTGGGATGTCATTGTAAAAGGCGAAGCGCAATTCTTTACGTCTTTTACAAATGACCGAACGTTTCTGCTACCCTTGGGACATTGTAGCACTTTTTGCCTTGCACGTCTTATAATTGCGTCACAATCATTTCTAGCCCGTTCAAACTTATTCCGGTTTTCCTTCTTTTGAGAAGGATTAAATTTTCCAATTAACCGATTTATCCTTCTAGTTGGGCCATAGAAAGAAATCAAAGAAAACAAAATCAGGATATTATACGCAGCAGTTGACGACAGCCACTTTTTGTCATTATTCATCCAGGAAAGATGTTTTGCATAATTTGTGCGAGTGATGTTGTGTGTGATGTCTGCTTTCTCGGAACGATGTGTTCTGTAGAACAAATTGATTCCACCCGGCGCTTCATTTTCGAACCGATTCGGCAAAAATGATCGGCAGCAGAAACTTTTCAGCTCCAACTTTAGGGGTGGTCCCAGACTAGAGTGGTCAACCCATCACTAGCCGAGATTACTGTACCTATCATTGGGCCTAGACTATAATTACAAAACCCAACAAGAATTCCTCGTCTTCAATTGGGGAGCTGACTGGATGGCGCAGTTAAATAAGAGCCCTTGGTTGCGGTCCCCAGTTCGAAACCCAGGGGGAGCAAGATGACCATGCTTTCGCTTTGCAAATCTGGTCCAGTCCCCATTTGCCGTTGGGATCAAATTAATGACACTATCACAGGAGTGGTCGTTCAGTGGTAGTAGTCTGGCTGTGGGTATCCTAATGGACCTACCTGGTCTAAGTGTGCTGGTAAATTCGACCTAATTTGGGTGCTAAGGTACAAGGTGTTCAGGTACAAGGGAGGACCGACTGCGAACGGATAAGATTGTTTTTAATACACTCTCACCATTGCCAGTGACTCGATGATCTGAAGGTATGCCTTGCCTCATCACATGCCAAATCTGATCTACTTCTTCTTTTTCTTATGACATACACATGGGGACGTCCCTGGGCCTCTACCAACAAGCCAATATACCACGACCACTTGTCTGAGGTCCTTCTCCACGTGTGTGCACCATGGGTTACTTGAGCGTACTCCACTGCGTTGTACCGCTGTTATTAAAGACTCAACGACCTAGACTAGAGTTTTTAGTGATCTTGGTTGGACTCCTGCCGCTGTACAGCACCTACAGTCGGGGGTTGGATTTTCTTTTCCAAATGCCATCAACTCCAAAAAGGACCAACAGCTGGTATCTGACCTGCACGCAAGTTAAATAAAAAAATGTCCATGAATCTGTTTATCGAAGGATCGGCCGGCGTCGTAACAAGGCATGTTGCTTGTGTGGGAATTACAACCATTTTGGTAAAGAGGATGGCACCGAGACGACCACACTACCTTCTTTGTTCGTGCAGTGCCATGTGTACTCGAAGATGAAGCCACTAGGGGGACCACATTTTCAACACCTCCTCATAATACCAGCCCCCAAAGCGGGATTTATCCGATCCGTGGAACTCTTAGCTCTAAGAGTCACTGCTCTCTGTGCCGAACTTTAGACATTCAGCAATGTTACATCTCGTATCAGTTCTAATCTGCAGACAGTCCACCTGACGGTTGAGAAACCCTGACCATTTTCTTGGTACTTGCTAGAGACCACATGGCAAACCCTTTCTGGAATCCCCAGTCCCAATCACTGAGTTCAAAAAAATCCCCGAATTGGCAGTTTTATTCTAGCCGCTCTAGAACAACAGACCAACAATCGTTTTGTAAACCTGAAAGCATATCGTTTGCCCGGATCAGAGCTCATTTCTCAGAAGCTTCATGAATAACAGCAATTT
Source organism: Eristalis tenax (assembly GCA_905231855.2). Taxonomy (NCBI): domain Eukaryota; kingdom Metazoa; phylum Arthropoda; class Insecta; order Diptera; family Syrphidae; genus Eristalis; species Eristalis tenax. The sequence continues at coordinate 44,260,128 of HG993128.1, read as the reverse complement.
GTATCCATGTCATCGCCGAGCAGAGCCAACAAATCATGATAAATTCGACACCCCATTAGCACCTTACAACGCCTCCCAAAATTGACAAATCTATCAGGCTCGCCCGAAAGCAGACACATCAAGGCTAAGCCAGCTCATCGGCCCATAAAGCACCGGGCAGCCTCATAATTGTTTCATCGATTCCTCAATTCATAATAACTCTTGTTCGCCGTCAGCGGATGCGTCTTCGGAGAACCCAGGCGCTCACATTACGTGATTTATCGAGTGCTGACAGACTGCGTAACCGATACGCCCTTCATGTCGTGGTGGGAGAACTCAATTTCACAGCTCCAGCTCCATGGATCTCAGAAGCGACGATATATCACTGACCCGACGATGGCATTCCGAACTCATTTTGAATTAGAAATCTCTCGGCAAATTTACATAGTGGTCGTTTGCAAAAGTTGCGCTCCCTGCTTGTAGCCATAAAAGTGTTTATGGATTTTTAATATATTTATGAGGGGCTTTAGTTTGCATTGAAAACTTGTTAATGAGCGGTTAGTTTTTGTGACATACATTGCTCTTAAGAGGATTTCGCTGCTAATGGGATCTTTGTCCTCCCGGCCGAAGAGAGAAGGTTGGCAACTTGTAGGGGACGTGGACGTTCCTGGAATGCTGAAGGCTTAAGTGTCGCTTGATGGTAGTTAACAATTTGATTTGAAAATGTGATCAGAAAGAAGTGGAACACATGCCTTATGCTGTGTGGATTGGTTGACCAGAGAAGAGGTACGCATTCTGATTCCATTTTTGGAAGAAGACCATCTAGCAAGAATCCGAAGAATGACTGGTTGAGTGGGCACTTGTGAGCAGACCACAAATTGGACGCCAGCGGAACAAATGTCTTGGCCTTAGTCCACAAATATCTTTCTTCTCCTATGTGGGAGCCCACCACAAATTGGACACAAGCCAGCAGAACAAATGCCTTAGCCTTAGTCCACAAATATCCTTCTTCTCCTATGTGGGACGCTACAGTTCGAGATAACGTGACGTTCAATGGCGCGATGAAGCCGCAAGGAAAAGAGGATCTTCGAATCCGATATAAGACCAAGTAATCGCGGATGAAAGACAACTTGCTCTCGATGACTGGAAGCAGCGTGCCCGTTGCTGTCAGCGATGGAAGGCAGCTATAGCTCACGCCGCTGGTCTGATAACAAGCATGTCTACAACTCGGAGGCATTGGACAATACAACAGAAACCGTCAACGTTTAAGATGGGATATTAACCTCAACCAACTTGGGGTCCGAAACTGCAGATAGTTTACGAACGTTGGTTTCAATTGACGAGTGTTGTCATGGGGTGAACTTGGAAAGAACTGGGACGTATTGTATCACTTGCTGGGCCTCTGCAAGCTGCCTCTGGTGGAACTCCGTCAACTGCAACGAATTTCAGAGCTCGACCAATGAGTAACTTAGCTGGTGCTTGACGCAGACGCAAACCACTTCTTCTTCCATCTTGAAGAGTAGTCCGTTAAAAGCCCGTCGAGAATAAGAATGATGAACCACACGAGCGGCAAATACAAAAGCAGTCGCTAAGACCCACAGAGGCACTCAATATTCCAAGACAGACGCTTTCGATTGTTTCCTCGTTAGCAATGTCAACAACAAGTGTTCATTCCTTGTAGTGAGTGTTTGCCAACCTGACTGCCAACTGCAGAGTGTCAATAGCTTAGCATTGACATTGTCCCACAAACTCCCGTGGGAAGGAACTCACCGCCAGAAGGGCACAATCTAGGTGCCATTTGAAGTGGCTCAACCCGCATTGCATACTAATCGCACGCGTTCCCACCTCAAGTCGAACAAAGGCTGTCCAATTGCGTGACAAATAACTTGTTAAAAACTGATTACGGAGCAATCTTACGCAGAATATGACGAACAAGCTAGACCGCAAAATGACTCTGTGAACTCGGAAACCGGACCGAGGGAGTGTATCGGATTTCATTAGTCGTTTGTCATTGATTGCGATTTGAATGAGCGGGAAACCTGATTTGACAGTTCTTGGGAATTTTAGTCACGTCTCTCCGTTTCAAATCGACCACAGCCACAGGTTCGGCTGGCACATGCGTGCATATCGGCTGGCAGAGATATTAATTGGTTCTGCCCAGAGCTTGAAGTGGAGCCCAAGGGTGACAATGCTTTCTGTCGAACACAGCAGACTCCAGTCGCACTGTGAAATATGTAGTTGAATTAGTTTAGCCCGCCCACGATGTTCTGGTCTGACTTTTAGCATAAGTTTTGCGGCTATTTGGAGCTTGTGTTAAAAATCTTCCATATTCCCCCCTCAAGTTGACGTCACCATGGGCGGTTCACACTTGCAACTCCGTGCAGTTCTGCATAACTCCAACCGTGTTAGCCTTGTGCAGCCAATGTGACAAGTCGCCGTGAAACGATTAAATTCCCTATAAAATATTCATAACCTGCCTGCACTCCAGTCTTGAACTTTCGGCAGCCCAGCCCAGGTGTGTCCTTCGCTGACCCCAGACCGCGCGACGAGCGCGAAAGAATTGATTGTAATGACTCCAGCATCAGTTAATTAACTGCTTTTCGTTCAACCGCCCGGCAGACGTCGCGACGTTGCATAATCTCAGTGGCGAACGGCAGTCGTTGAGGAAGGCCACGTCCTGCATGTCATACATCAGCGACCCGGTTACGCGGGGCATGCATTGAGATGCAGATGGCCCGTAAAAATGCTTGTAAATCGCTGATGATATATGATGTCACGCTGCCATAATTGCATCCGAAAGTTGAATCAATAGTGCAGGCAAATGAGAAAAAAATGCGATTATGTGGCGTCATTAATCAGGATGAAGGTGCTGCCGTCTGGGTTCTGTGATGGGGGATCTTTTGTTTCGCCGTTGGGACGCGATAAGTGTGACTGCTGCTTGTAAGCGATAAAAACGATCAATTTCTGGTCCAGACAATCGAAATTAATTGAGTCAGTTTTCGGGAGATGGTACCGCCGCTGGGTAGGAAGTAAAGCCTGTATGGAGTTGTAGTTCGATTCATGCTGATGAAGGAAATATCGGGAGGCTAAATAAAGACGCAATAATGCGAAATTGTGTGGCATAAATGAAAATTTGTAGGCAAATCTCTGACAATCTGTTTTGGTTAACCTCACGTCGACTTGAATAAAAATACCGTCACTTCGTCTGAAAATAGTGCGTGTTTCCACAAATTTTGATTTTATTCCACGAAGGAGCAACATTTAAATTTGAATTTTATGACTGTTGTTTACTAATTCGGGATTGCTGATTTTAAATCTAAATTTTTGAGATACAACTATTGGTCATTTTTGTGTACTACAGTGAAACTTCTCTTTTCGGACACCCTCTATACAGACACCTCTCTTTACGGACACCCCTCTATACAGACACCTCTCTTTACGGACACCCCTCTATGAAGACACCTCTCTTTACGGACACCCCTCTATACAGAGACCCTCTATACAGACACCTCTCTTTAAGGACACCCCTCTATACAGACACCTCTCTTTACGGACACCTCTCTATACAGGCAACTCTCTTTACGGACACCCCTCTATACAGACACCTCTCTTTACGGACACCCTCTATACAGACACCTCTCTTTACGGACACCCTCTATACAGACACCTCTCTTTACGAACACCCCTCTATACAGGCAACTCTCTTTAAGGACGGTCCTGGCGTGAAGATAGGGCTATTCGTATATTCAACTACTGACGGGCGCAAATTGCATATTTTCCTTTGGGTGACTTGTCAAAAAAACAAGAAGAAGAAGAAAATGAGGAAAAGGATAAGAACACAGCTGGGCATTAAGGCATTTATTTAAATTAAATCTTAAACACTAGCGGATAACGTGTCTCGTTCTCATTGTACTCAACACTTCCACGATTGTTGTCTGAAACTGCATCTCGTCCATTTCATTGTCGATCGTCATCGATTATCGCACCCTGAGCTCCTCAAGTGTCTAGTCCCTTTTATTAGCTCATACTGTCCCACCCGAGCTCAAGTGGTTTCGGTATTCATTAAGCCATCGTATGACCGCATCGTGACACAATTATCCCTTGGGGTTGATTCATGAGTAACCCCTGGACCTGGCATATCCATGATTACTGGCGTTGACTACATGTTTCAGTGATAATGCATGACTGTGCATGAGAGCAGTCGGCAAATGCGTTCATAAAAGCAATGTAGCAGTCAAACTGCGATTTGATGACTGGCAGTGATATTTGTTTTGTTGCAGGATTGCAAGGGAACCGATAAGTGGACTTTTTCATGCGAAAATGGTTCCTAAGAACATCGTACGGAAATTCTCTTATTTTTTTAAAGAAACTTCTGTTATTTGGAACATGTTTTGACTTCTAATTCTTTTTAGTTAAAAGCACGGTCCTTTTGATGCGTATTTTGCTACATTATTTAATATTTTTTAAAATGGTCTAGACGTAGTCGCCCACGCATGTTGCTGACCTGTTGCAAACTTGCGGCAGTATTCGTGTTCATAAATGTATTGGGAGAATATCTTGTGCAGTGCAGGGGCAACAATGTTGCAATTATGAACTCAACCAACATCTTGAGAACATCGCGATTTTCAATCATTCATTCGAATGACAACTAAACTGCTAACTCATTCGAATGAGTTCTAAAAAAATACTAACTACTTACGAAAGAGAACTCGTTGAATGTGTCTCACCTAAATCATTCGAATATTTTATTTATGAATGAATATTTTTTATAAATGAAAGGAGAAGTGGAATAATACGTGAGTTCTTTTCCTTTACACTTCACTTTCATTCTGATTATGTTCCTGATCTGTTTGTTACGCGCTGAAGTGAGACTTCAGTCTATCAGTAAAAGAATCACCAAATGTTGAAATCTGCTTTCACGTGGACACAACTTAAATTGCGTCTGTGCTGAACAAAACTATGGTGTTCTATTTAATGATCAAATGGTACGACCACATTTTAAGCTTAAAATCCTATTTGTTATCATCCCTACGGATTTTGAACTGCCTTAGTAATTATTGTTCTACGAAAACGTTAAAGACAATCCATTTGGGACTCATGGGACCGTGTCTATCGTTGTCAACTAAAAAATGTGTAAAAAGACCCGTCTGGCTCATTCAATGGAATTATTCAGGAAACTAGATGTATTACCTGTAAGACACTTGCATTACTTTAAGGTACGCAAAATATTCTTTAAGAGAGCTGGATATTTACAAACCCCTATTTCAGATGTCTATGACCTACGAAGCAACTCTGAAGCCGTCGTCTGTATTCCCCCTTTTTGTACTTCAAGCATGATAAACTTTCATTCGACCACTTCTGGTAAACTATTCAATACTCTACCCGTAGAAACGCGAACCACTAGATCTGTTTCCGAATCTTAAAAAAAAAAAAATGAAATTGTAGTCTTTTAGTTACGATCACGCCTGAACCCATTGTGTGAACGCCTGAAACCATTCGTCAATAACCTGATAGGCCCTTATCAGTGCGGTTTCAGGCCGGGAAAGTCCACCATCGACCAAATTTTCACACTGCGGCAGATCCTGGAAAAAACCCACGAGATGCAGATCGACACCCACCACCTATTCGTCGATTTCAAGGCCGCATATGACAGCGTGCATAGAGACGAGCTATACAATGCCATGTCTACTTTTGACATTCCAGCCAAACTCGTCAGATTGTGCAGGATGACGATGGAGAACTCTCCCTGCTCCATCAAGGTCGATAACGAACTCACCGAGACCTGTCAAAAAAGGTTTTAGACAAGGCGACACGCTGTCATGTGATTTCTTCAACATCATACTTGAGAAGATCGTGCGAAACTCAAATGTCAACACCAGAGGCACGATCTTCCAAAAGTCCGTTCAACTGCGTGCCTACGCGGATGACATTGACGTGATTGGACGAACACAGCGAGCTGTCAATGAGGCTAAAATGGGTTTTATCAGTTAATCAGGGCAAAACAAAGTACATGTTGTCATCACGAAAGGGCGCACAACATCGACGCCTCGGACAGAGCGTCATAATGGGCAGCAGAAACTTTGAGGTAGTCAAGGACTTCGTCTACCTTCGCTCTGCAGTAAACAGGGACAATAACACCAGTACCGAGATCAAGCGCAGAATTACTCTTGCCAATCGCTGTTTCTTTGGGCTCAAGTGGCAATTGAGTAACAGAGCCATCTCTCGAAACACCAAGTTGACTTTATATAACACCCTAATCACCCCCGTCCTGCTCTATGGCACAGAGACATGGACGCTATTGAAAGCGGATGAAGAAGCTCTTTGTCGTTTTGAGAAATAAAGTTCTGCGTGCGATCTTTGGTCCTGTTTGTATTGATGGCGTCTGGAGAAGGAGATTCAACCACGAACTGTACGGGCTGTACAGCGGCATGCACCTAGTTAAGCGTCTTCGGATCCAACGCTTAAGATGGCTAGGTCACGTAGAGCGGATTGACACCACAGCTCCGGCCCGACGAGTCTTCGATTCCGAGCCTTTGGGATAACGCATAAGAGGACGTCCTAGAACGAGATGGCGCACACAAGTGGAGAAGGACCTCAACCAACTTGGTGTGCACAACTGGAGACAGCTGGCGAAAGATCGTGCTGGCTGGAGAGGCTTGTTGGTTGAGGCCCAGGTCCACCCCGGACTGTAGCGCCAAACAGAGAAGAAGAAGAAGTTACGATCACAATGAATCTGAAACCTTGTTGCGCTTTTTAAATTGATGTATTTCGAGTTTTTTATTTCATCCATTTTTGTTATTATTTTAGTTGTAATGCTGACTTAAAATTTTATGAATTAGATTTGAATTTATGAGTTTTTGAATTACTGAATATTTACGCTATATCTATCCATCCCACTATTTATCTTTATTTAACTTGAAGTGACATTTCCCCTATTTATTTTTTTTAATATTAATGTCACTAACTATTCTCTTAATTTATAATTCATGGATTGTTATAACTAAACGTATAAGATTATATTAAAAAAAAGAATAAGGGGGATTATTACAATAATATTCTACTTAGTCCTGCCATGAGATCTCTATAAAAAGACAAGCGAACAAAATTGTTTTATTTATCAGGCCAAAATATTGATTATTAAAAATCATAATAAACCAACCATCATTTTCGCAAAAATCATGATAAACAAAAAAAATAAAAAAACAATGATTCCATCGAAATGACTGACGAACTCAACTGTTTCCATTCGGACCGTACAGTTTCCATGGGGACCGTGGGAGCTGCTCTGGTAAATGGCAAAAAAATAGGCATTCCAACTTTCTGTCGGGCAGACCATATTCTCCAACTCTGACCACAAACCACCCTCCAGCGGAATCCGATCTGGCCTCGGCGACGGCTAATCTTCTGTTGCTAAAACTCTGGGACTACTCTGAGACTGTCTTGCATGGTTGTGCGCTAGAGTGGATTTCGGTTGGAAGAGCCATATGCCTCCATTTAAAAGGGTATTGATCCAACCCTATCTTACGCCAAATTCCACAAAGAGTTGATGACAAGTTCTTGGCGAGAGACCACCCGCTAAACCATCTCGGAAGCGGCATGAAGGCCATGTTGAACCGTAAGAACAAATGTTTTCGCTTCCTCAGATGAATTGGCATCAATTTTGTCATTTTGTTGAAAACTAGGCAGATCCATTAAACAAACAGGAGACACAAACATATCGGTACAGATGGTCATTGCGCTGTTTCTTCTTCTTCTTCGAATTCCAATGAGGAACTAATGTGTCTGAATTAGTGCAGCATGTGTGGCGGAAAGCGACACCGAAGTGTGGGCACAATTTTTGAATCCACTTATCGCTGATGAATGGAAAGTATCAAATACGAAGGCATAACAGAGACACACCAAGGTCTAACCGCCTCGTTACTCTTCTGTTCTTGTTGACACAGAGAGGCATCAACGATGAGCTGTGGTCGGACAAAAATGTCCTCTGTTCAACCGCCTCGTTACTCTTCTGTTCTTGTTGACGCAGAGAGGCATCAACGATGAGCTGCGGTCGGACAAAAATGTCCTCTGTTCAAGGGTATCCCTTGTTTTCACAGTCTGAGATTTAAGGGAAAACAGAAAACGTTACCCTTTGCGCAAGGCTACTAATCACGCCAAGGTGACGAGTCTCATGAATTTTCAGCCATGAACCCACACATTTGTTGCGCTCAGTCTTCCTCCTCCCTCTACCGCCACAGACATGTTTTGACATCACCGTCCATGACATAACCACGGGGGTGTTGTCCTCCAGCAATGCGCTCTTGCGTAAGTAAATTCCCGCACGACCACGACGCTCCGTTGAAAGACTCCTCTTGTGCGCTCCTGTCCGCCGTTTAATGTTTTGTCAAACTCAAATTAGTTCGAATTCAACTTACACTCACGATTGACACCTCGTGCGAGTGGTGATTGAGAGCAACTACGCAACAGACTGATCTATTTCCGCAACTTCGTTGTGTCTCAATTTTTTCACTCCCAACTGTGTCGCTGTAGTGAGTGTGTGATCTTCTGTTGGTCGGAATAATTTAAATCCATCAAAACCGACTTTCCACTTATGATTTGCAGCATCGAGCCGCACTCTTCCATTATTCACTGTTCCACGCTGCCGCCCGGGCGGAGGGGTACCGTGGGAGCCCCGCTACGACTCAGACTCTGGCTGGCACTGCTTCAATTTCAATGGCCTCATACGACGCTTTTACGATCGTTTAGCGCTGCTTGTCTAGATTGAAATTTAAATATCGAATCCACTCGAATCTGGTAGTCAAATATTTTTGTGTTTATTCAAAGTTTATTGAACCTCAGTGATGTGCGGGGCTATGCGTGCGGATTTTTTGGAGAAGTGGTTCAAATATTTACACTTTCCTCTCAATCAACCGCCCCCGACTGGTGTGGGCTGTGTCTCTTCAGATCAATCTAGCTGAAGAAGCTGTCCCGGTTCTGGGATGAATTTTCTGCCGCTGACTCACTGAGCTTGTTTGGGTTAACAGTTAGATGATGTATTCTTTGAACTTTTGCGATAGCGTCCAGTCCTAGATCACGAGTGACTCAGCTCGTATGTTTGATGTTATTGACACATCCAAAGCCGCATAGATTCCATTAGAGTCGACGATTGGATCGCTGGAATTGAGATGTTCCAAGGCGTTGACCAACGAGATATGGAATGTGGAAGATAAAATCGCCACGAGGTGCGAAACCATGGATCGGAGCAAATGATGCCCATTAAATGTACACCTCTGAGCGTAGTCATGATGACTCCAGCCAGGATGTTGGGGAAGAGGTACTCTGTTCCGGGCAGTGACTTATCTGCGTTTCACCACCTAATGCACGCACTCGCTGTTGAATCGGTACGTGTTGAATCTACAAATGAGGCAATTGACCGAATCATACACTCTTGGCATGACTAGCAAAATACCGATCAACTGTGAGTTGTTGTTGTGTTGATATGTGTATCTAATGCAAGAGGTATCATGTCATTTAAACATTGCCGCCTGCGGGCCTTTGGAGCAGTCTGAATGCCTTGCAAAGTAGAGGTATCGAAATATGAGTTTTTACATTCGGAAACATCACGCAGAAAAGCGTTTCCGCGACTGAGCTGCCTCCAACTCGATTCCTCTTCGTCAGTTTGAATTTGAGTAATGTTTGCCTGAGACGCTCCGCTGGCTGGGTAAGCGAATTCCAGTGCTTGGCGTCCTTCAGATCAGAAAAGCTAGAAATTGAACTCCTGTACCTAGCAAAACACATCTGTCAAGAGCTTGTTTATTCGTATTCGCCAACTATTCGTTTCATGCACATCCCAGTTGTGTTATCAATCTTAGTGTGAAGTGAAGACCTTTTCTAAAAATGCACACACCTTCAGAGAAACCTCCTACGGAACGTCGCCGAAAAGAAAACTTAATATTTAACTCCCAATCCATTGTGGCAATAAAACAAATAGATAATTTATTTAAATGAAATAAATAAGATAACAGGGGACAAGAAAACAGAAGCCATCACATGTGTCTGCTCATTTCGCACGCTTTTTGAAAATAGGCACAATTAACGGAAATATACTCTCCACAATGACATGGCAAGTTCCACTTCAAATCAGCTCTAAAGACGAGTAAAGCCGACGACACCATCACTAAGTTTAATTTCAAAACTTCTGCAAGTCTGCCCATCATTCCATGTGTAAGCACACAGTACTGAGCCAATAGCTGGCAAAAGTCTCGGGTTAAAGAGTTAAGTAAATCCAACGCCTTGCCTAAGACAAGGCAAACAGACACATTTGAGAATCTGTGAAATGCCTTTGATTGCTGGCTTGTGCGTGACAGAACGTCAACGACTACACACAGTTCTTTTTTCCTGAGTGGGTCGCGGAATAATTTTCAAACAGACCGGATATCCACCTCGAGACCGGGAAAATGTCGTTCAACAGCACGATCAGTCCATCGCAGTTCTTTGATTTTGGCATCTGGGAGCATGCGCTGTTCATACCGATGTTAGCGCTGTCATCGGCTATTGGAATTTACTACGGCTTCTTCAGCAAGAGTGCGGATACAACGGACGGGTACCTGTTGGGTGGCAAACGTATGAAAACGTTGCCAATCGCTATATCTTTAGTTGCAAGGTACGAGGGGCGTATATTCTCGGTATCGATATGAAGAAAAATGCGAATTCACTTTCAATTGTTTTTATTCTTCAATATAATCTCCCCCTAAGATCAATGCATTCGTTACGTCTTGAGATAAGCTTTTTTAAACCCTCAGAAAAATAAATTTCCTCTTTCTCTGCAAAATACCCATTTATTGCCGACTTGAGTTCTTCATCATCCGAAAATCTTTCTCCACGAAGACATTTTTTCAAATCCGGAAACAGGAAATAATCACTAGGGGCAAGGTCTGGACTATAGGGTGGGTGTTGGATTTCATCGAAACCACAATCTCGCGCAGCAGCCTTGGAAACTCGCGCCGTGTGAACAGGAGCGTTGTCATGAAGAAGCAACACACCCGCTGCGAGCTTACCCCGGCAGTTGAAGCAGGATATGTTCCGAGGTAATGCAAACTTGTTTCCTCCTCTTCTTCATCCCTGCTACTTCCGCAGAAGTCGTTTTATGGTGAAGTCTTAGACCAGTTAGCCCCCTATTGTTTTACCAGTCGAACTGCAAGAGAGTGTGGCAGCCTTGGCGTTATAGGTTTTTCGCGGAGACCCCTACAAACTTGAGCCTACGTAGCCCAGGTTCGATTATTCGACTCTTTGAGTCAAGAAAGGAAAGCTTCTCAAATTGGCCGGTCGAAGTCGTTATAAAACTGTAGGTCCCACGCACAATACGAATGGTTGCTGAGAAGCTAGGCCCTACTCCTCTGCGGCATGTAGCGCCACCCATGTTATTATTATTTTTAACCCTAAGAGAGATTTAGTCCTTCTTTGGTCTAGATCCGGCCACATCGCTTTCGATGTCCTGCATGGGTCCAATTCTGTCCATTTGCGATGGTCATCAATCGTTGCTCTCATTGGGGGAGGGGTGTCTCCTGATATAGTGACAGTTCATCAGCTCTTCTCCATTAGAGATAGACGGCAGAGTTTCACCATCTTGGAGGTGATCGATGGTGTATCCAAAGCGTTTATGGCCGCCTGACTGTCTATGCAGCAAACAGCTCATCAGTCATCGTCTATGGGGCTCGTTGATAGTCCCTTTGCACAGCTTTTACGTCCGCTTTACAACCGATTGTCATAGATAGCTCAGGCGAAGTGGCATGAATGCCTGATCCTGTACCTTCTTTCGATTTGGACCCGTCAGTGTCGATTTTTCCCACGCAGCTGGGTTACAGACCTTTCCTTCGTCCCATCAACGGCGTTTAGAGTTTAACACTTGATGGTCTCAGAGCACCACGTGACGCTTATGCATTTTGAATTGTTCAGACAGTTACTGAATGAAATAAATTCGCTTTCGATTCAGCCACATTTTGCATTCCTCCACTTAAGCGCAGACCCTCAGCGGCAGTCTTTTGTCTTGCCGACAAACGATTCCGCTGCATTTTGTGAACACGCCCCATGGGCTTGCACTTGGAGAAAGCCAATGTCGAAGCATGCACCAGCAGCATTTATTTAATTTTCAAACAGAAAGCGAACGAGAGATTAAATATTCAACGTAATTGACCGCCTAGTTCTGGAACTCATCAGAATTCTGGGCATTTTCCGAATCCGCCTACGACATCAGATTGTTCTCCGATGAGTGTCCAGTGACCGAGTCAAAATAGTTCTCTTAACGATGGTCGCTTATAAGGCGACTGGAAGTGGGTCAGCATGTTAGGTGTCAAGATTGCTTGATCTTCAGATCTTCATTTGGGCTTGTGCTAATTAATTCAACAATCGCAGGAATTTGGACTTGATTCGCGTCGGTTCCTAATGTGAACGACTCTCTGGTGGCATTCCTCGCCTCGTACGCATGACGATGCAGAACCTTGGCTACAGATTCACTAAAAATTCGACTCAGTGTGACAGCCATGGTGTAGTGGATGTGATCGTCGATTCCTACACTGGGTTCCATTTTCGACATGAACAGCTGCCGACAGACTCACATCGCTCGGAGAGTATACTCGTACCTGCAAAAAAACGATTTTCGAATTTCGCCTGATTGCCTAAAAAAGCAGTGACTCTTGAGCATGCTCTCGTGAGAAAACAAAAGCAGACACGGCAAGCAGCACAGGCTTAGCCCAGTTCCACCTCGGACTGTAGCACCGCTCGCATAGTTGGCAGAGGACTTCAACCTTTTAAGGGAAGGTCACCCATGCTCAGTTGAGTGAGACATCAGCTCAGGCTTAACTGCGACCGACTACAACACGGCTCTGATGTCTCCCACAATGTGTTCTTTTTCCCAGAACAAAACCAGATCACACCGTGTGGGCGTTCAGAATTCTCGGAACACCTTCAGATAAATCACGCAGGCGCACCACAAGTGTCAATCGTTACAAATGACTGCCAGCTCCGACACAACATGTGATTCTCGCTCTGAACTACTGTCACATGTTGGGCAAGTAAATTATCCGTAACCCAAATACGCGCAGCGTTTCCTACTTACACGCACGGACATTGCCATACCAGACAGGGTCTATGCGACGTCGATTTTAATTGAAATTTTTATCAGGCCATCGATTAAGGTTGCGCTTGTACGCCCCACCTTTCAGTGTGGCGATCGGTCGATCGGCATGCGAAGACCCTACGCAACGAGCTGAATGGAGACTCACGATCAAATAAATCGATCGGTGGACACCTTCGGCATGTATCGCTGGCTGCGCGAATCTTGTTTTCGATGAAATTGTTTTGTTTGCGTTTTCTCTGCAGAATGTCACGATCATTGTCGCCCATCGAAATTGAATCGGTTTTCGTTTCTTTTTTCTCTTTTTTTTTTATCGCGGTTTTGTAATGCTGGCGATTGTGGCTGGCGGTGCGAATATGTGACATAATGCAGGAAGGCAGGGCGCGAACTCGGGATCGGGGTGGACTTCTGAATTGCGGCATGAATGTCGGATTAAATTCGGTTCGTTTTGACATTAACCGAGTCAGACTGCGGGTAAGTGGATGAGTTTAAAGAACGATCGGCCAGCTGGAGGGCGAATGAAGTTAATTCAAGCCGAGAATGGTTCCATTAAATGATTCTGTTGATGAAGTCGTGAAGGTGGGCTACAATGTGTGAAGGTTTTTTCAGGGAGCCGTCGTGATTCGTATGAAATGGATGGACGGGCGGTGTGAACAGGATTTTCACTCAGTTTGAATCAGTTGTCAATCCGTTGTGCGCAACATGATGATAACGTAGAGGACCAAGTCTTAAATTCTCAACAACCACTCGTCTTGCGAGTGCTAGTGTTATTTTTCTATTCTTTGCTAGTGTTATTTCTACAGTTGTATGACGACTTCGAACGGACAATTTGAGAAGCTTTTTGAGCGTTGTCAGTGACCCGATAAAGGTGGGAACCTAGGTAACGTAGTTTCGAGTGCGTTGGGGTTGCCGCACCAGCCGCAATACCCAATCCTCGGAATTTGTATTTGTTTTTGGTATGATCTCAAAGTAAAGACATCTGGGTCGTTAAATAAGATTCGGGCGAATTGTGGCAAGGGAGATTGTGGCTGGCAGTGGGACATGATCCATTAAGGCAGGGCGGGAAATCGAGATAGAGGTGGGTTGGCCTTGACACTTCTTCACCCAGGAGATGGAACGTGTGGACATGTGTCCAAATCCGAGACAATGTCGTCCGTAAATCACTCCGCAGCAGGCTACAGGGCATTCGAAGTACGATAAATCGATGGTTTTGGGACTGGGTTTCTTCGGCTTGTCGTATTAAATAGGGCTGTGAATACAGAAGCAATGTGCGTGCAAACTGAGTGGAAGAAAAGCCGAAATCTGGACGAATAGTCATAAGGTTCAGTCCAGTTTTTGAATCCCAGTCTGCGTCTCGTTGCAAGCTGTGAGACTGTGAGACATCACGCGTGATTCGTGACATGTGTCAATGCCAAGCATCGTCAGTTCAACCTTTTAGCACGGAAAGCAACAGTAACATACATTTAACAAATTTTCATGTTCACGGTCTACCGAAATTGTCTCAATTAATTCAAATTTTCAATTGACCAACAACCTCAAGCCATACAGACCAAAATTGGCACCAATTTCATGACAACAAGCCACCACGCGTGGAATGGGTGCGGAGGAAAATTTCTTCATTCGCCGTCAGGATTGTGTCACTCGACTACGTGGAAGATCTTACGCAGCGATTTTGGTCGAAAACTTTCAAAATACAGCTCGTGCAAGAATAGAAGTCGAACGACCTACCACAGCGGCTAATTTTTAGTATGTGGGCCTCAGGATAGCTGCTTTTTTATCGAACAAGAGTGACGAAGCTTATTTCTGATATATGAACAACCTGAATCAAATGTGACCTGAGAACTAAGTCACTCAACAGCAGTCCCCATGGCGCCATTGGCCACTATCGTTTAATGGTCTTGAACTTTGGCTTGACCAAAATGCACTTACTGAAACTGGTCAATATGTAGTTCCACCACCACTTAGTTCTTGTTATTATATAACGAAGCCAATAGTAATGTCGGGAGTCACAGTACAGCGAACTCTCTATTAATTGGACAGCCACGGGATCTGAGTTTTTTTCCACATAAGAGAGCGTCGGCTTAGGAGGAAAAAAAAACACAACCAAAATCATATCTACCAGCCAACTATTACATTACATCTTATCCTCTTAAAAGAATCGTCCACTTAAGAGGGTGTCCAATAAGAGGGAGTTCACTGTATATCAACTGCATGACTCTCAACCGGATGCAGGCCGGCATGGGGAGCGCTAAGGAGGCATATGTGGCAATGAATATAGTTCTCTGCCTTCGCTAGAAACGCGTACTTTCAAAAGACAGATTGCAGCGAGCACAGCCATGAGTATCAGGACACTACGCATATGAACTGAATATATTGGGTCTATAACTTCGTGCGGTTTGCTAAGAGATGGCGTAACTTGTATTATTCCATTGCAACATGCGTTGGAAAGCTACTGTCATTGTAGGTCATTTCAGTATATGTCATTCATTTGAAGCGTAAACTCAAATATGTCGAATTTTATGTTTTTGCGAGAAGTTCTTCTTCATTTCTTCAAAATGAAGAAAACTGCTGCCGAAGGTCATCGTATTTTGGTGGAAGTTTATGGTGAACATGCGCTAGCTGAGCGAACGTGCCAAAAGTGGTGATTTTGCCTTGGCCAACCAGCTAAATCAACGGCATCCGAATATCCATGGCGCGAAAGTATGCTCTGTATTTGGTGGGATCAGGAGAATGTGTCTGTTTTTTGAGCTGTTAAAACCGAGTGAAGCCATCAATGGACAACGCTACCGAACACAATTAATCCCTTTGAAGAGAGCAGTAGCCGAAAAACGCCCGAAATATGCGACCAGATGGAAAAAAATCGCACGAATTTAGAGACAAATAACGAAGTTATAGACCCAATAGCATCAGACAGTTCACTCTACTGTTTTTCTCAACCGACGCTGACCGCCTAGTACCATTCTCCGAAAAGATTTCCAGAGAATTCCGGAGTGGATGTCTGCTACCTCAGGCATTGGATGACCTTTTCCAAATTTTCAAATCGAAGACGGAAGAGGGAGTGTAATGCATTGGTTTCTACTCCTTTAAGCTGAAAATACGCTAGCCCTTCACTTGCCACCTTATTGTAGCGCATTTCAGGCAAATATCAAGGTAACTAAATGGACACCTTTCTGGCTTGGAAAAATGTATCACAGTGCAGTCCCTCTATTCCGGACACATAAAGTTTCTGGTGTGTCCGAAATATTCTGACCTATAGAGAAAAAATAAGCTGAAGTGGACAACAGACAGTTTTTCAAACAACTTTTATTACAAATATGACCTCTTCTTTGCAGAAGCCAAAGTAAATATTAAAAGGTGATAGGTATTGTCTTGGTAGATATTATCTTTGACAAAACTTTCAGTGAGAAGTTCAAGCCTGAACCACTAAAACTACGTCTTATGCTGAAAAGAACTTTAAAATGCTGAGAACCTAACGCAACTGAGAAGGCTCGTCATGAAATACCACGACAGAGCATAAGAAATCAAGAGACACATGCAAACGAAACATTGCAAATCGCAACTGCATATGTACGTACGTAGAGGTAACATTGTGAAAGTGTCCGAAATATAGGGGTGTCCGAAATATAGGGGTATCCGGACTATAGAGTGTCTGGACTATCGAGGCTGTACTGTACGCAAGAGTATCAGCATATGTTCCGACAGTCAACTTGGGATTAAATCTCTGGGCAAGGTCAGTTTACCTAGACGACATCATTAGAGGGGTCAGTGGTTCGAATCCCAGTCAAGGCTAAGTCAAAATGCTTTTATCGGGTTTCTCAAACGTGGCCCAGTCACTATTTGCCGTTGGGATCAAATTAACCGCACTATCACTGGAGTGGTCGATCAGTGGTAGTAGTCTGACCGGGGGTTGCTGGCTGGCAGTATGTCTGAGTGCTCCAGTAAGGCGTTTAATAACCTCTGACAAAAAAAGGTCAGTTTTCATTAAATACTTGCTTTAGTCGCCTACTCTCTCATATATTGGCGAAACGGCCGAGCATTCTAACATTCACCCCAAGTGAGTGCCAACGTAGTGGTTAGCCAAGGAACTTCCACTCTCCTTCCTAGTGGCAACCTTCCTGACATGCCACTCGCTACACCAAATAATCTTTAAAAAGACAGCCAGTTTAGCCAATCTAATAGAGTCTTCTAGATACGGTACGAGTCACATAACTAGTCCAATTTGGCAGATATTCAAAACAAAAACTTGCACCCAGTCTACTCAGGCCACTGCGCTATCCTCACACAGGACTCTGGGATGGGTAGGGATGCAGTGATACAAAGCGGAGGAGACCACCTCCTCTGCTACATCTAGAGGCTTACTTCATCCAATGTCAACACCTGTCAACTGAAACGGTTTTTAGCAACCAAATGGATTTATTAAAGGACTAGGCCTTAAAATGTGGTGGCAGGCCACATTTTTTTCTTGATTTTTTTTGAAAATCATTTTTTGAACTAGACAGAAACGCTTGGACTCGGTTTACCCACACGACTTGTGCTTGTTGCCAAAATAATGGATTCTCGACCTGCCTACCAAGCTGCTCAGAACAGAAAGCAAGACTGCATTTGAAGTACCCACTGCAAGCGGACGATTGCTCGTCGACTGCCAGAAGAGTGGTAACTGAACAGAAACTGTCACTAGTTCAGTTCAGAGACCTGATTCAAGCACGGAGAGCCTCACAGTCTACAACAGTCAATCATTAATCTTAAGTGTAGCAAACAGAAGCAGCAGAACAGGCCATTGAATATCCGCTCCTCGACTTCTGATTCAATGAAGTCATCTCTCTTTCACACACAGCCAGCCACTGAAACTGTCGACAACCACTCCTCCTCAACTGAATTATGATGCGGCCGCTATCCGTCCAAACAATCTCCGTAATCTGCGGACAGCAGTCGTTCTAAATATAGTCACAGCCTCCACCTACTCTGACTGAGCGCATCCTTTCAAATCTTTATTGCGCATCTGCGGCCACATCACAAACCGGTAACACGAAGCCGTGGATGCGCGCACGCAATTTATCGATTTTGACAGCGAACCGATTATGCGTCCGAGCTAAAAATTTAAATCACTTACACGTCGCCAATAAATTACTTGTTGTTCTTATCACAGCAACGCGCTCACGCGCACACAATCGATTACAAGGAGATGCCACTCGGGCACTCGCCAGCCTTGGACCTGCGACAGCCTGCTGCGGCGACACGTCGCTAAAGGGCCAAAAGCTGCATGGCCTGTGCACTGAAACCGCTGGGGAGTCAAGGTCTCCCGCTGAAATGAAAATCGAAAGTACCCGCTGCCGTTGGAGCACTTGCATCTTAGAGCGCAACCTCAGATGGAATTGTCCCCTTCGATTGATTTCGCACATCTCCCTCTATCGACGGCAACTTTCGTGGGTAATTCAGGCCGGCAAACCTGTTTCCCCGACGAGGGGCTTAGCGGCGGGTCTCCGCGGAGGCCGAATCCAGTTGGACGATTAGCATAAGTCTCTATCAACGACCCCTTTGTATGCCATATTCCAGATTCGTAGTCAAATCCAAGCCCATGCCGGGTCCGGTGAACGACTTAATCGATTGTTTGTAAACAGTCACTAAAAATGGCGCACATCCGACGGCCGTGTACTGCGTCGATAAAGGTGCGTTCACCCGCCGCGGCGCTGCTGGGAGAAAGGGAACTGGCTCCAGCCACTCGTGTCCAGCAGCAATGGGGACGAGAGAGAGAGAATGTTTATAAATTGAGATGACATCAAGTCGATGGCGAGGTAGATCAGCGGATTAATGGAATCTTCGGCAAATCGAAAGAGAAATGAAGCGACATTGGTTTGCCAATGGAACGGCGGCATTTGGAATGCTAAGCGCGGCTAATTGCCTGGGCAAACCCTGATCGACGACGACTGCTGCGAATATTGGATTACCTGGTTATTGACAAACTAGATTGGAGTGATTAATGGACTGTTTCGATCCGAGTGGGAATTCATAAATACATCGATGTGGTGTGAGGACAAGAAGGGAAGAAAGGCCTATTATCATACTCGTTTCTGGTGACACGAGTGCCGTCTCTTCTCTTCGTTGAGTCGGCGCGAATGACCTGTGGCTGAGATGGGAATCTGACACGTTTGAAATGACTTTATGTAGATTCTCGGATCTAAATATGAAGCTTAACGGTTAGCGGTCGTTATGCAGGTCGCCACGCCCTTATTTTGATGACACTCGATGGATTACCATGTGGCTTAGCGATCTTTCAAGTCAAAATAACAGGCCATTGAGTACACCTTCTTCATCTTTTATTTGGCAGTTCGAGGGGGACCTGGGCCTCAACCTCAGCAACAGTTGGTTGAGGCTTTGCAGGCTTCCAGCTTCGCTGTCTGTCTGGACTCCTTGCCAAACCATGGATTTCTTGGATTGTGCCGTGGAACCCAGCTTAGAAGCCATCAACTTCTTGACAGCGGCTCCTTAGAGACTTTCTGGGTTTCTGGGAGACTCGATAGGCAAAGATCCTTGCGAGCCGATGCGACTTTACCTTTCCGACTTCAAGCCGTTCTGCCCTTTGGGATGGTTTTCTTGATAACCGAGTTCTTATGGTGGCTCCTCGGATGGAGGAGCGCCTGATGTCGAACACAACATCGGGTTGACGGTTGACTGATCCGGGGACCGGCAGGTTATTTATGCACGTTGAGGTGTGTAAGCCGCGTGCTGGCTACAGAGAGGTTCCCCAACGTGACAGAGTCCACCAACCAGAGTCCTGAATTGGATGCGGTGTCGTGCAGACCGAGCAAAGATGTGTTCCTTACCCAGTTTTGCATAGAAATCTCCACTGAGTACACCTTAGGCTAAGATTCGACTGCTCTCCAAAAGACAATTGGACCGGTTTTGATCTTCTGACTGGAATTTTGTCAGAGCGTCTAAAATCATGGTGATACAGTCTGGAAATGGCGGTTGTTTTTTATTGATACAATCATAGTTTACAATAGTGCAGCGAGCTCTGGATGTGTGGGTGGTTGCTCTGGAGGGGAATGGGTACCGCATTAGCCAGAAAAAGACTGAGTACCTTTGCTGCCTTTTCTCCGATCCACTCAGGACTCAGGTATTTATTTAAACGGAAAAGTACTTCCCAAGTGCAAAAAGTTCAAATATATTTGAGATCAATGATCAATAGCGAAGGAACCTGTGATGACGATATCAATCATCGCGTAAGCGGGTGCATGAAGTGGCGGTAAAACTCAGCCATCTTCTGTGACCGAAAAATGCCCCCTAAGCTGAAAGGAAGGTTGTACGTCCGCCGCCCACATACGGTTCACAATGTTGGAGAGCGTACAAAAAGTATGAGAGCAAATTAACGGCAACTGAGATGAAGATGCTCCGCATGACGGCAAAGCTCGATAACAAAGCTCGATAGAATAAGAAGTTCAAAGATCCGAGGAAGCCTTCACGTCAAGGAACCCACATCCAAGAGAGTAGAGCACGACCGGCTCAGTTGGTATGGCCATGTTCAAAGGAGAGATCCCTCGGACCCCGTTAAAAAGGCAATATCAATAAGCGTTTCAACGCAAGCACGAAAGAGAGGCAGGCCTAAAAACTCACAAATGCAAAAACACCAGCATTTCTCACCGACCTCAGTGATGAAGTGAACCGAGAGGGGGAGGCCTGCCAATATTTCTTGAGGTTGTGCCGGCGAGCGCCACAGGCGGACCAGAAGGGATGCAGTAAAGTGGGAGGGTTATGATCCCCCGTCGTTTAAAAGAAAGAATAAGTAGTTTACAATAGTTTACCTGCAAAGCTAAATGCTCATCTGCAGGTGGCTGTAAATTGGTCGTTCCAAATTTTGAAGTGGCTTTGAATTACATTTTTTTTTAAGTTTAACATTACTCCAGTCGCTTTTTTAAATGTGAAGATTATTTCATTGAGATGTGAAGAAAGTGAATTTCCATTAAAAATCCTTCTAGCTCCTTTTTCCGCTTTTTTAAATTCGGAATTACTTTAAGACACTGTTGGCAGTGAATTCGTAAGTTTGGGGACGGTGCAACGTAGTTCTCGGTCTCCATATAAGCTGTATGCTCTCGGACCATCAAGCATCCCTTGGGCGGGTCTTCTGGGGTTAAGCGTGTGACTTAATGGTTGCTGGAATCGTGTACTGCAGCAGTGTTGTCAACTGGAAAATTTCTTTGACTTCTAGAACTTGAAAAGTTGAGTTAAAGTGTTTAACAATTTTTAGAAGACGATGTTGTGTGCTCTATAACTTATCCAGGTGGAATTTTATTGCGCTTTCCCAGGCCAGAATGCCGTATCTGATACGCGATTCTGCTTAAACACTTCTACGTTTCTGTAACGCTTAAGATACGTCAGTGCGAAGACGGTGCTCTTAAGTTGCAGGCGCAGGACGTTGATGTGCTCACGACAAAGAAAGTTCTCGTCGATGGTAATTGCTAAGTATTTGATACTTTTGACAACTTCGATTTCGTTGCTGTTGGTTGACTGCGGACAGCGGTCAGTTCGATGAAAAATTTGGAAGACTTCTGCCAGTGTTGGTGGAGTGCGAATGTGCATCGTCTTTGTTGTTTTCGTAACATTAACAGAATCATCACCAAAGGTGTACAGAAGCCGTAGTTTGGCCTATCAGGGCCATTGTGGCAGTCAGAGGGACCAAAGGCTTCAAATCGACGATGCCGGCTATGCAAAAATACGTGAAAATTCCGATGTCCTGTTTTTTTTGTTCTGTTTGTTTCACTGTTGCTATGTCGGCGGCATTCGCATAAGCAGTCGATTTTTGTAGCTCATCGTGAAGAGGATGAATAAAATGGGGATCAATTTGGAGCCTTTGTGACACACCGTATTTGACTTCCTTTTCAGTACTCAATGTATCAGCTACCTTCACTTGGATAGTTCTGTCAGTCCGGTAGCTTTTAAGCCAGTTTCATTGTTGTGACACCTAGCCTTGGGTTCGACTCCCTACACTCCTGGGTTTGATTCCCAACACGAGCTACTTTCATAATTCACGTTCGCACCTCTCAAGGAGCTTCACTTTTCGGAGTCGTCATAGAACTGCTGATTCCTACAACAACAGCATGCACAAGACGAGTGGTATTTCATAGCTAGCCTTGGCTGAAGCTGGACTGTAAGCTAGCCTTGGCTTACATAGCTAGCCTTGGCTGATGCTGGACTGCAAGCTAGCCTTGGCTTACATACCTAGCCTTGGCTGAAGCTGGACTTCAAGCTTTACCTCACGGGGCACCCACTCATTCTGAAAAGGACCACGTTAGTGAGATAACATAGGTCACTGGCCTCACAATCCCAGTCTTAGAAAGAAAGCAAAGAAAAGATATCGGAAAAAGCAAAGAATACGAAATCGTTATATATTGAAAGAGAAGATTGGGCCAACAGCTCGAAGTTAAGTAGGACCCTCCACAAAAATCCACAATCCACCAAACTGAACTCTTCGCCTTAAATGAGGCAGCCCATTGCATCCACAATAGGAGTCTACTCCACGCTAAAAAAAAGTCTGCCATAAGACTTTACACATTGTCTGACTTTACACGTACACATCACAAGGCCTAGACAGTGTCAACCACGATGACAATGAAAAGGCAGACACACAAGCAAAAACTGGGCGAATACAAACGGACAGACAAACGTGGACATTGGACTGAAGCATTTATACAACTTGTCAAATGAAGTGCGCATCCAATTCTGGAACTGTCAGGAAGGATTTGCTTACTATACTTAGCAGGTCTACGACCCGAGCTTGAGGAATAGCTGGCTTCCGTCGGTGACGATCCTGCGCACCATGCTTCCGGTCATCAAGGCCAAGCTGTCTTGCTTCCATTGTGGAAGGTGGATGGATTTGTTCTTTATACGGGAGATTCGGTATTCCTCCCCATCTCAATTCAGGAGTCCCGGATTCGGCGACTTTCCCTCCTGAACCATTGGTTTTCATGCTCTCGAAGTGACCGTGAAAGTGTAGTCGACCGCCATCTTGGTACAACTCGTAGAGTTAATGGAGATGGGACTTACACACTCCAGACATTCCATGAGGGCCTATTTCAGAAGAACCATCGAGGCCACAAATCTGAACTGGCACTTCCTGAACACTTTTCATGCAACTATCACTTCCACAAAATGGGGCAAATCAGCTCAGAAAACTGGAGACACTGTAGACATTGGACGATCAAAGGAATACATCGACAACACATTGTCGTCGAGTGTGGATATCTGACATCAAGCTGACGTAAAAGGTGATTTTTAGCTATTATCTTTCTGGCAACACTGGTTTAAACAGCTGACGCACGTTTCGTGTTTTGTTTCACTGTCAAACATCTTCAGTTTGGTCTGTAATTTAACCATGAATCGTCTTACAAACGAACAACGCTTGCAAATTATTGAATTTTGTTATCAAAATGCGTGCTCTGTTAAGAAAGTCCATCGCGCGCTTCTTCCATTTTATGGTCAGCTTAAGACGAAGCTCATTTTTGGCTCAATGGGTGAATAAGCAGAAATCTCGATTTTGGAGTGAATATCAGCCAGAAGCATTGCAACAGCTACCAATGCATCCAGAAAAAGTCACAGTTTGGTGCGGTTTATGGGCAGGTGGCATCATTGGACCGTACTTCTTCAAAGATGATGCGAATCGTAAAGTAACTGCGAATGGTGAGCGCTACCGTGAGATGATATCCAACTTTTTTTTGCCCAAAATGCAAGAGCTTGATTTGCCTGACATGTGGTTTCAACAAGACGGTGCCACATGCCAAACAGCACGCGCAACAATGGACTTATTGAGAGGCGAGTTCGGTGAACATTTTATTTCACGTTCGGGACCGGTCAATGGGCCGCCTAGATCGTGCGATTTAACGCCTTTAGACTATGTTTTGTGGGGCTATGTTAAAGCTCATGTCTATACAGACAAGCCCGCGTCAATTGACGCCTTGGAAGACAACATTGAAGCATTTATTCGTGAGATACCGTCCGAAATATTGGAAAGAGTATGGCAAAATTGGACTAAGCGGATGGACCATTTGAGGCGCAGTCAAGGTCAACAATATCAGGACTTTCCATCTATAGTGGCTGTCTGAGAAAGCGGGCACAGTAGATCCATCGTGGTCGCACTGAAATTCAGTTCAAATTCCATAGCGAACCTCCACCTTCACAGAAAGGTCGCATTTCCCCCGAGAATCTCAATCTCCCTCCACACATCTCTCAACACACGCTTCTCTTGTTAACTCCAAAACATCTCGCCCAATTGTCAGTCCTCGATAATTCCAAACCCACGCTCCCCTTCCACCCTAACTCACTCTTTGTTTCAGGGGACAAACCTCAGACCCAACGTGTCCCCAACTTGTTGTGTATTTAAATATTCAACGATAACCCTCGTCTCTCAACAGCTACTGGAATATTCTCCCAAACCCTGAATGTCTCGTTAATCTTAGCCATCCCAACCGATGTTCCACATCATTTTACACGGATGCGATGGTTGACAGTTAAATCTGACAGTTCTCTGAAAGTCGGCTATGCTCCTCCAAACCGCACCAAATCGGTCGTCATGAACCACAAATTGTTCGCCCAGCGCACACAACAGGTGTCGAACTGAAAGGTTTTCACTTTCTTGTTGCTTCGTTTCCGAGCTGAGTCATGTCATCGGTTGTGATTCACAAGTCTGGCCTGAACAGTTCTCGCGAAGCCATTATGCTATGGCCCCCCGCCTTATGATTTACCGCCTCTGGCCTCAGCAACACTGCTCTGCCGTAAATTAGCGAATTTGATAACTACTCGTTGAATTGGCAGACATGTGGACGAGGGTGGAATCTTTAATGGCATTCCTTGAATGCTTGAACGCGCGCACAGTGGCAATGAAACAGCGACAGACACAAAGGCTGCGATGACTTATGGCGACAAGTGTATGGCTTGTGTTGCGCAGCACAACAAGGCGCTGCGGTGTGATGAAATGCTTGTGAGCGCTTTCACTCATGACATCAAGGGTGCAGAGCAGTTTCCCCGAAATGGTGGCTAGCTTAGATTAGTTACTCATAAACTTCCACGAGTTGGTCTTCCATGTCATTGCGGTCTCTGCAGTGACCAATGCGGAAGTATGTGGGAGAGTAGGCCTGTGATGTAACAATGTCGCGGCGACAGGGGAAAGACGCAATGCTTAGGTGTCTCGTCTCCCTCATATCGTGCGGTCTGGGGACAAGGTTGTGTCCTATCCTGCGTTACGGATGACTGGGCTTGCAGTTAAGGGGGGTTTGGATGACTTGTCAACGTGGACAGTTTGTATTCTTCTCCAAGCGAGAGAGATCACTCGCTAACTCGAAACAATAAACCTGATGAAAACACATGTAGAAAAGATGTGGAGCTCTAAAATGGTTTAAGCCCTTAAGGGCCACTTGTTGATACCAGACCACGGGGTTACCAAACCGTCTTCACTATAGGGTACCTTGTAACCAAGATACGAACACGTTCAGCGATAAGACAAAGGATCAGAGCAAGCAATTGCAGCAATCTGAATTGACCACTAGGCATCTTGCCGATCTGGTCTCCGCGAAGCTTTTGGGGAGTCCTACCCAGTCAGGCGAAACAACCGACAACCAGTGTAAACGTTGTCATCAGAAAAACTGCATCCAATGAGCGTGGGCTGAAAACGCCGCCCAAAAAAATAGGGTGCCAATAGGAGTGCCAACAGCCACATTCAGCGAAGCTAGCAGCATTGAAGGCGACGCTTGGTGAGCTCTCTGAACCGGACGCAAGGAAAGAGAGCCGCTTTCTCAGAAGGAACAGACCACGATAAGTGCACGTTCGAACAAATGGAACCATTATTTAACTTTTTTAATATTTATTATCCCGTGTGGTCACTCCCGGAACTATGAGAGACAGCTGGTAGAAGAATTGCAGTTGATCGTGAGAGTCTGGGAAAATCACTCCTGACTCTGGGAGGTTCCTGCACTGAACACATCGTCCAAAACACAAGAACGAATTCCTTCCTCCGATCTAAACGAACATCCCGACGAGAGTCGAATAAAGCTGCGAAGAGCTCACTTGCCAAGCCATTTAGGTGATCCTCAGAAGCGTCTATGAGGCATTTAGAGGCGGTCAGAACGCGGGAAAGCGATATTTATGCTGTCTTCGAGAAAGGACACATACCATCGAAGACTTGGCCGCAACGTCAGTTACAATAGGCAGATATACTTTTGAGGTAGTCAAGGAGGAGGAGTATATGCACCTCTCGCAGGACGATATTGACTTTATACAACACCTTGATCATCGTTATCCCGCTCTATTGCACGGAGACATGGACAATCTCAAGAGTCAAGGCCAAGGTCCTTTTTGCATTGGTGACGTTTGGAGGAGAAGATTCAGTCACGAATTGTATGAACTCTGAGGGATCTACTGTTTCGTTTACTAAGAGCTCGTGGACACTGTTTTTGGACTCACCGCCAGTGACTCCTACGAAGCCGATGAGGCACACAAGTGGAGAAGGACCCCAGAACTGTATCGTCATCAGAAGAGGAAGAACAGGGCCGGATTCCAAAAGTCTGACACAAATAACTCACTGACAACATTTCAGCAAATTAATGCACGCACTCTCGCGCTTGTGAAATCGAAACGAGTCATACATAGCCTTCTGCTGACAAATTGACCAGCGTCTGGTGTCGATCCATGTGTCATACAAGGGGGATAAGACCATTTGTTTACAAGCAGCGTTGACAAGTCTCTTTTGCATGCCATTTATCAACGACCTCAATGGGGGCAAGCAAAATGGTCCAACTGATCTTCGATCGTGCGCTCAGTTGGTTCAATTAGGCACACACACAAGTTTGTTGATCAAAACAACAGACCATAGAGCAGAAAGGGTGTTTCTTAAGCCCAGCAAGTCCCTGTCAATCACAACAAACGTTCAACAAAAGTGGCATCACTTCAAGCAGTGCTCAGAGCGCAGTTTCCCGGAGAGCAACAGCAACAATCGCAACACGCCAAGTACCAGTTTCCATGTTTATTCTGCTAATCCTGGTAACAGGTTCAATTCCGAACAGCAACAGTCACAGCAGCAATGATCCTCGGGCGTGCGTTCCATTCAAGGTCCACAGCGCACCCAGCAGGCATTTGCAATCACAGCGTACAGCACTTGTTTACAGTCTTCCTCGAGAGATAAGCGCACGACAGCGACCGCCCCTCCAGACAGTGATCGATTAAGAAACAATTAGCAACACGTCGTCAACAAGTTCCCCGACTTCGACGCAGGATATCCTTAAGCACGTACGGCGGAATGCGCAAACAGAAGTCATTAAATGCGACCTTGGCGTTTGTGGGGATTGCATCTAACTCAGATCGCAATCCGGTAGCAAAGTGCCAAGGAGTGCGCTCTCGGCTGGGCACAAGTGCTCGCTCGAGAGCAGTGCTAGGCCATTGTTCCCGGGAGATTCATTAGTCAGATCGACTGGAGTGCATGCCCCGAGAATAATAATAGCAATTGTAACTCGAATCTCGTCGTTCGCGCGAGTACGCTCGTATTAATCATTTCTCCGGCTCTGTGGCGCTGATCGCCGCCACTGGAGCGGGGTGAGGTCGGGCGACTCTGCGCCCAGGGGAAAACACAAGAGAACTGGTCCATCGATGCTGGGCCACTGGTGTCGCGCGACGACGCACTAGGATGTGGACAAACTCGTTCGGCCTGAGGAAGCACGTTGTGTCGACGCGGGCTAAACGAAAACATATCGTAGCCATTTGTGGGTAATTAACTTCTATTCGCTTGAGTTGAAGTGTCCGAACAGCGTGCGGCTTGGCTGCCGGACATGTGTAAACAGTGGATTCGGTGACTGCTGCGGTAAGTGGGTAGCTTGATGTGAGTTTTTTTTTTGGCATTTAATTGACAACAGACAACCTGCTGAAGAGGTCACCACACCCTCGGCTTGCGGTCGATTGTTTGCACGTAATAACGGAGTTTAGGCCTGATTTTGAATGCTGACGTCGGGTTTTCTTGGAATCAAAGTGGCAGGCCCAAATTTTGAGAAAGTAAACAAGAGCGAGAGAAACTTTGAGGTAGTCAAGGACTTCGTCTACCTTGGCTCTGCAGTAAACAGGGAAAATAACACCAGTACCGAGATCAAGCGCAGAATTACTCTTGCCAATCGCTGTTTCTTTGGACTCAAGAGGCAATTGAGTAACAGAGCCATCTCTCGAAACACCATGTTGACATTATATAACACCCTAATAATCCCCGTCCTGCTCTATGGCGCAGAGACATGGACGCTATTGAAAGCGGATGAAGAAGCTCTTGGTCGTTTTGAGAGAAAAGTTCTGCGTGCGATCTTTGGTCCTGTTTGTATTGATGGCGTCTGGAGAAGGAGATTCAACCACGAACTGTACGGGCTGTACAGCGGCATGCACCTAGTTAAGCGTCTTCGTATCCAACGCTTAAGATGTCTAGGTCACGTAGAGCGGATTGACACCACAGCTCCGGCCCGAAGAGTCTTCAATTCCGAGCCTTTGGGACAACGCATAAGAGGTCGTCCTAGAACAAGATGGCGCACACAAGTGGAGAAGGACCTCAACCAACTTGGTGTGCACAACTGGAGGCATCTGGCGAAAGATCGTGCTGGCTGGAGAGGCTTGTTGGTTGAGGCCCAGGTCCACCCCGAACTGTAGCGCCAAACAAAGAAGAAGAAGAAACAAGAGCAAGTTATGTTCCCGAGGTTGGTTGAAAACAAACGTCTTCCGGGACCAGCAGCCTTCTATGGACACTACCTACACGCGAGGCACCGCGCCGAAGAAGGTGGCTTCTGATGAAGGTGGCTTCTATAAGCTGTACTGCGTGATGGATTGATCTGGAAGTTGTTGAACAGAGGGCCTGACTGACCAGCCATCCAACAAATTTCGAACCATTCGAGTAGGAACCGTGTCAAATAAAGCTGGTTACGAACCTTCGCACTTAGACTCACATTCCAAAGGTTATATATTTCGAAAGGAGTAATTCCGAATAATAGGCAACACTTTAAAAAAATGTAAATCAATTTACCAAATTTTGCTAGGAACTACAGACGAAATCAACATGATTCATTTTACAAGTTAACGCACTCCACTGACAATTACCCTTCCAAGAATATCAAATACATGTCGATCGCAGAAACATATCATCGAGCACCCCACGACAGATAAAGGCGTAACATGCGCATATCACTCACCCTTAGTAACATCCTTATGACCACGTGATGACCCTGACAACCTAAATATGAATTCGCTTCAAGTGACTCCGCAGCTTCCGGAAGATTGTCTCCAACACTTCTTCAAATGCTTTTGAACTAGAAATAGTCAATTCCAGTTGGTTGTGCAGCATTCGACATTAAGTCAAAATCCATTGGTCTCGGTGACATGCACCCTGACTTCATTAAAGTGTGGCAATGGCTCCTCACATCACTCATATTCTTAACACAATAATCATGACGTCGACATACCTGTGGAAGAAGGTTAGTGCCCAAGGAGACCAATCCACCTCAATACCGACCTACTGCAATCATTCCGTTTCTATAGAAGTGTTTGGATCTATTGTCAGTCGATGCAAGAGCGACACAATCTCCTAAGCCCATTGCAATCAGGTTTTTGCAAAGGACATAGCTGTGTCAAAGCCTTAAGGACTTTACTTGCCTTACTCGACTTCTCGAAAGCATCTGACTGTGTTAACCCAAAGGTACTTCTTGTCGTAAACTCGCCACCCAATTCAACTTCTGTAATCTGACTAAAAAATTAATTTTCTCGTAACTTCCTGACCGCGTCCAGGCTGTTTTCCAAAATTCAAAACTGTTGTCCTTTTGCGACGTACGCTGTGCTGTTTCTCAAGGTTCCATTCTCGGTCCATTATTATTTTCAATATTTATCACCTTCCAATGGTTATGTCCTATTGTAAATTCCATATCCCTGCAGACGATATTTGAATCTACTTGGCATGGAAGAAGGCTCAGTTGCGAAACTAAACGAGGGTTTGGGCTCTATTGCCAATTGATGGCCTATTGCTCAATCCTGACAAAACCAAAGCCATGTGTCATATATCATTCAAGGGCTTTGGCTT
This sequence comes from Eristalis tenax, assembly GCA_905231855.2. Classification (NCBI taxonomy): domain Eukaryota; kingdom Metazoa; phylum Arthropoda; class Insecta; order Diptera; family Syrphidae; genus Eristalis; species Eristalis tenax. Next base: position 44,229,964 of record HG993128.1, on the reverse strand, counting down.
CTGCAGAAGACGTTGCGTTAGAGACCTATCCTAGATGCGAGTGTGTCTAAGGCGCAGAGGCCAATTATGACACCAATGGATGTCCTTGCTGCCGGGCTACGTAGTCCGAGTAGACCAAGTGTACGTTTTAGGTTTAGTGTCGGTCAAATCTTTCTTCTGATACGGCACGTATGCATTGTCTTCTACCCTTTCAAGGTCGTGTAAACTTTTAAAATATGAGTCCCCGTAGCTCATGTCGTATCTGGAACTATGTCACTACGAAGAAGATCGTAGGTAGTACGAGTTCATCGATTTCACAATTACCTGGTATCTCGTTGAATATTGAAATGCTCAGCCATCAAGTTAAGAGGCAAGAGATAGTCGGGAGTTAAAGGCAGCCTTTGATTGAACGGTGACCGTGTCCATGTATTTAGTCGCAGCCTAACTATACGAACATATATGTAGATATCTCTTTGGGATACTTATTTCTAAGCCAGGAAATCGTCACTTTAATCGCCCTGATATCCGCTTGAAATAGGTTAGAGGGAGGTATAAGGATATGCTTATACTTTAGGGAAAACTCTCCTTAAGGGACACCTCTCTTTAATGACACTTCGTCATGGTCCCGTCATGAAGATATTCGTGTATTTCAACCCCTTCAAAAAGGACACCCCTATGTAGCGGACAATCAGGATGGCTCCGATGCTGTGCCATATAGAGAAGATTCACTAGATTTCGTTCCTTAAAGTAGACACTAATGTTTACCACAGCCGCTGCAACACACGTCTTCGATATGTCTGTGGAAATTTGCAGAGGACTATCCCCTCCGGTTTATAGGGAATGTTGGTTGAAGATTTGAAGTCAGACGGGGTCAGTGATTTTTTTAACAGCAAAACTCACTCGTCAACACAAGAGGCACGATCTTCCTAAGGTCCGTGCAATTTCCAGGATACGCAGGCGGCATTGACGTGATCGGTCGAACACAGCGATCCGTCAATGAAGCGTCAAAATGTGTCCAAAATGGGTTTAGTGGTGACTCTGCCAGAACGTCACCATAGGCCGCCATGACTTCGAGGTAGTCAAGGACTCCGTCTACCTCGGCTGCGCAGTAAATGGAACCACATCAGTACAGAGATCAAACGCAGCAGAGTTTCTGCTTCTACGAACTCAAGAGACAATTGAGTAGTCCATCATCGAAGGACCAAGCTGTCTTTATATAAGACACTGGTCCTCCCAGGCGCGGAGGCATGGCTGATCTTACAAGCCGTTGAGGAAGTCATTGGTCTCTTCGAGAGAAAAGTTCTGCGCGCGATCTTTGCTCCTGTTTGCGTTGACGGTTTTTGGAGGAGAAGGTAGACGACCCCGAACTGTACCGGCTGGGCTGTAAAGCGACGTGAGCCTAGTCAGACGTCTACGGATCCAACGTCTAAGGTGGCTGGGCCATGAAGAGCGTATAGGAAACTCAGCTCCGGTCCGAACCGATGGCGCACACAAGTGACGAAGGACCTCAACCAACTTGGCGTTCGAAATTGGAGGCAGCTAGTTAAATATCGTGACAGCTAGAGAGGACTACCCCAGACTGTGACGCCATTTGAAGAAGAAGACAGGGGCCAGTGTCGCTGATTAAAAAATTAACTAGTTGGAAATCGTGGAGTGAGCAGTGGTTGATAGTATTTATATAGCAACCTCACTTCCGGTTTTACGAGTTAGAAGAAGTTAGGGAATTGTGTTGAGTGCCGCAGAGGGATTACTGCACTTGCTACACTCGGTTTAGAGGAATTCAGTTGACGGCCTTGTTGAGGTCCTCAACAAACACTGCTATTTCCGGGTGCATTAGCAGCTGTTGCAGAGGTTGCAGATCGAATGATGTCGATCGAATACATAAGTTTTACTATCCAAAGGCTCACGCACCGAAAATTAACCGCATTAGCAGGTCATTCGGCTTCCGTACTTGCTTTGATTTTAGACTGAGATCCTTGCGGAAGATCTTCTATGGATTGTAGTGCTCAACGTCAATTAATGTTGATTGCGGCAACGAAGTAACAAGTCATGATCTTCTTAAACACTGGTGGACTTCACTCTACTCAAGTGGGTTGATCCCATGAAACTGACGCGAAATTTAGTCAATCCGGCTTGCTCAGCAAGTCCCTTATAAAATAGTCGAAGTGAGCCTTTCGCCAAAACTAACTGAGCATGGTTGACTCAGACCCATGTCACCAATCACTCCTGAGTTGAAAAAAAAAAAAAACGAAGAACTCAAAAACTAAACAGCAACAAAACCATCCATTGTTATACCGGACTGCAAAGAAGGACAAGAGCTGCTCGGGAGCTCTACGAGCAGAAGAGGAGAGACGAACACCGGCTTCTCAGGAGAAAAAAGAAGGAGCATGAGAAGCGCGCGATCGGCAAACTAGAGGGATATTACTGCAGGAATGAGGTAAGGAAGTTTTACCAAAGGGTAAAGTTAACCAGTCAAGGTTATAAAGTCCGAACCGAAGCCTGTAAGGATGATCAAGGGAACATCGTAGTAGAGTCACAGTCGATGCTGAGGATATGGAGAAACCATTTCTGCAGACTGTATAACGGCGACGAAGAACCAAATTCCGCTGTCAGGCAGAACGAACCATTCAACCCCAATGAAAGGGAAGATGAAGATCAACAATTCCGTCCACCCGACCCGGATGAAGTGAGGATTGCCATATCCAAACTAAAATCCAACAAGGCTGCGGGAGCTGACGGCCTACCCGCCGAGCTTTTTAAGGCCGCAGGCGATGATTTGGTAAGGAGCATGCACCAACTCATCTGTAAAATATGGTCGGAGGAAAACATGCCCGATGAATGGAACCTCAGCATAGTCTGCCCGATCCATAAAAAAGGAGACCCTTTGAACTGCGCCAACTACAGAGGCATCAGTCTCCTAAGTATCGCATATAAAATCTTATCTGCCGTACTGTGTGAACGCCTAAAGCCATTCGTCAACAACCTGGTCGGTCCATACCAGTGTAGCTTTAGGCCAGGAAAATCCACCATCGACCAAATATTCACACTTCGGCAGATTTTGGAGAAAACCCAGGAGCAACAAATCGATACCCACCACCTTTTCATCGATTTTAAGGCCGCGTATGATAGCATTTATAGAGACGAGCTATACAGAGCAATGTCTAGTTTTGGTATCCCTACCAAACTCGTCCGTTTGTGTAGGATGACGATGGAGCATGCACGCTGCTCCATCAAGGTCGGTAAAGACCTAACCGAGACCTTTGATGTCAAAAAAGGATTCAGACAAGGCGGCGCGCTGTCATGCGACTTTTTCAACATCGTTCTTGAAAGAATTGTTCAAAACTCGAACGCCAACACCAGAGGAGCAATCTTTCAGAAGTCCGTCCAACTACTCGCATATGCCGACGATATTGACATTATCGGAAGAACACAGCGTGATGTCAATGGCGCTTTTGTGGGTATTGCAACGGAGGCCGCGAAGATGGGTTTAGCGGTAAACGAGGGTAAGACCAAGTATATGCTGTCAACGAGAAAGGACACCCAACACCGACGTCTCGGTCAGAACGTCACAGCAGACAGATATAACTTTGAGGTAGTCAAAAGCTTTGTCTACCTAGGCACCGCTATCAATTCAGACAACGACACCAGCGCTGAAATCAAACGAAGAATAACTCTTGCCAATCGCTGCTTCTTTGGGCTAAGAAAGCAATTGGTAAACAAAGCCCTCTCTCGAACAACCAAGCTAACGCTTTACATGACCTTAATCGTCCCAGTCCTGCTATGTGGCATGGACTTTATCAAAAGCGGATGAAGCTGCTCTTGGTTGCTTCGAGAGGAAAATTCTTCGTGTGATTTTCGGTCCCGTCTGCATAGATGGTGAGTGGAGGAGGAGATTTAATGACGAACTTTACGGGCTGTTTAGCGACATCGACTTAGCCAGAAGAGTGAAGATCCAACGATTGAGGTGGCTAGGTCATGTAGAGCGGATGGAAACCAATGCTCCGGCCCGAAAAGTCTTCGAATCCACCCCCGAGGGACGGCGCAGCAGAGGAAGACCGCGACTCAGGTGGCGCACGCAAGTGGAAGGGGACCTCAACCAACTATGCGTGCGAAACTGGAGACAGCTAGCTAAAGATCGAGCTGGCTGGAGACGCTTGTTGGTTGAGGCCCAGGTCCACCCCGGACTGTAGCGCCACCTTAAGTAAGTAAGTAAGTTATACCGGACATCAATTTAATCAATTCGGCCTTAGGATGGAGTGCACGGGAGTTATGAGCGCTCACCATCATTGGTCCTCCCGCTTTGACAATATGACAGCAATCCGCGGCCGAATGAACTAGGTTGTGCAGATGCAACCTGTTGTGCTGATGCGACAACGATTAAGCTGATTAAGTAGGTCATAGAATTATTGTCAGATTGGTTAAGAATATTGTCAACCACCAGAGATCACACAAGTTTTTTGTTGGATATACATCATTCCCGTGGCTCTGATCGACTTGGTGAAGGGGTTCAACGCCGTATGATTTGAGATGCTTTTTCTCCAGCTCGTCAGCTTCAGCTTTATCCAAACCTTTCTATATAAATATATACGTTCTATGACATGACATGATCACTGGCAGAAATATCAGTGGCGCTGTATTATCTTCCACGGTCTTCCAAGGTCTGCAACAGGGGGCAGTTGGCACAACGATCTTGTTCGCAGATCGGCAGATCTTGTATGTCACACTACATAGAGTACAGATCAGGTCTATGGGAGTTCTGTGGATGTCCTTGCGATGGCTATAAGATGTACATCAAATTTCAGGAGTGTGGAACTCAATCATTTTCGGGGGCTCGCTGTATCTGGGTTGTTGAAAGATCACTGCCATCAATGCAATCAACAATGCAGCGATAAGGTCCAAGTGCATCAAACCATACATAAACCCAACTCAACCCACCATTGTTCAACGGTGGGTGATGTGCTTCACTAAGGACAGCTAGCCAGAGGTCGTCATGGCTGGGGGTTGAGGTAGAACATGTGATCGGCTTTGTAACTAAGACGTATAGAGCGACTATAGAGCTTTTAGAATAGACACATATATTTTTTATAATTTCGTCGAGTTATAACATGAATCTGCGGCCGCTCATCCACTTCAGGCCATCAACGACGACATTAAATAGCTCGGGAGGGTGGATTGATAGGTTCTTCCCAAACCCAGTTGGCCCAGTCAATGCAAGCCTTCTTGCTCTCCATCCAACCATAGCCGGTTGAGCACCTCACGGGTCTAGCGGCTTGTCCCTTGACAGTACACCTCCAAAATGCTGCAGGATCCCAATTGTTTCTGTAGTCCCTTACTATCAATTCCTGGTCGGTTTTGCATCCCGGCTGACCGCTGTGATTTATTTCCATGGCATAGGCGACGCCAAGCATCATCAAGAGAAAAGCGACTGAAAAGGACAAGAAATTAATCACACCGACCTGAGACTGGGTGTAGAAGCCTACCGTAAAGTTTCATTTTCATTTTTGTTCAGAGTTATGAACACGACTGAAATTAACCGGTGCAGTGTGCATGATGTTCGCATTAGAGGCGGTATTTATAGCGCTGAAGTCGGAATCTTGGCCACAGACACGCAACTTATTGTGAAGATAAGGCTCAAGTGGACAATGTCAAAAGTGTAGTACTTCGGTTTTATGCTGTCGGCTGTTTGCAAGGTCCACTCAAGGGTTCCTCGGAAGCGTGAGCCACTACAACTGTGACATTCAGTCTTAATTAGTTCTTTGAGCTTACGTCATGTAGCGACAGCTTCTGTTTACATTTATCGATGTTCTTCGGATGGGGCTGATGGTTGTAGGTGTCGAAATTCGAAAGTGTATATGTGATGGTCACAACTGGCTCACAAGAGCATGGTGAGTCACAAATTGTGAGGTTTTCGTATTCTGAGCAAAACCTCACAGTTTTTGAACATCACAAAATTTCGGAAGAAAAGAAAAAGAGAGCGGAAAGGACACATGAAAGGACAAAGACGAATTCCCCACGCCATGGTGACTATTCTTGTGTGTTCAAATAGCTGAAACCTCAACATTTTTGCATCACAGAATCAGGTCACGTCCCGGAATAGAGGTGTTAATCATGCGTTCTACATAATCAATGGTTGCCCCTGTTATAATCGAAAACAGAATTGGATGTGTGAATGAGAAATAGGCTTGGTTGGTATCTTAGCCCTGGACAACCATTTGGCGTCCTCATCAACTATCCAGACTCTTAACAACTTGAAGAAATTACTTATAGACTAACCGGTAAGCCAAACAAAGCCCTAGAAGGAAGTCAAACATTCGAAAAAAGATCACAGGCCTCCCGGGTGGTCCGCTGAACTGTATCAAGTAATGTGGCCTTCCTGCTAGCAGACAAGTACATTAAGTCCTGAGCCATGATATATGACATTTCCTTCCAGCCGGCTTAGAGTTCATTATATTCATAACAGCCACGGCTTAGCTTCTCAGCAACCACTCGTGTTGTGCGTGCTATTGTTCTCTTACGAGTGGAGGGGACCTACAGTTCTATGCTGACTCCGAACGGACAATTGGAGAAGCTTTTTCTAGGCCACTGTTTTTCAAAGTGTGGGGAGCAACACCTAGGGGTCAAGCTCGTAAGATCATCGTCGTTATCATCTTCTTCTGACCCACATGCTCCTACGAGAGATCTCCAGGCAACTCGATCCTCCGCCATCGACTCTAACTCATCAGGAGTTATGCCCAAGCGTAACCAAGCGAGTTTTTGGACTTGGTCCAACCATCTCGTCATGGGTCTGCCACGCGATCGCCTACCGGATGGAATCGCATTCAATGCCCGCATCGGAAGTCGTGGTGAAAGGGACCAAACCACCAAAGCATAGCCCTCTCAGTTCGAAGAAGCAGCCACTCAATGTTGAGTTCCTCGTGCACTGCCGTGTTTCTCACCCTATCCCGGCGAGTAACTCCCACAACAGCACGAAGAAATCTTGTATTCGCGATCTTCTTATTTCGGTCATCACCCAAATTTCATGACCATACTGAGCTGAACTTGGCTTTGGGACTAAGCTCCGCCTGCCTGATTACAGATCTACCAAGGCGTTTCAAAATTGACCCAGCTTGACCAATCCTTCAGGAAAGCTCAGCATTACTCCTTACATCACTCGTGGAAAAGACCCCGAGACACTTTAACTGATTCTATGGGACGCCACTAACCTGTAGAGTGCATTGAACACTCTTTCTGGAGATGACCATAACCTGCGATTTGTCCACGTTGACCTTCATTCCAGCATCAGTACATACGGCCACAAGCCTATCGAGTGCGCGCTGGGAAGATGTGAGGATCACTAAGTCATCTGCAAAAAGAAGATGACTTACCCTCAACTCTCCCAATGTGAAACATTCCTCGCCTCGGCTGCGCCGCAACATCCAGTCCACATATACAATGAAAAGGAGAGGTGACAAGACGCACCCTTGGCGAAGTCCAACGCCCATTTGAACAATTGCCGTCCCTTAAGAAGTTCAGAAATAATAACGATCAGCTCAGCGGTTCTCGTTATTGCCACATTGTAGCACTAAGCTTGGCGTTTCCACAATCCCTGGCACCAAGGCCAGGTTGAGAAAGAACTAAATGCCCCGAAAGCGTTTCGATATGTTGCAGTTCAGCTTACTCTCCGGCTCAACTTAAGCAAGCCAATTTCGGCCTCATTTTGTTGTTGGTTGCTCCAATTTTTGTCAAAGCTCGACATTGATTCGCACCTGATCTGTCAAAGACTGTCCGACTATCCGACTGAGAACTTTCAAATTTCTTTTTAAGTCTCGAGGTTGATGGTGGCATTTCAACACAAACGCACCAAGCGAGCTTCGTAGTAACGCACCTACAACAGCCACGATCAAAAGTCCTGATCTTGTGTGGTGGCACTCGAGGCTATGCCCCCCAAGCCACTCCAATAATCGACCACATTCTGAGCACTCACCACCCTGCGTATCTCCAGTCGCCACAGACATTAACAACCGCACGTAATCGATTCAATGATTCTGACGGCTCGTCAGCAAATCGATTCTCTCAATTTATTCCGCCGAAGGCCCAGTTCTCAATTTCGTTAACGAATCAGAGAGAATATCTAATGAATAGCCCATTCGGTTGCGTGATCTATAAACTTGTCAAATTAGGCTTCTTTATTTCGGCGATAACTTTTTACAGCCTCACGCGTCACAGAAGCCGCCACTTAAGCGGATCTCACGCACTCACTGCGAGTTGAGTAAGACCAGAGACCATGAGTCCTTCACTCCGTTGCGCCAACATTCATAAATTCACGCGTGGTACGCACCTCAACTTGCACCACACAGTGTGCATTCGTTGGATTTTCAGCGAGGAATTCGATCATCAGTCAGCGCCAAAGCGATCAGCACACGTACGTACTTTTATGTGTGCCTTTTAAATAAGCGCTGCAAGACGTAAAACGTAATCATAGCGTCAAGGACAAATCAGAAGACGTGCACAAACTCCCGAACTGCCGCTCGTCCACCCCCGTGGCGCGTCTAATCGCAGCCGATTTCAGTGCGCCCGTGAAAGTCTCAAAAAATAAAAAATTGACATAAATTAAAATGAATATACTCGACACTCGCACGCCCGTGTGTAGCTCGGTATCTCTCGCAGTCAACAGGTCAACGTAAATCCTAAGGTTCTGGCACACTTTTCGCATCCAATTACTCGACGTTACCTGACTGAGATTCGAGGAGCACGCTGCCAGAATTTCAATTTCCACCGCCTCGCCACTGCTCTGGGCCGAATGTAAGCCAACAGAACTGAAACCGAGGGGAAAAAATACGTATAATGAGCGCCGCCGCCGCCGCTGGAGCGGCACTGAAGGCAGAATGAAAGATTGCTTAACAGGTGTCTTGATGAGACCTTTTACGCAGGGGGCATGATGTCGGTCGAATGGGCTCTCGCAAATAGCGATGATTGCCTGGTTGATAACCGATCGCCGCCGGTTAAGGTGGCAAAGTGTCTCATTAACATACGCGGTTGTTCCACAACATGTCATTACACGGCTTGATGTAGGAGATCGGCGAGCGAAGGACCCTTCGGGCACGATCGAGGACAATCGGTGGGCTGGAATTTATTCATGGAAGCGGACTGCTGGCATGAATGCGATCCGAAAGGAATGCCAGCTTGTCTTGTAGCCTTCAATGTTAATTAAGATGTCCATCGGTAAATTCTTCGGTGAACTAGAGCTTCGACGAAGGAAGCAGGCATCTTTGAATTCCGCTGCAGGATGTGTGTTTAGGGAGCTTCTCCTGCAACGATGGCAATTTTTTCTCACGATATTGAGTCTGCGGTCATTGGTCCGTGGCTTTAACTGAATAAGGGCGAAGGGAAGCATGCATTTCTCATGGCTGATGGTGTCAAGCAACTTCGGCAGAAGCTGTGATAACCAACATTCCAGTCGTTGAAGAAGTCAGTACTCAGGAATTTGCATCTGCTGGCTGCTACACCGCTGTTGTATGACCCACACTGCTAAATGGTACAAATGTCTGGAACAAAGCCAATGCGCCTACTTTTCGGTGGTGCTCTCTGAGTTGCTCCTCCAGACGAGCTTGACGTGATCTTTTAGCCAAAGAAACTAGCTTCCACCGAGTCCCACGCAGTCACTGCAAGTTGAGTAAGGCCAGAGACCATGAGTCCTTCACACTTACGCCAACATTCGTTTATTCACGAGTGGTACGCACCTCAACTTACACCACACATTTCCTGGCTCTTTTTCGATAGACACACACTTTACCAGCACTCTGGTCACACAACAAAAAGGGCCCATTAAAGATCGAGCTCTCTGGAACAACAATCACTTTCAGGAACTCAATGCATCTCTATATGGAAAATGGAGTCGGCAGGTTGTGTTCGTTTCTCTGAACAAACTCAATCTTTCTAGGATACCCCAAAACATTGCAGCGATTTTATGCAGAAATGAAGACACTAGAAAAATGTATCGATGTATTCATTCGACACGTGTCACTGATAAACTTTCGATCTCTCAGCATGTCTACAAGAAAGGCAAATCTGTGGAAACGGCCTTGCACTCGCTTGTTGGCACTATAGGAAAATTCCTCGAGCATAAGGAACTGCTTTTGTTGACATCGAGGACAACACTAGTTTAAACAGCTGACGCACGTTTCGTGTTTTGTTTCACTGTCAAACATCTTCAGTTTGGTCTAGAATTTAACCATGAATCGTCTTACAAACGAACAACGCTTGCAAATTATTGAATTTTGTTATCAAAATGCGTGCTCTGTTAAGAAAGTTCATCGCGCGCTTCTTCCATTTTATGGTCAGCTTAGGACCTAGCTCATTTCTGGCTCAATGGGTACGTAAATCAGCAGACTTGTCGATTTTGTAGTGAATATCAGCAGAAGCATTGCAAGAGCTACCAATGCATCCAGAAAAAGTCACAGTTTGGTGCGGTTTATGGGCTGGTGGCATCATTGGACCGTACTTCTTCAAAGATGATGCGAATCGTAACGTAACTGTGAATGGTGAGCGCTACCGTGAGATGATATCCAACTTTTTTTTGCCCAAAATGCAAGAGCTTGACTTGCATGACATGTGGTCTCAACAAGACGGTGCCACATGCCACACAGCACAATGGACTTATTGAGAGGCGAGTTCGGTGAACATTTTATTTCACATTCGGGACCGGTCAATTGGCCGCCTAGATCGTGCGATTTAACGCCTTTAGACTATTTTTTGTGGGGCTATGTTAAAGCTTATGTCTATACAGACAAGCCCGCTTCAATTGACGCATTTGAAGACAACATGGAAGGATTTATTCGTGAGATGAAGGCCGAAATGTTGGAAAGAGTATGCCAAAATTGGACTAAGCGGATGGACCATTTGAGGCGCAGTCAAGGTCAACATTTGCATGAAATAATCTTCAAACATTAAATTATATGGACCGTACTATCGATTCAAAGAAGGATTTCATGCATTTTTCTGAATTTTATGTGTTTTTTTTTTTTTCTAAAAACTTTCCTATAGCTTTTAAAAAATCACCCTTTAGAATCAAGCATAATTATTGGATTTTGTTTCGTCTGGTCGCATATTCCGGGCGTTTTTCGGCTACTGCTCTCTTCAAACGGGTCAATTGTGTTCGGTAGCGTTGTCCATTGACGGTTTCACCTGGTTTTAGCAGCTCATAATACAGCACACCCTTCTGATCCCACCAAATACAGAGCATTACCTTCGCGCCATGGATATGCGGCTTGCCGTTGATTTGGCTGGTTGGCTGGGTTTCACATAAGATTTCTTGCGCTTGGGGTTGTCTTAATGGATCCATTTTTCATCACCAGTAACAATCCGATGCAAAAATCACTTCCTTCTGTGGCGTTGCAGCAGCATTCGGACATGCAAAGCCGCCTTTCGACGTCTCTCGGTTTGAGTTCATGTGGAACCCAATTTCCTTGCTTTTGAATGTATCCAGCTGCTTTTGAAAGTTTTGAAATGGCTGCTTGAGTGGCACCCAAAGATTCTGCGACCACTTCTTGTGTTTGGCAACCATCTTCATAGAGTAATGCTTCCAGTTCTTCATCTTCAAACTTTTTTGGCTGCCCAGGACGTTCATCGTCTTCCAAGCCAAAATCATCACTTTTGAATCGTGCAAACCACTTTTGGAACGTTCGCTCTGCTAGCGCATGTTCACCATAAACTTCCACCAAAATACGATGACTTTCGGCGGCAGTTTTCTTCATTTTAAAGAAATGAAGAAGAACTCCCCGCAAAAACATAAAATTCGACATATTTGAGTTTACGCTTCAAATGAATGACATATACTGAAATGACGTACAATGACAGTAGCTTTCCAACGCATGTTCCAATGGAATAATACAAGTTACGCCATCTCTTAGCAAACCGCACGAAAGTTATAGACCCAATATGTAATATGCATGTAAACATAAGAATTCATATGATTGTCAAAAGATATATATGGACACTCTTCGATTATATTTACTGGCGATTGATTTTGTAATCACACATCTACCCTTATCATTAACGTTACAAGAGGGTTTCTTTTTATTTAACTCGAAGCACAGGATGTCTCATTACCAAACTCTGGCCTATGATCGATCCCAAACGATAGCTTAGCTTGATCAGATAAGCAGACCAAACCTCTGATCTCTCATTGGCGTTCTAACAGGACATCGTGCCATCGGAACTCACGCCTCTAGACTGGGCCTTCCATATAATGATTTCTGCAGAAGCTGCACGAACGAGGACTATGAAGGAACCACTGAACAACTGGTTTGCAGCTGCAGTGCTCTCTCATCCCGTAGACTCAGACATCTGGTGGTCCACTTCTTTGACAATCTGGCTGAATTGCCTGGTATTAATTGATTTGCGGAATAGGTATCCTCAGATCCGCATGGTAACACAACTGGCCTATGCTTGGCCCAAGTGTGCCTATTGTCCTTCTGCGCAGCAGTCAGCTCTGTCACGACAACAATGGAATTTTGTATTCGCGGGAGGTATGCCATGTATTATGCCATGCCTCGAAGATGATGTTGTGTGCCTCAACTGCCGTGTTTGGAGGTAGTTGTAAAGCCCGTTTGGGTTTCAGCAGAACAAAGGTTAAACCACAATTGACGTAAGTGAATCGGAGCATACCTCAGCCCCTTACGAAAAGTAGTCAGAGGCAAGGACAAATTTTAAAATACTCATAATAGCTGCTCCCAGACCAACTGCCACTTGCACGTATACCGAGCGATTGATTTCGCTCCGAGTTATGCAAGTAAGCAAAATTTAACGAAACTTAACGAAGTGGTTATTTTGGTCACAATGAAGCAATCATTTAGTTTCTGTTCAATATGGTTGGTCTTCAATAATCGCTTTCTGTTTTTGTGATGTGACCAAATTACTTATGTACTTGCAGGCTACGAACCAGATATTAAATTCATCATGAAAGAGGGATATATAGGCACTTCCGTGATTTCGCACAACGCTTAGCTTTTGACAAAGGACAGCCGAAGCCTCTACACTCTGCTGCATGACGGCAAGTTCTTCGTCGAACCCCGATTGCTCGCCCTCCTAAGCGAGATTGCAAGCGGCTTTAGATCGTGCACGCCCGGGCCCAGATGGTTATTGTTTAACTGCATGTTTCGACACAAGTTCGTTCAGGTCGCTTCTAAATCACCCTAAAACTATGCTTTCCTTTTAAATTCAGTTGAATTGCCCGTAGCGTGCTCGAATCCAACAATAAATCTGTCAGCACAACTTCAACGAAACTCGAAAGTAATGAATCCTAATCCTAATCCTAATCAACCCTTGCATAAAATTCTTCGAGAGTTATCTCATGCAAGGCCTCATGCACCCAAACCTGCACCACATACTGTACACCTATCTACGTATCCACATCAAATCACCCGAAGTTCATGCCAAGCATGCAATATTGAATTCGCAATGAACAGTCCTCGTTTGATAAGTTTATTGACTCAAACAGTGACAGATTGAGTCATCATTTTGACACACACTCTTCGCGGTCCGACTGCGATCACGGTCTGGTGGTCGTCAAAAGCGTTTGCTTATCTTCCGATCACACAATCAATCGGAGCCCCATTCAAGAAACACCAACTCGAACGACCTTGCACTTCGAAAAGGCCATAAACACCGCGCCGATGCGACGTTGTTTACAAAACAACAAGCACTTCTGCCCACACTAACACAAAGCAAACCTCTTTCGTCTCCCATCGTCATCTGCAACCTCTTAACGATCTCCCTTTCCGCTTTCGCTTTTTCCAGATGAGCACCTCACTTTGGAGACCCCGAGGGAGCCCGATGCCTGTGTCGGCAGCTACTGGCAGCCTGCTGCTGATGCCACTTCTGGCGCAGGTAAGAGAATGGACCCTGAGTGGAAGCAAAATTATGAACGAGCAAATTATAACGTCTAGGTACTCCTTTCGAGCCTGGTGCCCATGGTGGCGGGACATGGCCGACTTATGGATCCGCCGGCGAGGAATGCGATGTGGCGTTTCGGCTATCCGAACCCAGTCAACTACAATGACAACGAGCTCTTCTGCGGCGGCTATGCCGTGCAGTGGGAGCAGAACAAAGGACGCTGCGGAGTGTGCGGTGATGCGTATCATGTTAAGTCACCGCGTCCCCACGAGGCTGGCGGGGAATTCGCGCGGGGCATCATTTCGCGGTACTACACCGCGGGCCAGGTGAGTGAATATCAAATAATTGATCAATTCTTCTTCTTTTTTGTTTCGTTCTGTTAACGGAACACCGTGAGGAGCTGCGGCCAAATTCAATGCCACACATTTGACTTTCGGTTTTCGGTGTTTGCTTTGGGCTCTTCTTTCGTCATTAAGTAAGCTGTGACAGCTTAATCGCAGGATCCGTGAAAGTTATTGCTTCGCCAAGGGATTGTTTGCGACAATTTATGCGTCGAGGGTTACGCAACGAGGACCTATCGCGCACATCGAAGAGGAACAATGGACTTAAAAGGATTGACCTAAAAAGGGTTATTTATTGGGCGGAGGAGGTCGAAGTCTTCGGATGAAGCTGAGCCACGAATTGGGCTTACAGCTGATTCATCGTCGGTGGCAGAAAGGAATGCAGGAGAACCATTTTCACTATGAAACTGGTTCGGTAACTGGTTTGGCTCTTGGGCACATTTCAAGGCTGTTCTCGGTCTTCTTCTATTCTCGTTGGACATCAAGCTTGGTTGTCGTTCATCGGTGTACAGATACAGCTTGTTCCGCAAGTTCCTCCTTTGGAAGAATCGAATCAAGCAATGGTGTCCAAGTGGCTGGACCGGAGTCAAGCCTACGTCAATGGAATGGAACTCGTCTTAATAATCGCTCACTGATCTTTCTCGAGTCTCGTCCCAGGATGGTGTCTGGATGGAGCCACTTCTTGATTCAAAAACTAACCTTAACACCCACTTACCTTTAACCGAGTTGCCTGAACACCCCTGCCTTGTCTTTGGCTGATGCAAAGCACATAGAAAATGAAGTAATATTTGCCAAGAAAAACGAACAACACAAATATTCTGAAACGAAATAAAATGGAAATAAATCAACAATTTCAGGTTCTCAGAGAACATCTCTCTCAAACAGTAAACATCATTCGCAAGACCCAAGGGATAAAGGAGGTTATTCTAAGCTTGTCCTCACTAACGTCTTATTTGACTTTACTGATTACAAGATGGCTTGTTGGATATTGTGCTAGATCTAAACCATGCCGGATCAGCTTGCCCTACAGATGCAGTTGATATGGAACAACCTGCCACCAAACATTGAACCTACCCAACGGATCCGTTACCGAAATAGCGACAGTCAAAGGCCGTAGTCTGAATGAATCCATTGTAAAGGGTGGATACATTTTAAGGGCCGATGTTGATTTTGAATAAAACACAAATTATTTAGGAAATTATTGCCATTCGGCCAAATGACCGCCGCGACCTCGGCGGCACATCTCCATGCGATGGTCCAAATTGTCGATGACTCGAAGCATAATTGAGGTTCTATGCCGTTAATGTGCCGAATTATCTCATCCTTTAGCTCTTGAATTGTTGCTGGCAAATAATCCCAAGGAAAAAAATCCAACGGTGTCAAATGACATGATCTTGGCGGCCTATTGACATCGCCACCGCGTGAGATAACACGGCATTGATTTTTTCGCGCAAAGGAGCCATTGTTTCGTTAGCTGTGTGGCAAGTGGCACCGGCCTGTTGAAACCACATATCTTCCAATTCGGGTCATTCACAGTAACTGCCTGACCGGCCTCATTTTGGAAAAAATACGGCCCGATGATGCCGCCAGCCCATAAACCGCACCAAACAGTCACTCTCTGTGGGTGCATTGGTTTTTCGACAATCACTCTTGGATTGGATTATCATTCGCCCAAATGCGGCAATTCTGCTTATTGACGAATCCACCGAGGTTTGAAGATGATTGTCTTCGAAAATTGATCATCCACTGTTGCCATTTCTTGCCACCATTCTGACCGTTGACGACGCTTGAAATGGTCAAGAGGCTTTAGTTCTTGAGTCAATTGCACCTTGTAAGCGTGTAAATGCAAGTCTTTATGCATAATGTTCGTCAACGACGAGCGTGAGAGGTGCGATTGTTGGGCACGACGACGATTTGAGGTGGACGGCTCTTCAGCCAGACTATCGCGAACAGCGGCAATATTTTCTGCTGTACGAGCATGCACTGGTGTTTTCACATCTCCTACGGACCCGGTTTGCTCAAATTTTTGCACGATTTGTCCGATTGTACGCACATTTGGACGAAGTGCACAATATGAATTTTGTCTTGAACGCCCATTTTCAAAATAAGCCTGAATAACTTTAACGCGTTGCTCGTTCAAATTGAGTTAGTCTGAAATTGAGAAATGTCAAATGAAATGCAGAAAAAAAACTTGACGTTTAGGTGTGGTTCACATTCAACATCGGCCCTTAAAATTTAACCACCCATTGTGCGGCCAGTTTGCTCATGTGTATCCTTTCA
Organism: Eristalis tenax; assembly: GCA_905231855.2. Classification (NCBI taxonomy): domain Eukaryota; kingdom Metazoa; phylum Arthropoda; class Insecta; order Diptera; family Syrphidae; genus Eristalis; species Eristalis tenax. The sequence continues at coordinate 44,213,492 of HG993128.1, read as the reverse complement.
TTTTATAATCCTAATACTCTGTAAGGAACTCCAGTGGACATGGCATACCCAATAATGGGTCCCAGACCGCCCTCTTAATTGAAAACTCAAGCCCTACTTCTAGGTATAGACGAAGTATGAGGTTATGTTGAGTCTAGACCTTGGAGACTGACTGAAGTCGCGTAGAACGAAATATGGGGTCATTGTGAGTCTAGACCTTGGAGACTGACTGAAGTCCCCTAGTACGTCCTATGACTGTATAGTCAACATAACTTCATTGAATCTTGTTCCAGATTTCAGTGTTTCTGTCTGGACTATAGTCTAGGACGAAGGATCCATTTTTGCTTAACATCATATGACGTGGTTTTTGGTCATCCTTTTATCGAACTCATCATCCTTTACACGAACTCGTTTCGTCAATCGTCTTGAAAACTGTGTTTTCCAGTTGACCACAGCTCTTCCTACTCCAGTACCAGATTGAAGAAACCACACGACAGCGCATCTCCTTGCTTAAATCCTTCAAACGGGCGGAAGTCATTGAACTTAACTGCATACACACACAACAGCCAAAAGTCGGTCTCCCCATCGCATAGTTTCTTGCGATAAATGCTGAAACTCTCTAGTCTTCTCCAGGATTTGTTAGTCTCTCATCCTGAAGAGCAAATGTATTAGAAGTAATAGTGGAGTCAATCAATGCCTAGCCTCGTCAGCAATATCACTAAGAGTAAGCTGCGATAAGAAGGCTATCTCCGCTGGAGGAATTGGGAAACGCATCCCGCACAACACGGCACTGTTCAGAGTGCCTCATCATCACTAAGAGGATTTTGCAGGCACCCGATCAACCAACAATCAAGCAGATTTACCACATTGAGGCGATTCTTGGCGTCACCTTCGGAGGAGCCTGCCTCGACTCGGATAACTTCCTTATGCTGCCCGTGCGGACCTTCTGTCATCAAATCCTTAGGCAGCTGTTCGCCTCTAAGCTATGGTTTGAAGAAATCAGGCCCGACGAGTGGTGCACACGATAGGAGACCTTGACAGCGCAAACTATTGGGGATGAGTCTTCCCAACACCGAGTACAAAATAGTCCCTGGTGTTTTTTTTTTTGCTGGTTAAACACATCCGTGCCCAGTTTTTACATTCCTGCCAAGCTCGTCGCCGTCGCAAAACAGCAGCGATCTTACTGAGACCTTCAATGTTGAAAGAGTTGTTGGACTAGATCGTGCAAAACTTGCAGGCCAACACTTAATTGATGGTCTTCTAGAAATATGATTAGCTCTTAGCATATACGGCTGACCTCGACGTGATTGGTAAAAGGGAGGCATCAATAAGACGCTAGCTATCATCAAGACGGAATCGGCTGAAATGGGACAAAGAAGAAACGAACAATGAGGGTTGTGTGTCTTCACTGTCCTCTGACAGAGCATCACACTGTTGAGCTATGATATCGAGACAGCAAATACTGGTGGATCTGGTTGGTGTTCGATTGTGTGTTTCATTTTTGACCGTGTTCCACTTTTGACATACCACGCGGTATATTTCAAACCGAATTGGCAAAACCTGTAGAAAAAAAAACTGTAGACGGTACAACCCGGTGTTAAACCGAACCGAAACCAACCCCAAATCGAATTAGACAATACATTAGAATTAGAACGATATTGGTTCGGGGCACTTGACCTGTAGCCACCACCGCAGGCTGCAGAATTTCGGTAGCTCTCGGCTTATTGTGTGTTTCGTATGTATACTTAAATTCTCTCTTTTCTGTGTGATCTATGAAACAATTAAGATGCGTTGCGGGATGCCAGTGCACCCACCACTTCTGTAACTTTTCGTGTATTGCGTGTTTTGTACGTATGCACATATTTCCTCTTTGTATGATCCCTAATGTACGTGTATGAAAACAAGTAAGTTGCGTTGAACGTGCGAGTTGCCGAACACACAAAGCATTGCTCACTCACTCTTGCCTTCATAAAATATGTGTCCGCACGATGCTAACCCAACTCTGCCAACACAAGATGGTGTGACTTTCGTCGGGAATGCTCTCGTTTTCCCAGATTCTGCAAATGAGCTGACGCATGCTATCCACCTGAACATTGACACAGGTCTTGAATAAGTCTGATTGTAAAACTGCAGCTTCAGCTTCTCCAAAGTTACGCCGACTTCTTCAGTGCAGGAGGAGGAATACTTCGTTCCTAGCACACACTCCTGTTCTTGCCCGTTAAGCAGCAATACAAGAGTATCCTCACAACTTCCAAGAGCCCGTCTGTGGCCAGACTTTTGGCTTATACATTTTTTCGCTGGACTCCTCGGTCTCCGAGACCTCTTTAGGAGTAGAATATTGTTCTCTTGTCATTTGGAACGTGATCGGGGAATCGCCGGTTCAATGGGACCTCGAAGTCGTGCCCGACACTGAGAACAACTACTAAGCCGAGCCAGCTTCACCAGTTTGCCTCGGCTCCATGTTTCTCCTGCGCACAATCGCCATGATTCCAAAGGCTTCTTGTCGGTGGTGGTTGGTGGCGTAAGATGCGGGCACATACATACGTAGAGGAGGGAGAATCTCTTAGTTGACCTTAGTAGCCTCTGACAATATCCGATGTGCTCCGGCGTCCACAGTGAAGTCTCCTCTTCGTTGGCCGATGCAGCCTTCTGACTGTTCGCACATCCAAGATATCTTCCGTCACGAGACGCTGGTGCTTCTAATTAACGTAACACTTGCAGTCGTATCCTGGATGTTGTACTTTCCAACCACTTCACCAGGGATTTTCCTGCCATTGAAGTCGACCATCATCGCACTCTGGACAGGGTCTTTATAGCGTCAAGATCAAGTACCTTCAAAATACTTCAGCCTCGTCGGTACCTGAGGAAGAAGCTGTTGAATCTGTTGTAGCCGCGGATCACTGCCAGGCGATCACTCATCAACTTGATGTGCGACGTTCATCCACTGCCCGAAATGAATTCGTGCCCCGATATGGGCAACCATGTGTGGCTGCTGTATCGGACTTATGTCGCACCATTCCACCATTTCCTTTACTGAACAGCTACCTTCCCTATTCTGCTCAGTTTCTAGACCCGGTAAGGTGGATGTTGCTTAGGGCTGCGGTTCGCTGCAGACTATATCCCGTAACAACAGATGTTGTAGAGGCTATTCAGAGGGCGCCACTGAGATGCTGTAAGTGGCACCCACAGGCCCTGGTTCTGCTTATCAAGTTGCTTAAGGTCCCACTCCACTTCTGTGGCCCATTCCAAGTACGGGCGTCCTCTGCAACGATGTTCAATGGAGAGCTAACAGGGATGTCGTGACTGTCACCGGTCCCAACCCACATTCCCATGCACAACATCCACCTCTCGTCGTCATTCAGCTCAATTGAAAGAAAATGAGTACACACACTGCATGCAAATCACACGCTTTATTTGCGCTTTATCAATACAAGTGAAATGAAAATCCAGACAGAAGCCTAAGGCGACTCCAAAATAACAGCCTCGTACGGTGCCAGCGACAGATTCGTTGCCGTCACAGAATCCCTACAAAATAGAACAAACAACGAGCATTCCTCAAATATCCGTAAGCACTAACATTTTGTCGAGTTCATACCCAATCCGTTTGGTGGAAGCCACATTTACGATCCTGTTGCTCAGCGATCCTGCGATGCCGACTGCTGACAAATCCACCACAATTTGACTTCCCAAGATGTTCGCCACGAGGACGTAGCTTTTGCTCCCATAAGTTCTGCAAACGAGATACACCGCCAGTCGCACTCACTCAAAGGCATCAGATTCCGACGGAGAACTCACCTCTTAACGAGCAAAACGGACGAACCAACTACCGCGTGCTGAAGATCGCCGTATTTGAGGGCATCGGTCTTCCTCAGCTCCACCAGCGATTTGTAAACATTCAAGTGACTTTTGTCGGCTGCGCTCTCGGTCTGAACATTCACCGTGACGTAGTTCGGATTCACTGGCAGCCAAGTCTTGGAGCTTGTTGAGAAACCTTGACAGAAAGAGAGAGAGAGTGAGGGAACTGTGAAGTCAGAAGGGAAGCCAAATCACCTGCGGCAGTGGAGGTGTCCCACTGGAATGGTGTCCTGGCTGGATCCCTGGTGAACTTCTGGTAAATGGATGGATTGGAGTTGCATGCCGCTGGGTCCTTGCTGTCCTTCCATGAAATGTCCAAGTCCACCATGCCGATCTCCTCGCCCTGACCAAGAGTACCATTTGAACTCACTCACTGGGAATTGGGAATGGGCAGCACCCACTTACCATGTACGTGACGCTGACGCCGGGCAACATCATCTGAAGCATGTTCATCGTGTCGATATGTTGCTCGCCGTACCGACTGCCCACCCGCCTCTGGTCGTGATTGCCCATCTAAACCCAAGCATACGTGAGAGGAGCTCGTGACAGAACAGATATCGTGTCTTACCACCCAATTAGGGGTCTTTCCGGGCGGCATCTTGTCGTACCACATTTGGATTATTTCTTCGTACTTCTTGGCGTCGGATGCGGCGTTTCCTTGGAGGATGAACTGGAAGTTGAACGGGATTTGGGCGCCTTCCGTGGTCCGGTTGCCATACATCTTCATGACGTAGTCCAACTGAGAGTAGGTCTCGATGAGGAGAACCCTGGTGTCGCCACCGTGGATTCGCTGGTAGTCATCCAGCAGCTCTCGCCACTGGTAGACCATGTCCACTGTTTCCGGCTGATCCTGAGTGTAGATATGCTTCAGGTATGCCGACTCCTCTGGATCGGACGTCAGGCCGCTGACCGGCTCGTCGGGGTAGTTGCCCTCACTGTCGGGCGCCACTTCAAAGCACCAGGGAACCGCATCGATGCGAAAGCCGGCGACCCCACGATCAAGCCAATACGTGAGCACACGTTTCATTTGCGCCACCACGTCCGGATTGCGGTAGTTCAAATCGGGCTGCTTCACCGCAAACTGATGCAGGTAGAACTGCTGACGCTTCTCGTTCCACTCCCAGGCGCTGCCGCGGAAGGCTTGAAGCTGAAAGCAGCTCACATCGTAGTCAATCGAGAGGCGAAAACTGTGCACAACTTACCCAGTTGTTTGGCGGCAACCGCTTTCCCGGATTATTCGGATCCGGCTTGCCATCGTGCCAGACGTAGAAATCCTCGAAGCCCTTCTCCCTGTTAACCGACTTCTGGAACCAGACGTTCTCGTCACTCGAGTGGTTAGGCACAAAGTCCAGGATGACCTTCAGTCCGCGCTCATTGGCTGCCTTGATGAGATCGTCGAAATCCTTCAGCGTTCCATACTCGTCCTGGATGTCGAAAAAGTCCGCGATGTCGTAGCCAAAGTCGGCCATGGGCGACTTGTAGATCGGGGACAACCACGTCGCAGTAACACCGATACTCTTGAGGTAGTCCAGCTGCGAGGTAATGCCTTTCAGATCGCCGATCCCATCGCCGTTGGAGTCCTTAAACGATCTTGGGTAGATCTGGTAGAATTGCGCCGTTTGCCACCAGTCCTTTTGAGGCTTATTCGAACCCTCACTGGGTGCCCTACAGGCCAGGGCAAGAGCCACCAGCGCACTAACGAACAATGCAACTGTGAACGACTGCATTGTGCTGTGAAGGCACTTGGCGAGGCTCTGCGGCTTTTATAAGGTCCGCCTACCTTGACGGGGATTTAGTTCTTCACAGTTCACTGATAAGATCGAGTGGATGGGGTTAGTTGATAAATTTGCGAAAATATTCGAACCGAGTGTGTGAAGTGCCCTTGGGAAGATATTCCTTCACGCTCTAAGCCGGTGTAAGACTGATGTTTGTTCAAGGCTTACTCAAGTGACAGAGGCATTGGGTAAGGTTGCGATTCAACTTGGAGGCCAAAGTGTGTGACAAACAAGGTTCGGCTGAAAGTGCTTACTTCCGTGACTGTACTGAGTTATGGGTGCCCTTAAGATAGTTCAGTTGGACAGACCAGTTGGGTCCCTTGTGTACAGTGGCTGATGCAACTTTAGAAGGGTCTGGTGTCATTTCTCGCATCTCAACGTGGCTGGTCCTTTGGTCGATCAACGATCACTCAGTTGGCTCCTCACAAATGAGCCAACGGCCACTCATTGCCCCGCTGTAGCCAGTTTCAACCTTGGCTCTGAAATTTGGCAAGCTATAGTCGCAACAGAACACCAGAACCGACCCTGTCGCCAGAAAAACCTTGAATAAGTCAGGCATCGCCGGCATGTACATTTGTAAAGATTCTGAACGCTTTCATAAAACTTTCGAAGGGGTGACTCATGTTCTGATGGGTAAATAGAAGGCTATCCATGGAGTTTCAGAGCCTGAGCAACAGATGCCTTCCATCGTTGACGGTCCTGACCATGCTGCATCCACTGATGAAGACCAAAACGGCTTCCGCCCACGATGAATTGGTCGGAGGTTCGGTCTTCCTCTCATTCTCTAACCAGGAAGGGGATTAGAAGGAGCATTGGTACACATGGTCTCCACGTGCCCAAGCCAGTGCAGTCGATGGTCTTTTGCCTTCCGGGGCCACATCCACATCTGGGTACTGCTTGTGCGGTTGTCACCTCCTTCGCAGGACCAAGGCTTCGATGCAGAATTTCTTTCAAAGCCACCAAGAATCAGCTCTGAATCAGCACCACTGCAGTTTTTATAGAATATGACTTCGGTCCTTCCAATCGAGTTGTTTCGACACACCAAAGTGGTACTGGTTGCCAAAGGCTATTCTACCTCGGCTCTCCGCGAGGATGTCATTGGTTGAGTTCACACGTTGCTTCGTACGTACTTCGCAATGGAGTTGTCTTCATTCCGCAGAGTGTGTCCCTTCCTCCTGTTTATAGGTTCTGTGCCCATTGTCATGTACAATTGCTCGTTGGAGATACGGTCATCATCATCATCTTTTGAACCGCATGCGCGAAAGATCTCCAGGCAACTCGATCCTCCGCCATCGACTCTAACTCATCAGGAGTTACGCCAAAGCTGAGATACGGTTCAGCCAAAATATTCGAAGGCCATTTCTTAAACATTTGTTGACGAGCTTTGTTGTTGCTATTTTTGGAAATGCTCAAACTCCACTTCGACTATGTGGTAAGAGTCAGGGGAATGAGTCAAGAAAGGATTCCGAATATAGTGCTTACTCAAATGCTGGTTAACGGTGGAACATGTGCCCGAGAATGGGAAAACTTAGCATCGCAATGTGATTTTAATCTCCGAGTTGCACGCATAAGTTCAAGACATAGAATCTTCAACCAACTTGTAGCTGAAGCCAAGTCGTCGCAATACATGACATACTCGTGTGTCACTGAAATGCAGACAGAGTCTCATGCAGGAGAAGACTCTGCCTCCGTAGACTCAGCCGCATCCTGTAAACCTTCTCGTCATAGTTTGAACAGAATATGAATACGCGGCTCGACTGATTGAAATTCCAAATCCATTTGTAAGGTAAAACTAAGTAAAGTTTTTTACGTTCATCTCTGAGGAAATGTGTTGAGCCTGCGCATGTGTCTAGTTCAAAAGATAGGAAATAATGGAATAAGGCAGCTCATTGCTCCAATATTCTGCTGACTACATGCTTGTGGAATGTTACGTCAAACTTCTTTTGAAACTCCTTAAACTCGTTTTGAGATAAACCTGATATGCGTCATATTGCGTCTGGCCACAATTTCCGGACGTATGGGCGCTTGGGAGCCAATCTTGTCAGAAGTTCTCAAGAGTCTGGCAACATGTGCGCGATCACCTGGTTATGATTGCCTTGGCTTAAGGCGCGCGTGACTACGAGTCCATCTCGACAATTTGATCAATATCGGCTAATCCGTTCGGAAGTTTGATATGTATGCAAAATGGTTTTGTTGAAAAATTCTCCCCGAAGTAGAGAAGTGAAGCATTGTGTCCGCTTTTGGGCAAACACATTTGTGTAGACATGCACAGATGGTCAATGGCCAGACATAAAATGCTCGTAAGGTTCGAACCATGTGCCGTGAAAAGCACCGGTTGTCATTCGGGATTCTATGATACATCTGTGCTAGGTCTAGTTCATGTATGCCCCGAAGTAGAGAAATTCTTCGACTACCCCAAATTGCAACCGTCGATAGACGGATCTATTTTTGATCGACAGCACATTTCATTAACTTTGAGATGTTCATTTGCCACAAGTGATTCCACCACGGTACGTTGGAAAGCGGGTAACGATGTCAAAGTTATCGGAGAAGTTATGAGAAGATAGTGCCTTCCATTTACAAATTGCAGAATTCACATGGCAACGTATATCGCCGAAATCAGGTTCAGATGTCAAATGGGTCCGCAGTCCTTCAGTCAAACTGCACGGTCCATCGCATATGCTTGTTGTGCCATCCAACTGGATCAATTTCGTCGAGATTTAGAATCCGGCCATCGGTCAGGTGAACAAAAGTCACAAAATTCCAAGTCGTGATGCTAGCTGATACTATTTGGAAATTGCTGACGACACCCCATGCGCCAAGATTACAAAAAAATGTTTTCTAAAAAGTTGTTCATTCTCATCTGAAGCATTTTTATTGCTGAAGAAGGACAAATTCTTGATTATTTGAAGAAAAATTCAGCCTATTTTAACAGGCTATTCTTGAAAATGGACAAACAAAATCTCGCTGTAGTGAACGCATGCTTTTATATTGTCTTTTTTTACCTTTTAACCAAGTTTTCAACTTGGCAGCAGCGTGGAAAAAAGACCTTCCGTTTGAAGAAGAGCCGAAAGACGATTTTGAGGATGAAGATGAAATATCACTTATGAAGATACCGTTAATTGGAACGAACATCAGATTGAAGAAGAAAAAAAAAAAACTAAGTCGAAAAGGAACTACCGCATGTAGATCATCCGATTTGTTCAGTGTCTTCTGGAGATGTTGTCGATATTTTGATTTGAATTCAAACGATGGACGTTGAGCTGAAATTTGTTGCTTTAACACAACGAATCGTTCGTTCACACGCCCCTCGTATTACAGCAAATTGAACCACAATTTACAAGACAGAACATATTTCATGGCAAGTTTCACAACGGATATGATAAGTAACAGCTTTAAAATAAGAGGAGAACTGATAAGTTTAAACTTTATACCGCATCGCCCAGAACTCCCTCTTTAGTGCAACCTTTGCAACCTTCGGGAACGAGAGGACGTATTCCACTTCATCGCTGTGCCCCATTCTTAAAGAATTCCGCTGCCACTTCTTTGGAGCACAGGTACACTCGCTTGAAGAAGCGACAAACATCTTAAGAGGTGACCGAGGCCGGGATCTTTTGTACAAGTATGCAATGAAAAAAAAAAAAACTGCTGAGAATGTATTATGGAGGAGAACTTTTAGAAACACATGCTTTAAATGTTAATCTCGTAGACGGCCCCAAGCCAAACCATACAGACTTTATTTTTAAAGTCCAGTCTTTTTTGTGAAATAAATAGTCAATAGTCATGAACTTAACTTAACTGAACTTAGTGCTTGTTATGGTATCTTGCACCCAGAAAGTAGCACTGAATCTACGTTGGAGCGGAGCAGTCGCTGCTTCGTTCGCAAGCTGATACAATTGCCTTTCCAGATCGTAGATAGTCATTCGACGATTCGCAAACACTTCATTCGCCGTGAAAGCTTTCCAAAGCTTCCGCGGGAAGATGGCGTCGAATGCGGGTAATCCTACAGCGGGACTGTCTTGCAGAATCTCCTTAATCTCCTTGCCGTGCTGGTTTCGATCGGCTTGGAAGTCCTTGAACCGAACTACCCGGTAGTGTATGTGCGTCACAACCGAATCAATTTTTTCCGAGGTTAGCGAAGCAACACTATTGGCAAGTATTTCATTTCACCTTCATTGACCCGCATGATCCACTAAAGGGCTCGTGGGACAAAGCACACATGATCGATCTCCAAGCCAATCGATCCACCGCCCTCGACTCGAACTCATCAGTAGTTATGTGTGTTCAAGCGTAGTCCAACCACCTCTGCCTGGGTCTGCCAAGCAGTCGCCTACTTGATGTAATCACATTCAAGACACACCTCGGATGGTGACCGAGGCCCATGACCAACCATCGAAGCTTAGCCCTTTTACGTACTGCCGTACGCTCACTCTATTTGGGCGAGTGACTCCGACAACAGCATCAGGAAATCTTGGCGCAAATTCATAGTCGGCTCATTAATAGTGCCTTAAGTTGAATTTTTACTAAAAGATGACTATGAATAGCAAAAAGTCTACTTTAAGCTATGTAGGTGAATACATTCTCTTAGAGTCGACTTGAGACGACTCTGAGTTTGCGCCCTTTTATCGGAACCTTGTGCGCGATCTTCATTACTCAAATTCCACGACCATATGTCAGAATTGGAGTAAATACTGAGTTGAAACCCTCTACCATGGCTTTGATAACAAGCTCGACCTTCCTGATTGCAGACATTCGAAGCTGTTCCTTAGCCTATCCTACAGGAAAGCTTGGCATTATTCCTTCCATCATTATTGAAAAATACCCCCAGACACTTGAACTTCTCCACCTGCTTCAATGGGACTCCACTGACATGTATAGTACCTTGAACAGACGCTCTGGAAATAACCATAACCTCTAGTTTGATACCGTGTGTTGAATGTAACCAGGCATTTTTGCATTCAGCCTTAAGTTGAGGCCGAAGAGTCCTTGACTCCGTATTAGTGGGACAACGCAATAGAGGATGTACAAGAGAAGGACCTCAGGAAGTATGTAATTGGAAGCAGATGGTTAGAGAGCTTGCCAGCAAGAGAGGCTTATTAGTTAAGCTTCAGGCCCATTCCAGACTGTGGCACTTGCTGATGAATAAGAATTGACAGCGCCAATGTCATTGCCGAAGAAGTACAAAGCGATGATAACGGCCTAGACTCCCCACAAACCAATGACGGTCTGCGTTTAATTATCGCTTAGCGGACCCTGGGCACATCGCCATTGTCCCAAATCAGTCTGTTAACATAGCCGTTCAAGAGAAAAACTCGCATCATTGCCAAAATTGAGCAAGTATTTTGATTATAATGTACAATCATGAAACAAGTACGTCTTGAATGACGTCATAACTTCCCTTGGTGATTTGCCGTAAGAGTCTGGCAGGTGTAAGCCGTATGCAACGTGCATGATGGCTAGACATGGACTCTGTTCCGAAAACTCTGCTAGTCTGTGGAACACCATAACTCAGGGAACCGCCTAACCACTTTAACCAACTTGTTAAGCAAAGTAACGACATGCTGATTGCTGGACAAGATTACTCGGACCTGAAGTGCCACGCTACCACAGTCGATCCATTCGTCAAATCTTAGCAACGGGTGCGCAGTCCTTATTTAAATTGAACTCATTTTTCAAAAATGAGAACCAAATAATTTCTTATTTTAAAAATTGTAAATCGGCCAACAATTATCTCTTGTGCAATGAATCACCCTGTTGAGATCACATAAACTCACATCAGCCTAAGAGTATGCAACAGATTTCAAAACACCCCCTTAATTCCACAGGAAATCGAAGTCGAAGTCGAACTCACCGCCAATCACTATGGTCGCTTCGAAATGTTCCTCTGCCCCAACAACAATCCCCGCTACGAGGCCACACAGGAGTGCTTCGATCGTTATCCGCTCTTCATCTCGGGCACACGGGAGCATCGTTTCCTTATCCCCAGCGAAGCTAAGAAAAAAGATATCTTCCGCTACCGAGTCCGATTGCCGCCCTATGTGACGTGCACACAATGCGTCCTGCAATGGACCTACTACACCGGCAACATGTGGGGTACATGCGCCAATGGAACCGAAGCAGTTGGATGCGGACGAGCAGGTAAGTCTCATCTCAGATTGTTTTCTCAATGGATCTGCAAATAATCATGATCATTGGCTCCTCAGAGACTTTCAGGAACTGCGCCGATGTGGCTATAACCTCGAACACTGGCGGCGGTCTACCGCCAGCGTTCATCAACAACAAGTCGCCGTTCCTCCTCTACTACAGGGACCTGCGTGCGCCCGTCGGTGAAAATGTCTTCCCCCTCATTGTACGGTGAGTCAGATTCGAAAGAAGGTTTCCCTAATTTTTGAGTTCTTTATTAATGCTGTAAATATTTATTGAATTTTAGCAACCGCCATTAGATAGAGCTTTTGTACTTAAGCTAAGCTTCATAGTAAATTGCTTTGTATACTCACTACTCACACTCATTCATCTGAAAATATTCTCATTTGTTGGCACAATTGTACAAAATTTCGAGTTCATTTATTTGCAAGCCTTAACACAGAGCATCACCTTTGTACAGCGTTTTGATTAAAAAAAAGGACACTCTTGTGCTTTTGTTAAGTATTTTGGTTTCGGCATTTTTTTTTTTTTTTTGGTTTGTTGGAATTTTGAATAAAACTCTTTGTAAAAATAAAAACAAAACGTTTTGTGTTTTATTTAATGGCTTGGTGTTGGATAGACTGCTGTCTGGTTTGAGTGTACATTTTGTCGGACTTCTTGTTGCTCTAGCGGTCGGCAATGGAGTCGAATTTGGGGAGCAGACGCTTTGCTGGAGATTAAATTGTTTTCAAATGCTTGTAGATATGCAAATATGGACGCTTGACCTGCCTAATTTATTTGATTTACAAACTCAGAATACTCTTACTAATATGCGTGAAATAAGAACGAAAATAAAATCTGTTTTTCAATGTTAAACGAAGTTCCGAAGACCCTGTGCACGCAAGTGTAGCTATACCACCTTTAGGCGTTGTTCTTATGTTGTTTTCTTCCTATTGCCATTCGTTCTGCAAAACGTACAAGTGACTCACGAACCTCTCCTGGTGATGCCATTGGACGGGATGTGGATTGCTACAGTCTGGGGTGGACCTCAACGAACTCTGTCTGGCTGGGTGCCTCCTGTTTCGAACGCCAAGTTTGTCGACGTCCTTGTGTGCGCCACCTTAGATGCAGTTGCGATGCGGAGTCGGGGTCGGAGCTAGCCAGCATAGGCCCTGGATCCGTAGATTCCTGCGCATAGTTGAATCTTCTCCTTCAGATCCCATCAATGCAAAGAGGTCCAACGATTGCATGCAGAATTTTTCTCTCGAAGAGACCAAAGACTTCTTCATCCGTTTTTTGAAATTGTCCATGCCTCTGCGCGGATGATTAGTTTGTGGATTGAATGCGTTACCGTTTCCCATCGCAAGGTGGAACAAGATGAGGTTCATCCAATTTTGGGCATTGAAAAACCTCGCCCTTGTCGTTGAGTGTACAGTAATGTCTCGCTTAACCGAATCACCTTAAATTGGAACACCACTCTAATGTGAACGTCCTTATTTCTCATTACACACCCCGATTTGTGTACGCCGAGTTCCAACTAAAAACACACGAACGCATTGGTTTTCATAGTATTTTAGTTTTTTTTCCGTAATTTTGTCCAGCCGTTACTCGTTATTCGCCTTCTGGACGCGTCTTGCGACCACAAGTATAAAATTGGTACACAATCTCATTATTCATTGTCGCTTCTCTGGCGTTGGATGCAGTTGGCCTTGTCTTTTGCCAGCTAATGTTTTATTTTTGGTTTTAAACACCAATAAACATGGATTCTACTCGTTGAATAACCAACTCTTTTCTGTTCTTGTCCTGTTCTCGTTAGTCCGATTAAATTGATAATCCGAATACTTCCTGGCAATAATTGATTCCGATTAGCAAGACATTACTGTTTCCTGTGTTCGCGGACCATGCCCAAAGAGAGAAATGGGGTGAATTCAGAAACCCATCACCTCTGCATCACGTTCATTAACGCAAATTTGGGCAAGACTGTATCATTTCGCGCATCAGATGCGTGAAATGCTTAAGATCAAATCTTAAGCATTTCAGCATCATTAAATTTGCTGATGCGTTGTTGACAGTGGTTGACAGGAAATGACTTTGCAGAATCTGTTGGATGAGATAAAGTAACACTCCAAATGACTTTGGAAAACATCATCTGTGTATTTTTCTATTGGGTCTGTAACTTAATGCGGTTAGTGCGGTTTGCTAAGAGATGGCGCAACTTGTATTATTCCATTGGAACATGCGTTGGAAAGCTACTGTCATTGCACGTCATTTCAGTATATGTGTCATTCATTTGAAGCGTAAGCAACAATAATCTTTTTTCACTCAAATATGTCGAACTTTGTGTCTGAAAAAGTGTTTTTGCGGGGAGTTCTTCTTCATTACTTAAAAATGAAGAAAATTGCTGCCGAAAGTCATCGTATTTTGGTGGAAGTTTATGGTGAACATGCGCTAGCTGAGTGAACATGCCAAAAGTGGTGATTTTGGCCAACTAGCCAAATCAACGGCAAAGCCGAATACACATAGCGCGAAGGTAATGCTCTGTATTTGGTGGGATCAGAAGAAGAAGGGTACGCTGTACTATGAGCTGCTAAAACCGGGTGAAACCATCAATGGACAACGCTACCGAACTCTATGAAGCCGTTTGAATAGAGCAGTAGCCGAAAGAAAAGTTAGACCCAATATTATGAGTATTTAATCCAGAATGTTCAGAATTGTTCTCCTTTGAATTTTCGTTATTATTGTGCACATCCACCTTGAAGGCTTTCTTCTTGCGTCAAACATGTTTAACAACAAACATGTGTAACATGTTAAATGACGTTTATATTGACAAGGTGTTTAAGACAAACAGTGCTGTCTGAAACGGCAGTAAACAGTTGAATCTGCATCAAGTGCGCATCGCATCAGCATCGGAATCAGAAGCACACTATTTTGTCTCACCGCAAGCTAGATACTCCTCGATGTACCCTCTCTCAGCTTCATGCTTCAACAGTTCAGCATCCCTAGACAATTTAATAATTGCCACTTTATTAGAGTGCAAGGTTCCCAATCTATATTTAACACGGTTTCTATGGTATGTCAACAAATTCAAGGACATCTTCAGAGCCGGATCGGTAGACATCCGAACAACGACATCTGAGCTCCGAGGTCTAGTCAGAGATTTCGTTCTGAGGTTTCGTCACCTGCATGTTTGTGGGTGACGCCGAATGAGGTAGGATAAATAAAGAAGTTAACCCACATTTTGTATTGATGGGAATAAAAGTTGATTAATATGTTCACGCTTAGTATTGAAACAACAATTAATAAATAATTTGTGTGCCTTGTCGCTTTAATAATTCCGATCACACCCAGAAATCCATTGTTTTCAGAAAACACAAGTAGTCTTTCTTGGATTTAAAAGCGATTTAAAAATTTATTTGAACAGAATTAATTTTTTCACAATTGAGTTTACAACTAGACTTACAAACTCAAGGTTAGGGTGTTGGCTCAACAATAGCGGCCCAACTGATGTACTTTGTTTAACTTTATGTTATCAGTTTATTGGTTTTCTTTGTCCTACAATGGCTGGTGCTTCCATCGGGTTGTTCAAGTCCGTGTGTCCATGGTGGTCCTTTTGGGATGGGGTGGTGATGTGGCAGCCGACTTAGCCTCGATGGTGATTGCTATCGCTGCTCTGGTAGAATCCATGCAGCTCGTCGTTCGACGTCGTTGGAAAGTTCTGCTAGTTTAGAACGTTTTCCGGCGATTGTGTTTCTCAGGTTCCTAATCTCCTCGTTAGGATGGTTGTTGATGTTTAGTAGCTGCTTTCTGAACAGTGTCAGTGGGGGATGATTCGTGCTTGGTCGTAAAGCCTATTGTTGCTGTGGTGCCTTTGACGCTTCCTGTCGAAAGTGAGTACGGTTCATTTTTCTTTCGAAAATTGCGAGCTTCGTCATGCTGGTCATAGAGATGGTGTGCCATATTGGGAAGTCGTACGTTAAGATCGGCCGTATAAGCTGGTTGTATAGCAGCAGTTTTGTCCTCTGGCTTAGTCCATTTTGCTTGCGCATCAAGGGATAGATGCGATGGAAGCCTAGGTTAACCTTTCTTTAGGGTCAGTTTGGCATGACTTTTGAACTTCAACCTTTCCGTGAAGTTAACGCCAAGATACTTAACTTTTTCGTTTGTTCATATTTCTGTACCGTCAGGGATCATTATCTTTATGCTTCGACATTTGGCTGCTGATCTGCATCCACCTCTGGATGGTCTCCTTAAGCTCATAAGTACCGATTAGTACCCAGCATTGATTTGTTCGCTGTTTAGATTTCGACCCTTTGCGCGGCTATCTGTGGTGACGTCGAGCTGGCATAAGTCAGCGAGTCATCTTCACTGTGTCGGTTGGATGTGGTTGATCTGCCGTGTAGATGTTGAAAAGCCACGGTCCCAGCTTTGATCCTTGTGCAACTCGCGCCTTGGTGCAAACACAATCTGCAGCATGTGTTGTCATCTGGTTGAATTTTTCTGGGTTGAGAATTTGATTGGTTTTTTGTCACCTCACTTGAATTCAAGAATACAGATTTTG
Organism: Eristalis tenax; assembly: GCA_905231855.2. Lineage (NCBI taxonomy): Eukaryota > Metazoa > Arthropoda > Insecta > Diptera > Syrphidae > Eristalis > Eristalis tenax. The sequence continues at coordinate 44,197,202 of HG993128.1, read as the reverse complement.
ATGTGAGGTGACAAACAAATGTGAGGCGAGAATTTGTCCCATCGAATATCATGCACAACGCGAGTGGTTGCTGAGAAGCTAGAAGGGAGCACCAACTCAGAGTCCAATCTGCTGCACAAATGGCAAACCTTCATTTGTTCCCCGTGAATAAATACACCACTTCAGGGTACTCTATTGAGTGTACTCTAGACGTGAGTTCAGCAAGCAATGTAAAAAACAAATACTCCAAAATATCTGCAAGGGGAAACCCTTGCGACTTATAGGGTACTCGAATCTCGAAGCAACTGTAAACAACACACCGAGTGCAGCGTGTACACTGAATTAAACAGGCGCCATATTTATTTAACGTCTAAAGTCCATCCAGAGTGGGTGAATTGAAAATCAAACATTTTTAAGAAGTGGAAGAAATGTGTTTGTCGCTTATTGTTCTCATTCAGTGTTCGGTGTCGTGCTCATTTTTTACGAGTACTCTCTTTGTCGTCAGTGGGTGAAATACCAAGTTGAACGAGGCGCTATTCCACACACAATCGCATGAGTGTAACTTCAAAATAATGCCACGACCAGTTTTACCAGTTTTACATCTCACATCGTTGTTGCTTCTAATAAATTTATTCTCGTTTCCTTCTCATATGGTCACTCTGTAGAGAAGTTGGCAATAGGCGAAATTGCACCACGCCACGACGATACCAGAGCGCTCATTTTAAATGTGAACGAGTTACAGTAGAGTCCCGATAATGTGAACAAATTAAAACATGACCAGTGTTCAGAGATCAAAAAAATGTATTTCTTATAAAATGCCTGTTGTCTAGGAAAGTGCCTGTTGTCATCCAGGCATTTTGCTTTACTTGTACAACAGAGACTCATTAAATCCAGAAGCAACGGATTCCCTTTCCGTTTATGAGACGTTTTAATTTGTATGTTCCAGTCGCATTTGGTGTTCCCAAAATAGTCACACGTTCCTTGCTAGTTTTTTGGTGCTGTTGCCTCTTTGTCCACTTCATTTTTTGGTCTCTTCGAGAGAAAAGTTCTGCGGTCTTTGGCCCTGTTTGCGTTGACGGTTTGGATTGGAGGAGAAGATTCAACCACGCCTAATCAGACGTCTACGGATCCGACGACTAAGGTGGCTGTGCCATGTAGAGCGTATGGGCAATTCAGTTCCGGCCCGAAGAGTCTTCGACTCCGAACCTGTGGACCAACACAACAGAGTAGAAGGACCTCAACCAACTTGGCGTGCAACGCTGGGTTCAGGTAGCCAGAGATCGTGGTAGTTAGAGAGGCTTGTTGGTTGAGGCCCATCCTGGTCTGGGTTTCCATCCTGCTCAGGGATAGCGCAATATTCACTATTTTTGCTGTCGTCCCTAAGTCCCCTTTTAGAATCGTTTGACTTTGCAAGCAGCCAAAAAAAGAAGCAAAGGCAAGGTAAAAAAAAATGCACATTGCCGAATAGCAAACAAATTGTCATTTTAGAGTAGTCATCAAACACAAGGGGACGGACGATATGTGTAGATGCCGTTTCTCTCTATAGACGCTGTCATACGCGGCCGTAAAATCGAAAGGTGGTGGGTATCGATTTGTTGCTCCTGGGTTTTTTATTTGACCGGAGTTGGAGTTTCCTGGCTTTAGGCGTTTAAACAACCCGACAGATACGATCATGTTGCGATGTTCAGAAGATTGAGGCATCTATAGTTGGCGCAATTCAGAGGGTATCCTTTTTGTGGATCGGACAAACAACTCACCGTTTGTTGGAGTGCACCGCTAGGGAAAGGGTTTTTTTTTTTTTGACTACCTAGCATTAAACCGGAAGCCGCAGATGTGCTTGGTTTTTAAGCAAAAGAAAGCGAAGTAGGTACCCATGCGGGTGCCAGCACATAACTCGCAACAATCGAGTTGACACGATACACTCGACCAATGTCTTAGAGACGTACAATATCGACAAATTGACCAGAACTTGCGACATGATCAGGACGATAATACTCGTGTAATAATATGCGTGGAGAGAGAGTGCGTGGGCCACATTTGTTCATTGTCTGCTACCCCACGGTTGCAAATGGAGCTAATATAGGCTCGAGTGTCGATTGTCGATCAACATTCGACTACTGTCGATCAACATTCGACTTTTGTCGATCAACATTCGACTATTGTCGATCAACATTCGACTACTGTCGATCAACATTCGACTACTGTCGATCAACATTCGACTATTGTCGATCAACATTCGACTACTGTCGATCAACATTCGACTATTGTCGATCAACATTCGACTACTGTCGATCAACATTCGACTTTTGTCGATCAACAATCGACTATTGTCGATCAACATTCGACTATTGCCGATCAACAATCGACTACCGTCGCCAGTTTTGGCAACTTAACGTTTGATTTGACGAATCCCCATAAAACCCATTCAACAAGTCGCTGAAGACAATTGCTCAATAATAAAGCGGATCTTCTAGCAATTCTACGACCAACACTCTGAATGTTCACGCTGTGGCGAATCGTTCGACTCTCGTGCAAGAGCGAGTTCAATTTTGTGAGGCTTTAGACCAAGATCCTTGCATAAAATCGTACCCGCAGTCGATTAACACAATCTCAACTGATGCGAACGGCGACGGATGGACAAGTCACGGTCTCCATTAACTCTGGCGGATGTAGAAGCACTACTTTCGTCTGTACGCACTCCACGCATACGAATGGGTCGTAATAGAGGTGCGAATTTTGTTGCGCTATGTCTTGAATTGCTTGCTCAGGAGATCGATTATGAAGCCAGTAAAACGGACGTTGTGCGAGAAACAATTTTCACGGCGCGCGAATTTTGATTCAATTGTCTCTCCATGACGAATAAAGCTAACTGAGCATTTTGGAACTTGGCACATGTCACGAATCTGACGTGAGCTGTCAAAAATAGAAGATTGACACAGATTTGAACACGATCAGCGATCATCACACGATCAGTATTTTGAGACTGCAAAACTAAAGCTAAACATACGCAGGCTCGTTTGACAGTTTGGCTTGAGGTATGTGACTGAAACTGGGTGCGCTGGACAGCCAATATGTAGGCGATGTGTGTAATTTAAAGACGGACACAAGTGAAGAAAGACTAGCATCCTGCCCAAACTGGATAACCCCATAGACATTCAAGCTGTCACGTCACTCCCTTCAAATCAAGTTCAATACAATTTATTCCATGCAACCACGATAATTTGTCGGTTTATCAAAATGCAAATGTGTGCAGTGATTCAGGGGCAGATCAAATCAGGATACCAAATGGCAGCGGCAACAGTGAAGAGCATGGACAGCGGCAGCGAAGCGAGCAAGATGTTCCTGATGAGCCTGTTCTTGGCGGTTACCATCCTGCGACTTCCAATTGGCGTGGTGTACTGCTTTTTCGGTTTCCTCTTGAGCACCACCGAACTGTTCGACGGCGTCTTGAGCTTCAGAGGAGCCACTTCGAATCTCTGTGGTGGATCTTCTTTGATCACCGGATGATGATCGCCAGAGCCGTTCTTGAGGCAAGGCAAATCCTGCTTAAGCAACTGCAGCCGGTGAGCATTGAAGGATGTAGGGTTGAAGGTGGGATGGCACTCTGAGTTCTCCGCGTATAAGTTGCACAGCTTGGCGAGGAAATGATTGAAAAACATCGGGTCCTGCTCGACGAAGTTGAACTTCATTGTCGAGCCTTCGCCGAGTGGCCTCAACCTCCGCAGCAGGAGTTCGGGATTGCGGCTCAGCTTATGAAAGTTGGTGCGTTGAAGTGCGAAGCTGTCGATGTCGGTTGGAATGAAAAACTCCCGCTCCAGCTTGAGCTCATCGATGGTTTGGTGGCGAATTTGAAACTCCTGCGCTTGCCCGGAGAGCACTCGTACGCCCTTTGTACGGACTTGACTGCAGGCGCTATGTGAAGTGCGGGCGATGCTCCTCTTCTGAACTTCGTACAGAACAATGGCACGTTGGGAGGGTGGGCCTGCAGCCCTCTGCTCGGTCGACTTGTTGAGGACTTCTTCCAACTTTACGCCGAGAGAACGGAGAATTCGTATTTCTTTCTCCAAAGATGGGACGTTTTTGAAGACAATGTCGACTTCCTGGCGCGGGGTCTTGTTTGAGGACCTCGCCGATGCTTCGCCCTTCATCATTAATTCGTACTGTTCCCTTGGAGTTCGAAGCGAAGGAATTTGCGGGTGCTTTGCAGATCGTGCACTCGCCAATGCTTTGTTTTCGAAGATCACGTCGACTTCCTGATGTGGAGTCTTGAGGCACGACCCCGCCTTCTTTGGCGGTCGAGGAGAGGACCTATGTTTGGTCATCGCTAAGTTCTTCTTCTGCTCCTCCATGGGCTGTTCGGCGGAATCGACTCTCAATGTGGTTACCTCCACTTCGGGATCAGAGCGACTCCGAATCTTCTTCAAGGCGATCTTGATCACCCGCTCCTGCTGGCATATCTCCTTCAGCTGGCTTATCAGTATTTCCCTCAGCAGCTCATAGTCGTCCCGCTGGAGGCGACGATGTCGCTCGTCAGCCTTCACAATGTCCTTGAGCAGGGCTATCTCCTTCTGCTGTAGCAGATTCGTCCTTGACGTCTCCTCCTGGTGCAGGAGTTCCTTGAAGTGGCGAAGGACCCCCGGGCTGTTGGTCACCGAATTCAGGGACGCCAAGGGAAAGTCGTCGAGGGGCTTTGGCGTACTGTACTCCGTACACTCGGAGGAGTTCTCGAAGTCCGGGTACTGTGTACGGTAGAACTCGTCCACTTCATCGCAGTCGAAATAGTTGTCTGGCAGGTGGTTTGGATCGAGGTTCTCCACGTCGGTCAGTGAACTGTACGGCGAGAGGCAGAACACGCTGCCAGATGTCTTCACCTCACTCAAGCAGCAGTCGGCAGTGGAGACGTCTTCTGGGAAGGACTGCAGGTTGAGCTCGTTGTCATTGGCTGACTGGTGGCTTGTTGCGACAGTTTCCGACGTCGGCGAGGGAATTTCTGCTTTGCAGGGAGTCTCCCTGCGGGTGTTGTTCTTCTGCTGCGGTCTGGAGCTCAAGCCCTTTAAATCCAACTCGGGCACAAGGACCTTCTTATTTTGTTTCACGCTGTGTTCCAGTGCGTTTTCGTTCCTACGTGCAGTGCTTCGCTCTATGACGACGCAGAACGAGATCAACTTCAGCTTCCCACGATCCCACGAAACCCACAACTTACCCTTGTTCCTGAGCCTCGAAGCATTCTTCGTCTTCTGGCCGACATCTTGAGGCGCTGGTTTACCATCAAAGCGCACCTTCGACTGGATCGCCGGCATTTTTTGTTTTTTTCGCAGAAATATTCTAGGAAATTCTCAAAATTCCGAAATAAAAAATATTTTTCTTTTCTCACAATTTGAGAAAGAGAGAGTTTGTTTTGATTCAAATTTGTTTCCCTTTTCAGCGACCAAGTGTGCTTGCCGTCGCGTGCCTTCCGTTCGTTGCCCGGCATGCGAGGATGGTGCGATAACAACTGCCTTCGGTATCCACCCAATTGCCCCGAGACGGCTTGTCATTGTCCGTAAGTATTTGCCGTTCCACTTGACATTGGCAATCCCCTACTTGACTCTTTTCTTTTTCAACTTTCAGGCAAACTTGTGAAGCTATTGGTGAATTGGCGGGTCGCGAAGGTGCTGATGTCTACTGCTTGGATCAGTGTCTCAATCATAATTCGCATTGTCCAACGGACAGATGTCGGTGCTATTAGGAAAATGGATTCAATTGTCGACGTGGGCTTGCTGAGTTCGGTTGTTGGAGGATGGACGAGGAAGGAAGCAGGGAAAACAAAAGCTGTGCTAAGAGGTTACTGCCATAAATATTGTAAAAAGTTAGACAAAAGAAAACGTTCCAAGCAAATATATTAAAATGAATAAACTGTAAATCGAATTAATTTTTGTGTGTTTTTGGAATTTGTACCAGCGCTGCATGAATCATCCGTACTTCCTCAATCAGAGGCATCACTGTGCATTTGACACCAGTGTTGAACTGTCGAAGCTCAGCCCGACGACTTGGCGGCTAAGGAACAATTTAGAATCTAGAGGAACATCAATCAAATATTTGCTGCAGTTAAGAGAAATCCATTAGTCTTGAATCAAATTTAGGGCTGTAGTTACCATAATTACAATATGGTTGGTGCTGCAACCCCTAGAGGGTCAAGGCCTAAGTTCTCAGCAACCACACAACTTGTTCCCTCACGAGTGGAAGGCACCTACAGTTTTTTGCCGACTACGAATTCGGCCAATTTGAGAAGCTTGTTCTAGACAGTTATACTCTTGGAGCATAGTCAGTGACTCGAAAGAGGTTGGGCCGTGAAAATTACTTCGCTCGCACGAGGAGTCAAACCTAGGCTCAAGTGCGTAGGTACAACGCGAACGACCAACGAACTGTGGTTACGTAGGTTCAACGAACGGTAGAACAACACCTCTCACAAGACTGTTTGGTGTCTAATCTGAGCCCACACCTCGCTCTAACTGCAGCGCCCCTGATATAACTTGTTTGTTCTAAACAAGCATACCTACATTGGCTGAGAGGTTGATTGGAACACATGGAAGCTGCAAGGTATCCTCCCAGACTTATTATTTATTTTTCTTTTTCAAAAATCGACTTAACACAATACACTTGTTTGACTGAACAGTTGAGCATTTCAGGCATTTTTGAAACAGAAAAATATGCGCTCGAGGACCTCCCCCCGGTCAGACCTCAGTCTAATGCTTCATGGCCCGCTCCAGATTGTTCAACATCAGCGCCGATTCCTTTCGTACGATGTTCCTTATGATGCTGTCAAACTTCTGTGATAAGGTGTTCTTTGTGGTTGGATCCGTTCGAATAGTTTCGAGAAGTTTCGTCGACAAATGACTGGAACTCTTCTTTGGAACACTAAATGCTTGCATACTCTTAGGCTCGTCCATCTGGGCTGTGCTTTTATCTGATTCATCAGGCGCGACTACGTCCTCGTGGACTTGCAGAAGGGAGAGGGAGGGTGGAGGCAAGAATGCATCGTCATCAGAATACCGATAGGTTCGGATGAAAACCTCCGACGACTGACGGTTAGGCCTGACGCTGGTTTTAGAGTCAAATGTCTCCTCACACGTGTGATGCTGACTTGCTGTTTCCTGCTTCTCAGGCGCGCCCCTCTGTGCAAGGTTTGATAGTTTTCTCATAAATTTACCATAGGACTTGATGTACTGCTGCTGTTGATCGATCGCGTCTACCAAGTCCCAGTAGATGTCGCCCCTGGACCGTAGAATTTCTCTGAATGTTCTCATTGCCTCCGCATTTAACTGATGTGCCGAGAGGCAGTGTGCGAGATACTTCACAAATTCCTCTCTTGACATTTTTTTCTTGAGTGCTTGGAGTCGTTTCTTGGACGTTGTAGTACTTTCTGCCTGCAGGATGTCTCGAAGATTGTTCTCCAGGCCAGAACGCTGGCTCCGTTCCATTTTCTTTTTATTGACTTGAGATATCGTGTTGCCGTATGAAAGACGACGCTCAAGCCGTGTTTTCTCCTCCTTCCAATCTTTCAAGTGATCCAGCCTGTCCATCGAACGGAAACTCCTGGATTCTCCGTTCAGGTTTCGTGGAGAGTATTCCATGTTCAATTCAGGTGTCCGCGCTAGGTCCTCTCGACGGATTACTTGCTTAGTCTTCGCTCTGAATGGCGGCCGCTTTTGCCCATTGAGCTTGACACTTGCAAACGAGTCTTTTATGCGACGCAACAATTTTCCAAGGCGGATTTGTTTAACCACTGTCGCCAGCGGCTTTTCGTCAAAGTTGCGCACACTTTCGTAGGCTTGACGAAGTCTTTCGAATTCGTCCGAATCTTTTCGGTGCAGCCGTCTGAAGAACGGCGTACGATGGATTTGGTAAGCATCGACGGAGGGATCCATTAATTTCAAATTTGACCGTTGAATGTGAACTGAGAATTTGCAATTGGATCAGATAATCTCCACTCTCAATAATAAATAAATACTTCTGCTGTTTATTTCAACGGGAACTTTTTGAAAATCTTAGTAAATACTCCACGGTACAAGTTTGAGTGTGAAATGTGTGACCAAAGCAAACACAACTATTCTGTTGACCGTCAAGTCTACCGCTCAGTGTCTTCTACCACACTTCTACCGTCTTCACAACGCTGGAGGAGGTCTTGGATGTCATCACATTCTGATGGCTAGCCAATAGAAATCAAATCCAATCAAATCCTGTCTTGTGGACACCGACAAGCTTTAAGCCCATCAAGGCAGAGGGGCCTGGAGGAGCGTCCATGCGGGGCTCCAAGGAACAGTGGACCTACCATGGCTATTAAACATCTTCAAAACCTTCATAATTCCAGGCCATGTTCCCAACTCCTGGAAGAACTCCATGTCCATGTCAAACGGAAAGACCTTAGATCCCATCGGACTCCCTTCGTTTCTCCTGGAAACCTTGGAACAATGCACAGACCAAAATCATCCCTCCGTGGAGACTTTCACCTGTTGAACAGCTTACTTGTTTTGGCTCGAAGAGTGGAGAGCTTGTAGCTCCACCATGGCACTGTCTTTCCCAGCAGCTTGCTTCTAACTGTTGTGATGGCTTTTGTTGTGCTCTCTGCAACATGTTCTAGCTCTAGAAAGTGGACTGGAGCTCTTCTGGTACCAATGCGCTCCAGATTGCTTCCTGGTAGCGATTCAAAGAGATCCCTGTTTGCTTTCCTCGGATTTCTTACGGATTTACCCGCTATGCCCGAGTTGTCCAGGGTGAACCTTATTATTTTGCAGTCAGACTTGGGAGGTTCATTGGACACATTCTAGCCTCTAACGAGTGAGATTGCGAAGCCTTTGGCCGCCTCTGGTTGAGTCTAATACCTCCTGTCCAACTCTGGTAAGAAAAGTAGGAGCATTACCGGCATAAAATATGGCGAGTGAAGAGCTTACAATTAATTGTAGCAGGTACTCACCTCTTTCGTGTGTATCGTGTCCCAAATTACTTTTGAGGTCCAAGTCAGTCCCTTTCAGGATGTGTGGCTCCTACATAAGAACGTAGCCCAGATATTCCCTTGCTATTACAGCAGATGCCGCTACAGCGTGGTGGATGCTCACCTGGGCTACATTAAGTTTGTTGGGCGAAGCATGGAGCTACTGGTGCCCCTCTTTCCATTTGCTGTAAGCACCAGTGTGCCCTTTTGAAGTTTCCAGTGGGTATCACTGGAAAGTTGCGCCTTTTACTCGTCCCTTTGGTCAAAGAGGATTGATCGGCGGCAGGGTTTTGAACATGGTCCACCTCCGTTTCCCTTCTATCCCTTACTGCCTCAGCTAGAGATTGGGAAGTTGCAGCTTTGCTCCCACTTGCCCTTTCGGCAGTTTGCGTGCCTTTACCTTTTGGTGGACTGTGTGTTCCTGCGGGTTTCCGCACCGTCCTTCCGCCACTCCGCCGACCTACCCTACTCCCTAGTCCCAGGCCTGAGGACTTTTGTTTTTTTCGGTGATTGCCCGCTCAACGCTGCTCACTCCAACATCAGAGAGAACTATTTCCCACGAGACGCTGAAGAAAAAAAAAGTTCGTCCACGCCAGAGCCATCCGGCACCATACCAAGATGTCCACCTCGCGGAGGAGGGTCCATTCTAACATGTTCCCATTTCGTCCAACCCAAAACTTTGGACATTCTGATAAACGTTGAAGATGTGATTGTATGCAAGCAGCAGCCGAACGACGTTGTTAGCCGCACGTTCTCAGATTAAGTTAATTCCATCCCAAACACGAAGTACGCACGCACAGTTCGCAGAGAAGTTCAACGCCAGCCTTCTGATGTAATCACTCACAGCTGATCCAACAACTCAGTCGTAACTCTATTAAATCTTGACCCACATATCGACAACTTGAAGTTGAGGGGCTTTTTTATGCAATGTTTGGCCTTATGCTTGGAAAATGCTTTTGAGACACTTTTAAATGAAGTCAGACGTGGTTATATGAGTGCATTCGAATTTTCTGATTATGGGACCCCATTGTGGAGAATGCTGGAGCTTCTTCGACAAATCAGTCAAGACAAATTAAAGAAGAGAGAGAGAGAACACGAAATCGTCGGAACGTGCTTGTAGGGGCAGAGGCAGAGATCTTTTGCTAACGTCTGAGCAAGGGATAATGGGTCTGAGCATTAGATCAAGAACGAGTGCCATATGACCGTCACTGTTGCCCATATGACACTACGTTTTTTAAATATATTGAATAATGAATGAAGAATGAATAAATCGGATATTTGTAGAAGAGGCAACAAGTCTTTTTTGGAAAGAGGCAGCAAAATCGCGAAGGACTATACACTGTCTGTGTATAAGGTTGGTTTTCAAACAGAGAAACCCGGGATAAAAGGGATGAAATGTCCAAACACAATCTGCCTGCGGCTGAATGATACGGATGAGTAACAGTTTTTAATCAATTGTGTTTCTTTTTCCAATTTATGAGGCACTCGCACTTAACGACAATGTCAATGGTGAATTTTCGTACTGCTCTATTTCTCATTTAACTCATGAAAAATACGAAAAAAACGTAGTAGATTTTTAACGGACGAATTCGAAAGACTTCGTCAAGCCTACGAAAGTGTGCGCAACTTTGACGAAAAGCCGCTGGCGACAGTGGTTAAACAAAGACTCGTTTGCAAGTGTCAAGCTCAATGGGCAAAAGCGGCCGCCATTCAGAGCGAAGACTAAGCAAGCAATCCGTCGAGAGGACCTAGCGCGGACACCTGAATTGAACATGGAATACTCTCCACGAAACCTGAACGGAGAATCCAGGAGTTTCCGTTCGATGGACAGGCTGGATCACTTGAAAGATTGGAAGGAGGAGAAAACACGGCTTGAGCGTCGTATTTCATACGGCAACACGATATCTCAAGTCAACAGAGAGAAAATGGAACGGAGTCAGCGTTCTGGCCAGGAGAACAATCTTCGAGACATCCTGCGGGCAGAAAGTACTACAACGTCCAAGAAACGACTCCAAGCACTCAAGAAAAAAATGTCAAGAGAAGAATTTAACGCAGGTACCTGTGCACATTTGTATTCTGGGGGAAATATTGGCCTGGGAAGAGCATTCTAAATTCGTGTCGTGTGGCTGATGAACGAGAAAGTAGGCTTTAGGGTAAACTGATGAGCATTCCTGGCGAGACGGGTATTGCGGGTGAATTCATGGAGAGGAGGAATGCAGTTGGCAAACTCACTTGAGCAGAGTTTGTTAAAATAGCGATAAAACACTGATGGAGACGAGCCGTTACGTCGATGTTCGAGCGAGTCAAGTGACTCTGCAATATTGTTGTCTCCTGTAAGTTTTATCGCTCGCTTTTGGATCCTGTCTAGTAGGTGCAGGGTGGTTTTGTGGCACCAGACCAGATATGAGCGTTGTACTCAAGTTTGGGGCGTATATTCGCCTTGTAAATTAAAGCCAAATCATTTCGCAGCATTTTTCGGAGACCTCAAATATGTGCACATACCAAGGATGGAAAGCTTTCCGGTTTCATCGACACAGGCGCCATTCATGGATAATGGCTGATTAACAAGGGTTCGCTTGAGTGACAGCATTGAATTCCAGTCGATTCTTCTTTCCCCAGTGAATTATGCTGGCAAGATCGGAATTCAATGTGCTACAGCATAAGCTGCCGTTCCAATTCTATGGCCGAAGGGCGGGGTCGTGAGTCTTGGAACAAATATGAAGAGCTGAGGGTGCTGTCATCAGCGAAAGAATGGATTGGATTAGAAGTAGCAGACAAGGGATCATTTATAAAATTGAGAAAGAGTGCCGGAGACAGAACAGAGCCTTGGGGAGCACCAGCAGCTATCAGACTTGAACCCATCCAAAGCAACTTGCTCGAAACAACGGCTCGAAAGGTAATTTCAAATCCATTGAAGAAGAGCTTCATGGACAGAGAGCTTGTTGCCAAACTCTGTCAAATGCCTTAGACATATCAAGCGCAACGATCTTGCTTTCGCCTGCATTGTGCAAAGATGGGTTCCACTTTTCGGCGAGATGAGCTATCAGATCACCAGTGGACCTGTTACTGTGGAAGCCATACTGCCGGCCATTGAGAAGCTTCCGCGATTCAATATTTCATAAGCTGACGATTTATCGGCGTTTCCATCGCCTTAGAAAGATAGGACGTAAGTGCTATGGGTCGGTACGAGGTGGGTGACAGAGATTCGCCATTTTTCGGGACAAATGCTGTTTTCCATCTGCTCGAAAACAGACCTAAAGTGTAGTATAGATGAAAAAGCTTACGCTGTGGTTTTGCCAGCGGAGAAGAGGAATAGGGGGAATACCATCTGGGCCAGCGGATTTGTGCACGTCGAGATCTATAAGTACTCTTGCAACTGTACGAGTGCGGAAGTGGATCTGTCCCATGGTGAAAAGTAGTTGCTATAGAGCTAGAGACACGCCTATCTGTGGGGCACTGTGATAGCGACTTCTGCAGAAGCCGCACAGACGAGGAAGCTCAAGAAATGATGTTTGTAAACTCAAAACCGGTCGAAAAGTCTCTCATATACGGATCTGGTTAGTTTCAGAAATTAGGAAAGAATGCCCGTAGAAGCACCATGGACCCGACTCTTTTTTCTCAGGGAGCCGTTTCTATAAGCCCTTCAGGGCACCATACCTACCTGGACGTCTCCCGGCAGCCACATCGTTTCGAACAATCTGAGCGGGCCACCGTGGCTAGCTCAGATGATCGGGTTTGAGTTGGTTAAATGCAAATAATAGTGTGATAATCGAATGTTGGGACTAGTGATGGGCGCATTCGAATGATATCTCGAGTGATAATCGATTATTACAACACCTCGAGAACATCTCGATTCTCAGTCAATCACTCGAATGACTACTAATCTCTCGAGTGACTACTAACAACTCGAATGACTACTAATTACTCGAATGACTACTAATTACTCGAATGACTACTAATCTCTCGAATGACTACTAATCTCTCGAGTGACTACTAATCACTCGAATGACTACTAATCTCTCGAGTGACTACTAACCACTCGCATGGCTTCTAACTACGAACACAAGAGACCTCGATTAATGTATCAACAGCGCGAGAACGAGTAACAAAAAATTCTTGTCGAGAGCTACTGATCAGGAACAAGAGGAGAATGAAAGAAAAACGCAAAAGAGAAGAACTCAGATATTACTCCACTACTCAGTTCATTTCTTAATTCTCAGTTTGTGTTTGATCTTACGTATATCTTACCCGCAGGTATACATGTAAATTTTGCACTATGCTTGTTTCTGGGTGAATTGTGTTTGAGTAAAGGTTGTGTATGGTTGACGGGGTTGTTTTTTGTTACTGCCGTGTGTCTGCTATTCGGTGTATTTAACGGTTTTCAAGAGCATTGTACAGTTTTGGTAAGTTTGATTTTATTGTTTCTTCGCAATTTGAAATACAGTACTCACCGGATATAAGCAACCCCCTTAAAATAGCAACAGAGCTTATTATTAAATAGAAATCTGAACAAAAATTGTCCCTAACCTGGTATTTTACCCTTTTATAAGCACATTGAATTTTATAAAATATAATATAACCGAGTAGTGGGGTAATAAAGGGTGATTTTTTAAAAGCTATAGGAAAGTTTTTCAAAAAAAAAAAAAGCATAAAATTCAGAAAAATGCATGAAATCTTTATTTGAATCGATAGTACAGTCCATATAATTTAATGCTTGAAGATTATTTCATGCAAATGTTGACCTTCACGGCGCCTCAAATGGTCCATCCGCCTAGTCCAATTTTGGCATACTCTTTCCAACATTTCGGCCGGTATCTCACTAATAAATGATTCCATGTTGTCTTCCAATGCGTCAATTGAAGCTGGTTTGCCTGTATAGACATGAGCTTTAGCGTAGCCCCACAAAACATAGTCCAAAGGCGTTAAATCGCACGATCTAGGCGGCCAATTGGCCGGTGCCGAACGTGAAATAAAATGTTCACCGAACTCGCCTCTCAATAAGTCCATTGTTGCGCGTGCTGTGTGGCATGTGGCACCGTCTTGTTGAATTCATATGTCAAGTTGTATATCATCTCACGGTAGCGCTCACTATTCACAGTTACGTTACGATTTGCATCATCTTTGAAGAAGTACGGTCCAATGATGCCACCAGCCCATAAACCGCACCCAACTGTGACTTTTTCTGGACGCATTGGTAGCTCTTGCAATGCTTCTGGCTGATATTCACTCCAAAATCGACAATTCTGCTTATTGACGTACCCATTGAGCCAAAAATGAGCTTCGTCTAAACTGACCATAAAATGGAAGAAGCGCGCAATGAACTTTCTTAACAGATTTTGATTACAAAATTCAATAATTTGCAAGCTTTGTTCGTTTGTAAGACCATTCGTGGTTAAATTATAGACCAAACTGAAGATGTTTGACAGTGAAACAAAACACGAAACGTGCGTCAGCTGCTTAAACCAGTGTTGCCAGAAAGATAATAGCTAACAAATCACCCTTTACTTGAGTTCTTTTCTCTTGCGTTTTTCTTTCATTCTGATGTTCATTCGATGTTCCTGATGAGTATTTATCGACGAGAACTATTTGTTACTTGTTCTTGCGCTGAAGTAAGGCATTCATCGAGTTATCTTGTGTTAGTAGTTAGAAGCCATGCGAGTGGTTAGTAGTCACTCGAGAGATTAGTAGTCATTCGAGTGATTAGTAGTCACTCGCGAGATTAGTAGTCATTCGAGTGATCATTCGATTGTTAAAACATCTCGATTACTAAAGTCTCGATTCTTAAAATCATTCGATTATGCCCGTCACTAGTTGGGACCATTTGACATGACATGGTATATGGCCCAACTCAAATAAAACACACATTTTGTAACTTGTAATCAACATAAAAATATATATTTTTTGTTTTATTGTTCATTTTATACAAAAAAAAAAAGACAAAATAATAATAATAAAATTCACAAAAGAGGAGAGAAAAGAAAAATAAAACTAAACGTAAATTTTACCTTTTAATATAAACAAGTAAAGTTATGATATATTTTGTATTCCTTTTTGTTCAATGTTAGACCACAAATGAATTTGTTTCTTTAGATTCAGATTCGCCTTTCGCGTTAGCAAGCAGGGGCACGGGAAAGCACACCCTGCTTCCTCAAAATAAATGAGTTTTCGTTTATTTTTTTTTGTTGTTGCTGATCTTTTCTTTCCTTTTTTAAATATAATTAAACACTAAATATACATATCAACGCTAAACGACTACAATATGGGACGACGAGATTTTGTTTTCTTGTACACGTGAATATAATTTAAGAACAAAGAAAAGAAGAGTGAAACTAGCAAGATGGCAAAATGAGAAGATCAAAATCAAAATCAAAATCAAAACCAAAGGCCGTCTAGTTTGAATACTGTTATAACCCAAATTTGAAAATAAATGAAGTATTAATATAATTTATATTTTAGTGCATTCGACATTTCTTTTCGTTTTGTAATAATGTTGTTTTTTAGTAGTATACTGCAATGCAATCTATCACAAGTAGGGTGTACGTAGTAGCCGAGGGGAGTATCTGATTGGCCACCATCTCTAAATGCTGGGGAGGATGTGTATTTGTGTGTGTTTCCATTGTTTGCGCGGAACTTTCTCTTAACTCCATCACTTAACAACCATTCGTCTTCTTTTTGAAGGCAGAGAAAGAAAGACAAACAAAAAAAAAACAGTCAATTTCAGTCCAAAATGTTTCGATCAAATTCCATTTGATAAGGCGCTTTTAGAAGAGGAATTTCTTCTTCTTCTTCTTCGTTTTAAGCTTCTCCACACTTATTTCTGATTCATCGGCATCCTTTAAATCGAACAAAATAATCGTGATTAGTTGAGATTACGTTTGGTGTGTGGGCGTGTACTTACTTTGTCTGCGTCTAGTTTTTTGCTTTTCCCGAGTTTCTTGGTTTCCTTTTGTTTCTTCTTTTCCTTCTTTGAGAGTTTACTGAGAGTGTGTCGATTGGATTCTTGTTCACGTTTGGCAGAGTGCAGCTCGAGTCTTTGTTTGATGCTCTAAAGCGGTGCAAAAAGAAAAGGAACAGCAATTAGAAAAAACGGCAGTATAAGGCTTGACAGTATGACATGTGAATGATTTGAGCTCATGGAGAGACTCTGCCTAGGTGTATCCAAGCTCTGGGAGGTCATATCCTGTTAAAGCATCGATTGAGGTCTCCTCCCATTGGTTAAGTACAAAAAGCTGACTGAAAAGAGCAGACAAACTTAGGCCCGCTGTGCAATCACCCCGACCAGACAAAGCGTTTAAGATGGCTGGCACTAGCATTGCTTAGCTCGCCTAGGTTGTCGGAAAGGATGCGCCTAAGAGGATCCAAGGAACAGAGGGCACTGGACTCTTCTATACCGACTACGAATTCTGACTCTTGTGTCTGGTAATGCTGCCTCTTATATGAGTCATCTTAGTCAGCAAGCAAGAAACTATGGATTTCATCAATAGATTTTAACAGTGTTCCTGTCATTTCTCTTGCGGCAATGGCGATAGGTTAGGTATGCAACACGCGATCGCTGTCGACAACCTTGAACCTATACTTAACCGCAATCTTCTTTTTCGGGTGGGACCTCGCTGCTGCTGCAAACAAAAATATCCTACGAATCGCACAGCCTGTCATCAGCAAATGCTGTCGTTGTACTGGACAATAAAACAGGCTTTTGAAATCTCATTATAATGTCAAACTTGTGGAGGTGAAGTGCCACCTAGGGATCTAAACCAACAAGAAGGTCGACCCCATATCTCGGTGCTCTATTGGCCGGTCAGACCATTTGCTGCCTTCGGCAGAGCACAACAAATGGGTCGACCACCACTGACAAAAATTATAACAGAAACGTTGTTCAGGAAAGCATTAGTTGTGCTAATCATAGGTCATCAGTTTCAGATACCGTCAGAAGAAGATCGGTTGAAGATGTTGCATGTTGCTTGCCGGTGAACGTGGGAGAACGTTGACATCTTCGACAACAAGTCACAATAAGCAGCCATGATTTCGATGAAGACCTCGGCCTCCTGGTGAATTGTTACAGTCCCGAGATCAAAAGGAAATTTACCCTTGTGGTGCTTTGAGTTAAAGATAGAACTGAGATAATAGAGCCTCGAAAAACTAAGCTCACTCTGTACAAGACATGGGACACCAAACCCCTGACCTACGGCGTTGATGCAAGTACCATTTTCAAAAGCGGATGATATAGTTGTTTGTCCTTGGTTTGATGGAACTACGAACTCTAGATGTGTACAGTGACAAGGGGTATAACTTGAATCCGTTCGAAAGAGTCTTCGACTTTCGCACATCTGAGGAGGACAGGTGCTTTCAAAAACGTCAGACTGACAAAGGCCCGCGGCAAACATGTTCATTAATGCTAACATAGGTGAACTGCAGTGCCTACTTCTCATAAACGTCGATAAATCATCGATGGCTGCCCAGTCTGTGTAGCAAAAGGGCGCGATTGGAAAAAATTGATTTTTAATTCCAAAATTGTATTTGTTTGCACTTGCGGCATTAATTATTCTGTCAACAGCTCAAAAATTAAATTCCGATGTTTATGAATGGTCAATGATTGATGATAATTGTACTCCAGGAGGCCTGCAGACATTCTGACCTCATGAGGAAACAAACGCGAATGTACTAGCGCGTCTTTGATGGCTCTGTCCCACACAAGTGGACAAGGACCTGAACAAACTTTGTGTGCGGTGGAATCTCGCTAGTTGGAGAGCCTCCAGTACACCCGGACTGCACCCAGTCTGGATGCACACAGTATTTGTGTTAAAAGTAGAAACCTCAGCACGAAAAAGTCTAAAGAGGTTAGAACAGTGCATGTTTGAAATCCAGAATGCATTGAAGACAATGGAATGACGCAATAATGAAGCATAATAGGCCCCTTGCGTGAAATAGGACCGTCAAGGGTAAAAACGGCTTTAATGAAAATCTACGTGAGTTGACGAAAAAGCAGCTCCTCTCAGGTCATGCAGCTCACTTACACAAGAGTGAGCTGACGGCCAAAGTGTTCGATACCGCATCCGAAGTTCGAACATTACAACTGAATATGAAGCAGACACACTACTTATGCAAAATTGACTTGAAATGAAAATAAAATATATACTAACCAAGTCTTCCTCGGCTTCCCTCAGCCTGTCCATCTCTAGACATTCGACGACTTCATTTCGCAACTGAACCACCTCCACCATTCGAGCGATGAGGGCCTCTTCACGGGCTTTATCCGAGTCGGTCTTATTTCTCTCCGGCTGCGCCATCAAAACACGAATCTCATACTCTAAGTCGGCCTGCTCCTGCTCCAATCGATGCTGACGACGTCTAAAAAGAGAGATTCCAAACGAACATCAGAACTGAGATTTGAGAGGCAATTTGGTGTACTTACAAATACATAAGCTCCGCTTGTCGTCGGAACAATTCGTTCTTCTCGTTCACCAACTCGAAGAGCTGCAGAATCAAATCTTCAACTTCCTTCGAATTTTGCGGTTGTCCAGCTGTGCCGGCATTCGGATTGTCCACCGCATCCAGTTCACCATTCTTGCCTTCACATCGATCACGAATCATTTTCTCCAAAATGACACCCTGTTTCTCCAATCCCTGCTGCTGGACTTCGATGATGTCCAGCTCATGGCGAATTTCCTGAAGCGGTAACATCTGCAGAACCTTTCGCGGCGGTATTGGCAAAGCCGGCGCTGGCCCTTTGCGGCGTTTCCACTTGCCATGCGATGACTTATTGTACAATGGGTCCGAGTCCTCGGCGCCCGACGACACTTGGCTCTGGCGATTGCGATTCTGCGCTTCCTTGTTATCCTTCATTTTCTCCAATTGGCGGTCATGGAAGACCGGCTCGTCGTGTGTTGGCGTCACAATGTGGCTGGGGATAATTGTTCGACGGTAGATAACATTGTCCTCTTCCTTCTGCTTTACGAGATCCTCGGAGTCTGAGACCAGACTGAGGTCTAGTGGAATCAGCTTGCGCCCGGTGATGTTGCTCTCCTCGGGCTCCTGGTGTTTTTGATATTGCTCGCTTGGGTCTTCTTCCAAGCGATTACCCTCCAACAAAGCTTTCTCTTCGTCAGATAACTTGTCGAGATCACTCTGCAGAGGGTAACTAAGCGAGTTTTTTGGACCGGTATCGTTGTTGTCGGTTTTTACTGCCAGTACTGCTGCGGAATCGAGGAGTCTTGCCGGCTTAGGCGGAGCCGGCGCAGGACGTTTCTTGCGCCCCTGGTGTGGGGTGGCGGAATTGCTGGAACTGGGCGATGACTTTTTGCTATCCAAAGTTTCATTGGACGGAAACAGTTCCTTGACTGGTGGCGGAGGAGCTGGTGCTTTGCGGGATTTCCTCGAACGAATGGTTCCCGTTGACGAGGTTAGCGAGTTGTTCGATCCCCGGACATCTGTGTTCCGCTGCAAACTGTACGGAGTACTGCCAAGGGATGAATTGCTTCCATAGAAGTCACTAGAATTGTTCAGAGGCGAGATATGATGGGTCGGGTGTTTGCTACTGAGACGAGGCGTCGGCTCTGGCGTTGGGTTCTGTGAGAGCGATCTAAGTTTGTGGGGTGGAATGTATTTGTATTTTAACATTTTCGACACAAAGAAATTCTATTCATTTTAACAAAGCAAACGAGCACACACAGCAGAACCGATGGCCATCAACCAGACGGGCAACTGTTTACTTCTTTTCTTTGACCAGACCGAATGAGGAAGTGACTGCGAATTTGTCGCCGAACGGAAGCACACCACTGAATTGTTCCAAGAAATTTCAATTCAAATCACGTTTTGCTTTCCTTTTTTGTCTCTTACCGTGCGTAGCGCACCGTAAGACGACCACTCTACCAACTGCACTGACTCACTAACACCAAATGAACGAACCAAAGTTACTTCGTCGTGACCAACTACTGCGTATCTAAACACAGACTTAAGACGAAGTCCGAATAAGAACACACCGCAACAATTATAATCCGTTTCCAAATTGATTCTTCTGGTAGGCGAGACAGCCGACGACGACCACGACGACGCCGCTACAATGAAGCGATTATGACGTTGATAGGCGGAAGAGACTTATCCAGGAACACACAAAAGACTTCAACGCGGTTTGGTAGCCGCTTCAATAATGCGACGGCATAGAGAATAGTGACAGTGCCCACCAATCCACCAATCTGCCAGTCCACCCAAGTGACACTAACAAAAGCCACCACCACTAGGTCTCAACAACAATGAACGAGCACACAAAACGTCGGACACAACTCACCAGACGACAGACAACTACCGGGAGACAACAATAATAATAATCGAGAGGGCTTCTTCCACGATAAGGTTGCAGCAGCAGCTACTACTACACCAGCTCCAGTAGTCACTTATTAGATGTGGTCTGGCTAGATGAATGGGGATTGCCTAACTGTTTTGCATTTTTAATGGCCACTCTGAACCACTTCCCATAGTGTGTGGACGACGAGACTTAGACTTTTGGTGTGTGTTAAAGAGAAAAAGTGGTAAACGGTGGTGTTGTCAGTGTCATCGTCTGATTGTGTTTGTTTCTTGCTGCAAAATGGAGCGGGGTGGGGACTACACTGCTTGATTCTGCAGTGACATGCACTCTTGCATCTTGACTGGAGGACAAGGAATTGTATGCACGATGATAGAGGTTGCAGATATCTGGTTTTACAACACACATCGGCGACAGCAACTTGAATCGTTCAAGCGGTTGTCCGAAAAAGAGTCCACACACAGCACACCACACGCGTGCCACTTATGCGAACGGATGAATTAGAAACTTACGCGTTGAATTATTAGTGAAAACATCGCCTGAGTTATATTTTTACTTGTGAATTACACAACTTTGTGACGCAACTCACACCGTTGTTGTGACAAGATCTGCATAATGTGTGATAATTGGGTTGAGCAGATGCCAAGACGGCTCTGAAATACGAGATGCGGTGGTGATGCAGTTCGAAGCACGAAGTCTAAGCGGCAAAAGTCGAAACTGCTGCAAATCAGTGCAATTGGTGTGTATTGAACTGGAACGCAGTCGATATCTTGTTGATCTTTATGCAAGAGCAGTTTGCTGGCCAGTGAGGCGTCACAAGTGAAATTTGATTTTTTTGTTCAATTACCTCACGATTTGGAAGTACAGAAAGCAGAGGAGAACATTGCTCGTAATTCCAACAATTTCCACGAAATATAAAAGCATTCTTGTTCGAATTTACAAAGATGACAAAGATGACTCGCTCTCAAACAGATCGGATGGCAATCTGGAAAACAACACGCACTCAACTGAACGAAAATAAGGTGGATTTTCTCATTACCCAACAACAAGACCTTGAGTGCAAGTGGGTTACAAAACGCTCGAGGTTACAGTGAGCACAGCCAAAAAAGCAAAAGGGTCACCGAGGGAAATCTCACAGGCGAGTGGTAATTGCTTGATCTTGATCTTTGAAACGAGTTAAAACAAAATTGTTCAAAAGTTCATACGATGGTCATTGACTTGTTGGTTATGAATTGTGTTCCCCCATGTAACCATCATGAAGGGGAGCACGAGAAGGTGTGTGAAGTGACCGCAAAGTTAGGCGGTAACTTGAGTCCCTTGGAAACCTGCTCTGCGAACGCAAATGTTCGTGCAGACAATGGACATAAAAACGATCCTCCTGTGGGCCCACAGAGAACAGCACACCAATTTACTACAAATGATTCTTTGCTCAATGGTGCCACTGCGATAAATTGCAGTTGAATGCGATGCAACTATGGGTTGATGGACGGACAAGAGTTGAAATCAATTAAAAGCGGCGCACGGATGATGTGTGGGCAGCACGCGGCTGTTGGTGATCAAGAAGGTGGCAAGTTGCTTTATTGCCTAGATTAACGAATGAGTCATGCAAATTCTGTGAGTCGACGCGTATGCAAATCCCCAACTCTGGTTGGAAGTCGCAGATGGTGCTCAACGCGGAGGCGAAGTTAACTACATGGTTATCTCCGCTCCCACGACTTTCCTCAAGCCTTAAGCCTGGGCAAACCCATTCGCTTTACGAGATAAAACTCTATTCCCTCTCCAAACCATATCACCTAACCAGAATGAAGTAAACAGTTCACGCCTCGATGATCACCATCCACCTGAAACACACAAACTGAGACTGCTCACAAACATTTATGTACTTACACATTTGTCCTTGGTGCTGGAACCGGTGGCTTCTTAACCATATTAGCCATGCTTTCATTATTCTCATCACCACCTTCTTCGGACTCACTGCCAAATGGATTCTTGGAGATCTTTGGCGGCGGTGGACGCGGTGGCTTTACCTTCTTTTCAATCTCAACCTCATCGTCGGAGCTATCAAACGGATTTAGACTTCGATCCTTTTGACTTGATCCGATTGCGGACGTTGGTGTTGATGAATTTAGCGATCGTCTTGGGGCCGGTGTGACTGGTTTTATTGGCGTCACCGCCGGTAACGGAGCAATATCGTCGCCGTCCTCTTCGTCATCACTCTTAAATGGATTAAGTTCCTCGGGATACAATTCGAGATTGACTTTTGCAGGCGATGTAAATGGTTTTATGTCCTCTTTCACTTGGATTTTTGATTCTGGTTCTGGTGCTGGTTTTGTTTCAGCTACTTCTGTTTCTAGCCGTGGTTGCAGTTGTGATTGCGGTTTCTCAACTTCCATTGCAGTTTGTTTTGATTCCACTTCTTCTCCTTCTTCCACAAGGTTTTGTTTGATTGCTTCTTCTACATCCATTTGCAAGTCGACTTCAATGAGTTTCAGTGGTTTCTGCCCCACTTTGAGTTCGGCGTTTTCCTCGCTTGAAGCCACCAATGGAATCGACGCTGGTGTCGTTGCATCGTCTTGCTGCAGTTTTGTTTCTTCAATTGACACAGTTTCTCCTTCTTCTCCTTTTCCTACTTCATCTACGTCTAGTTCAGTGGCTTCATCATTTTTAGGCACTTCATTAGATTTCATATTCAGTTCTTCTACTTCAGCCACAGGGGAAGGGGAGGCTTCATCCACAGTTGCTGGCACTGTGTCTTCAGTTTTCTTCTCCTCATCCTGGTGCGGTGGTGGTGTGGGGGCTTGCTTAACACTATTGTTTTCTGACTTAATACTACTGCTAACGCTAGAGGAGTTCTCTGGGGTTTTACTCATTAGATTATCATTTATATTCTTATTATTTGCAATAACTTCGAATTGATGTAGACGAGCACGCACCACACTTAAGCGTTTTGCTGTTTCTTCGTCTTCACGTGCTGCCGCCGTCATGTCACTGTTGCAATTGTCCTTTATGTCCAGCGTTATCGGTCTTTGACGAAGTGTTGGCCGTTCTTCTTGTGGTTGATCTTCCTCTACTTCTTCTTTCTCCAAATCGGTTTTGCTTTGTGTCACTTCGCTTTCTTTGCCTGGAGTTTCTTGCACATTCTCTGCTGGACCAGCAGCAGTTTCTTTGCCTTCGTTCGACGGCGGTGGATCTGAATCAACAGCCGTTGTCGCATTTGTTGTTCTCATCTGCCCATCATGTTCGGTATTATCTTTGGTAACAAAATTAGATTTAGAATTACTTAGATTAAGATCATCTGCTGGAGTAATGATAATTGATGTTTGAGATAGGGATACTTCTTGTGCATCATCATTTGCGATGATTTCATATTTGCCATCAGAAGCGTGCATGTTGTCGGTTGTTTTCACTTCTTTAGCTGGTCTTAGTGTGATCTCGGCTCTTGTTGTCACACGTAGATCTTCCGGTTTCTCCTCTGACAACAAGTCCTCCGTGTGTTCTTCACTGGGTTCTACGATTCGTTCCTCCTTTTCTAAAGTTGATGATTTACTGCGCACCGACAGAGGTGGAAGGGTGGTTGGAAGCTCAGGAGGTTTATCTCCTTCTCCGTCCTCTTCGTCATCTTCTTCCTCACCGTCGGATTCGCTGCTTGTTCCGAGACTCTCAGATGTATCCATTTTAGTCGGATTCGAGCTCGGCTGATCTTTGACTTCGCTACCTTCGTCGACTTCGTCGTTCAGAGTAGAATGCATGAAACTACTAAGCGCCGCATTCATTTTATACGGCGACGTTGATTCGCCGCTCATCTTCTTCAAGCTCTTCGTTTTCTCTTCATCGCTCAGACTCTTCTGCAGCAACTTACTGCTGCTGCTGCTGCTTGGCGACGAGTCCTTGCTGTGCTCAAAGAATGCTAGACGCTCGGCGATCGAACTGCGAACAGTTGTCTTTGGCCGGATAGTGATCTCAGAATCATATGACTCTGCAGGTGGATTTCTTAGAACCACGTCCGTCTCACTATCCAAGCTCTGCTCTTCATCTGGGCATGTCTCACAGCAGTATTCTCCATCGACTTCAGTCTCGTAGAAACTTCCCGGTGTCAGTTGGGAACTGCATCGAGCACATTTCAAACATGTGCGATGATACACACGTTTGCCGACTGTTAGGCGTTCGGCTAAAAACACTGGAAGATTGCACTTTTGACATGGATCACGTTTGGGCACACCGACCACATGAGCCATCTGAAAGAAAGAAGTAAAAGAAAAGATTGCGTATTAGTCGACATCAATGGTGCGGATTGAAAACGGGGGGTTGGGGGTTGGTTTAACAGTCGGCGAACTAACTCGCTTGGGTAACTATTTCAAGTGCTGATCCACCGCTAGCTTCTAGGGAATATTAGTGTTAGAGGGATTTATCAACATTAACTTGGCCTACTTGTGTGATCTGACTTTGAATGCGTGGACTCTGTGATCTCTGACTTTGAGAGTGGAAATCGATTTTGCGAAACATTGTGGACGGCAGGTAATCCGAAGGGAAAGCAGGGTCTTCAGGGCATCTGGAGGAGAAGGTGCAATCACAAAATGTGCGGGCTGTCTAGATAGTCGCCTACGTTCAACCTAAGGTGGCTGGAACATGTAGAGTTCTCCGACCCCAAGAGTCTTTGACTCTGAGGATGAAGGACAAAGCAGCAGGGAATGGTGGTATTTAATGAGGCACCCCAAACTAGTGATGTGCGCCCTTGGAAGCAGATAGCCAGACATTGCGTTAGGTAGATAGTTTCGCTTTTTGAGGTTCATGCCCGAGCAGAACTGTTGTGCCGCTCACAGAAGGGCAAGATGGTTCTGTTTTCATTGGTTGTCTAGCGAGTCGCATTTGCTTGCGTGATTACAATTTCAACTCCTTAGTAAGTCAACAGTGGGCACAAGGACGTTTTATTCTTTCGAGAAGACCTTGAAAATGCTTGGTTTGTCTCCGTGAACACTTGCATCATCTTCATAAGTAGTCACACCTCGTGTTCAACAGTGACAACTTCTATCAGGCCATTCGACTCGACTTCCCCAAAAGCTGAACTCCGCAAGCCCCGACATGTGTGCTCTGACGAACTTAAAAGTCGTTTCCCTCGAAATCCGTTCTTATCTAATCAACATCAACGGCAACTGCATAAAACAGAGAAGTTGATTTGTGTGACGCACAAATCGTGACTGTCGCAAAAACAAGATAGTACTGGAGGAGTGATAACGCATTGCTTTGTGAGGAGAATCATCGTGAGTGTGATTCGTCGAGATTAGGTTGGTTAGGTTAGTCACGTTTGACTCGGGCCCTTATGCATTCATTGTGATTATTGTGGGGTGAGGAAGTCCTCGTAGACTGCCCTCTTTGGTTGAGTCATGTAAAGACACAGACGTTCTTATAAATCTGAAAATGCAGAGTTATGGTTTACCTGCGATGTCTTGGAGGCCATGGAAGAAGTGCTCTTTCAATTAACATGGACTTGCCCAGTGGCCGAGGAAGTAAGAGGTATTCTCTTCTATCGCGCGTAAATAAATGTGCCTTTCTTTCGAGCCGAATTTAAAATAAGAGATTTTGTATTTTGACTCGTTGTTTTGGTGCACGACTGTGTGAGAAACGAAAATTGAAAATTAAAGAACCGAAAAAATGTTTATGTCCGCAGTATAACTGACTTTATGACAAAACAAGGAGTGAAAGAAGGTTTGTCAAATTTCAGAATTCGTCAAGTACCCGCAATTGCATCGGGGTCCCACAAGAAGTGTCTGCTGAGGGGTTAGTGCATTATTTCTGTGCACTAACCTCACTCATAACCCACCTCATAACCCAGAAGACTAAAGTTAAAGTGTCTTTTGTGAGACCATGCGTCTAATGTCCAAATTTGACATCACTTCCTTATGGGCCAACTGTAGTAGGCATGAGCTAGCAGATCGACAAATATGCTGATAAATGCTTACGAGAAACTGCGAGTGTACCAACAAACGTAGCACGACGCAGTATTTTGTGAGCAGCCTATGAATTACTGGTGTTGAAAGACGACACTAGACTCAACGCAGAATTGTGTTTTAGGCCCATAAGGGAGTGAAGTCACAATCAGACAGCAGACAGCAATTAGAGCTTCTGATTTTGAGGCCGTCATGTCTTCATGTGTAGTGCTATACTTTGTCACCCTGAATACATTTTTAATTAGTCAGACAAGAACGTGAACCAGTGTAAAAAAAACTGACAAATAATGGCAAGTTCGTGTATATAATTGCAGGCTCTAGCAACAATACGTCACAGGCTTCGCAATGTGTACAAAGATGGTACCACTTCAAGGATACAAGGATATCACAGGCAAAGAATGGTAGACGCCTCAACAATGTAAGGACCAAGTGCCGGATTATTATTATTCCGGATTTGCTTGCTGCTTTAGGCAGAGGAAGTGACGATTATCTGATCAACAAATGGGCTACAGGTAGCATGGAAGGGAGGATGCAATAAAATAACCGCAGGCGATGCCTAGGGGAAAATGCTAAACTCGATGACCAACATCAACATATGACGTTAGACAGTGGACAGATCATGTTGAATTCTGTAGAATCTTAAGGTCATTGTGGCCCTCTATGAGGGTGCATTTCGATGGCGATTCTGGAGGTAAGAGTTTTTGGAAGGCGTGTTATGCCAGTGTTGGGTATTGGCGTTGTGAATGAAACCAAGCGACGAAAATGCACAACTTCGGGCATTTGATCTTCACTCGAAATAGAAAAAATGCCTGCGTTGGTGTGCTGAAATGCGTCGAAACGACATGACAAACTTTTATAATGGCCAACTCCATTACGATCTTCTCATAATTCGCCAGCCGGCAGCGACTGTCAGCGGAAGATTTGAGTTCTACATTGCTCTTGACATTATGAGAGTTGTGATGCGAAGTGTTTTGATAATCGGATGCTAGGTTATAAATTCAGACTCCAGCCTATAGTCTAGACAGAAACACTGAAATCTGGAACAAGATTCAATGAAGTTATGTTGACTATACAGTCATAGGACGTACTAGGGGACTTCAGTCACTGTCCAAGGTCTAGACTCAACATAACCCCATGCTTCGTTCTAGGGGACTTCAGCCACTCCAAGGTCTAGACCCCATACTTCGTTCTACGCGACTTCAGTCACTCTCCAAGGTCTAGACTCACAATGACCCCATACTTCGTTCTACGGGACTTCAGCCACTCCAAGGTCTGGACTCATTATAACCCCATGCTTCGTACTACGGGACTTCAGTCAGTCTCCAAGGTCTAGACTCAACATAACCCCATGCTTCGTACTACGGGACTTCAGTCACTCTCCAAGGTCTAGACTCACAATGACCCCATACTTCGTTCTACGGGACTTCAGTCACTGTCCTAGGTCTAGACTCAACATAACCCCATACTTCGTCTATACCTAGAAGTAGGGCTTGAGTTTTCAATTAAGAGGGCGGTCTGGGACCCATTATTGGGTATGCCATGTCCACTGGAGTTCCTTACAGAGTATTAGGATTATAAAATGAAAGGACAAACGTGAGCAAACTGGCCGCACAGGTCCGAATGGATAAATAAAGGGTGGTTAAATATTCAGGGTCGATGTTAAATGTGAACCGCACCTAAACGTCAAGTTGTTTTCCGCGTTCCATTTGACATTTCTCAATTTCAGACTAACTCAATTTGAACGAGCAACGCGTTAAAGTTATTCAGGCTTATTTTGAAAAAGGGCGTTCAAGTCAAAATGCATATCGTGCACTTCGTCCAAATGTGCGTACAATCGGACAAATCGTGCCAAAATTTGAGCAAACCGGGTCTGTAGGAGATGTGAAAACACCAGTGCATGCTCGTACAGCTCGTACTGCAGAAAATATTGCCGCTGTTCGCGATAGTCTGGCTGAAGAGCCGTCCACCTCAACTCGTCGTCGTGCCCAACAATTGCACCTCTCACGCTCGTCGTTGACGAACATTATGCATAAAGACTTGCTTTTACACGCTTACAAGGTGCAATTGACTCAAGAACTAAAGCCTCTTGACCATTTCAAGCGTCGTCAACGGTCAGAATGGTGGCAAGAAATGGCAACAGTGGATGATCAATTTTCGAAGACAATCATCTTCAAACCTCGGTGGATTCGTCAATAAGCAGAATTGCCGCATTTGGGCGAATGATAATCCAAGAGTGATTGTCGAAAATCCAATGCACCCACAAAGAGTGACTGTTTGGTGCGGTTTATGGGCTGGCGGCATCATCGGGCCGTATTTTTTCCAAAATGAGGCCGGTCAGGCAGTTACTGTGAATGGCCCGAATTGGAAGATATGAATGTGGGCGATATGTGGTTTCAACAGGACGGTGCCACTTGCCACACAGCTAACGAAACAATGGCTCTTATCTCACGTGGTGGCGATGTCAATTGGCCGCCAAGATCATGTGATTTGACACGGTTGGATTTTTCCCTTGGGGTTATTTGCCAGCAAGAATTCAAGAGCTGAAGGATGAGATAATTCGGCACATTCCAGGGCATAGAACCTCAATTATGCCTCAGCGTCATTTGGACCATCGCATGGAGGTGTGCCGCCGAGGTCGCGGCGGCCATTTCGCCGATATTTTGTTCCATACATAATTGAACCATAGAAATGACAAAAAGTTCCTAAATAATTTGTGTTTTATTCAAAATCAACATCGGCCCTTAAAATTTAACCACCCTTTGTAATGCTACGGCCTTCGCGTTACGTGGACAGTCTCTCAGGGAAACTTTGAATTTGTTTCTCAAATATCAGCTGAAGTGTGAAAATCAGAAAGTACGCAAGTGCTGTCATTTACTCAAACGTAAGAATTTAAGAGGGCTGTGCCATCATGTTGGAGGTGAAACGTCACTCGACTGCTGTTCAATTATTCAGTTTATATTGGTTGCAAAAGTCAACCTTGGCTGTCGTTGCAGAGAAGCTGCCTGACAGAAGAAGCTGCACAGGGAGTCTATCCAATTTTATAGACCCACAGAGATTCTAACAAGTACAATGAATGCCTGTAGCTGCCGTGCACAAACAACTACGCCCAGAACTGATAAACGACAGACCTCACAGGCAGTTCAAAGTGTGCATTTCATTGCTATTTGCACAGCTAAACAACTCCAGGAAGTTATTATATCACACATCGAAGTTCAAACTTGGAGATCAATCCCAAGTCGCCTGAAGTGTAAACAAACCTAGAGATGAAGACCACGTCGAAACAGGAAAAAAAGAAACAACGAAAACATTTAAAAAAATATATATAATAATGAGTATGAATCACACAACGAAAAGCAATTGATGTACTTAAGCATAAAGCAATAAGAAAACACAAAAGAAAAACTATAAAATCAGAGAAGGGAATAGAGTGACAGAGGTGTAGAATAAGCCAAAGACTTTTTGATTTGATATTCTTGCTTACCTGACAAGGTACAATAAGAAAGCTCCTATCGCGCGTTCACTCCGTAATATTAATTTACTTAAAAATGTTATAAATTTTGCATCTATATGAACACAACAAATACTGCGGAGTACACATGAGGATGATCGTATGATGTAAGCAGACGTTTTTTTTTTTTTTTGGATTGTTTTACGTTCTTTTTCGATTAAAGTATGTGATGAATGCGTTAAAGTTTGCAACAAAAAAAGATGCAAATTAAAAAAGAAAAAAACAAATAAAACTTAAAAAGAATGTAATGAAAATAAAACGGTGATGTGTTATTCAATTTTGTTCGGTTATCTCTTTGTTTCTGACTTGTGATTACTTTCGAGTGAGTGAAGTGTTTGTTAATCGAGATTTCGTAATGTAATGATAGGTTGTTCTTTGATTTGTTCTTGTTTCATTTGTTATCGTTTGTTTTTGTTCGCTTTTTTGTTTTATTCAAATGAGATTAAATGTAGGCTTTGTTTAATTGATTTGTAAATTCTCTTAAGCTTGATTCTAGCAGAAAATTTCAGGCTTATATTGACCCATTATGTCCAAGCTTTTCTCATCCTGCGTAAAAAGAGAAGAAGAAAATATAATATAAAAATTTGTTGTTGTAGTTTGCAATGAACTGACAAAAGATTTGGTTTTTGATTTTGTAAAAGATTGCAAATTAATTGGTTAGTGGAAAGTTAGTGCGTCAGAGCGTATACTTATAGAGCTGAGAGAGAGAGAGAGAGAGGATAGAGGAGGCATTCTGGTTAGTTACAAATGGGATGGTGCGATGGTGGAAGGAAAGGGTGCTGGTGATGTGATGGTGGTTAGTTCTTGAAGTTGTCTTAGACCTGTGAATGTATGCACATTTAATTCTTGAACAATTGATGATTATTTGGGAACTGAAGTTTTGATGCACAGTTCCACCTAACTCCATGCATTTTTATTTATTCGATGCAATAGTTTACAACTTCTTTATGCAAAGGTGCATCTTTTATGAGTGCTTCAAATATGCACGCGTATGTACACTAAATCTTTGGAATCCCAAATCGCCATATGGGTAGGTATTCGATATGCAACTGCCTCAGCAGAATGCGCCTTCGTCTTCTGATTTAAGTCGCAGTAAACGGCATAAAATTGTCTTAATGTGACCACCGTGGTGTAGTCAACTTCTGCATGGAAGACCTCCGCTTCAGTCTCGGGTGCCAGAGGAAAACGGTGCCCAAGTTGAATGTGTTAAACAGAATTTTACGAATGGCGTTCAATATATTCTCGGGGTGAAGCTGTGGTTGTAAAGGGTGATTTTTTAGCTATTATCTTTCTGGCAATACTGGTTTAAACAGCTGACGCACGTTTCGTGTTTTGTTTCACTGTCAAACATCTTCGGTTTGGTCTTTAATTTAACCATGAATCGTCTTACAAACGAACAGCGCTTGCAAATTATTGAATTTTGTTATCAAAATGCGTGCTCTGTTAAGAAAGTTCATCGAGCGCTTCTTCCATTTTATGGTCAGTTTAATCGAAGCTCATTTTTGGCTCAAGGGGTACGTAAATAAGCAGCATTGTCGATTTTGGAGAGAATATCAGCCAGAAGCATTGCAAGAGCTACCAATGCATCCAGAAAAAGTCACAGATTGGTGCGGTTAATGGGCTGGTGGCATCATTGGACCGTACTTCTTCAAAGATGATGCGAATCGTAACGTAACTGTGAATGGTAAGCGCTACCGTGAGATGATATCCAACAGCTTGACTTGCATGACATGTGGTTTCAACAAGACGATGCCACATGCCACACAGCACGCGCAACAATGGACTTATTGAGAGGCGAGTTCGGTGAACATTTTATTTCACGTTCGGGACAGGTCAATTGGCCGCCTAGATCGTGCGATTTAACGCCTTTAGACTATTTTTTGTGGGGCTATGTTAAAGCTTATGTCTATACAGACAAGCCCACTTCAATTGACGCATTGGAAGACAACATTGAAGCATTTATCCGTGAGATACCGGTCGAAATGTTGGAAAGAGTATGCCAAAATTGGACTAAGCGGATGCACCATTTGAGGCGCCGTCAAGGTCAACATTTGCATGAAAAAATTAAAATTGAGCATCGCGCTGTAATTAAATTTCTCACTAAGCAAGGAAAAAGTCAAAAAACTATTCATGAAGAGATGGTGGCTGTTTACCAGGGTTCCGCACCTTCATTAGCAACTGTGCAAAAGTTGTCAAGTGAGTTCAAGAGAGGCAGAGAGAGCATTGAAGACGACCCCCGCTCCGGCTTGTACGGGAGAAAGCATCATTCTTGAGGATGGCCGAATAAAGGTGAAAATGATGGCAGAGATCACCAAGCTTTCAATTGGTACCGTTCACACCATTCTTCATGACCATCTTAACCTTTCAAAGGTCAGTGCAAGGCGGGTGCCAGAAATGCACAGCGCCTCAGAAAAAAGTGAGAATCGCATGCTGTAGAGAGCGTTTGGAGATGTGTAGTGAGAACGCGGACGGTGTTATGGATCGAATTGTCACTGGTGACGAAACATGGGTCCACCACTATGACCCTGAAAGCAAACAAGAGTCCATGCAGTGGCATAAAAAAGGTACAGACCCCCCGAAGAAGTTCAAAATCACTCCGTCTGCCGGGAAGCTCATGGCCACAGTTTTTTGGGACTCAAATGGAATCTTGCTCATTGAGTACAAAAAAAATAGGTGAAACCATCAACGCCACAGCCTACGCTTCCACTTTGCATAATTTGCGGGAGTAAATTAAAAAGAAAAGACGGGGTAAACTCGCAGCGGGTGTGTTGCTTCTTCATGACAAGTGACAAGCGCGAGTTTCCAAGGCTGCTGCGCGAGATTGTGGTTTCGGAGAAATCCATCACCCACTCTATAGTCCAGACCCTGCCCCTAGTGATTATTTCCTGTTTCCGGATTTGAAAAAATGTCTTCGTGGAAAAAGATTTTCGGATGATGAAGAACTCAAGTCGGCAATAAATGGGTATTTTGCAGAGAAAGAGGAAATTTATTTTTTTGAGGGTTTAAAAGAGCTTATCTCAAGATGTAACGAATGCATTGATGTTAGGGGGAGATTATATTGAAAAATAAAAACAATCTAAATTGAATTCGCATTGTCCTTCATATCGATACCGAGAATATATTGAACGCCCCTCGTATATATGCTTCAAAGGAAACATAACTCATTAAGTGGTTGAAATACCTGTGCTTTCGTGAAGAACAGTCTCAACAGTCTCCTTTTATTCCCTTTTTGGAATAAAAGGGAGACTGACTTGGGACATCACACCAACAACTGTAGAGTAGAATGTCAATAATGTGAACCCCAATAATGTGAACTATAAACATGTTGCACTGCAGACTTTAAACACGTGACCATTTTTTCCTTTTTTCCTATTCGGAAATATGAACTCTTTGTTGCAAAGTCTAGCGGTCTTAAAATGCCCCAATTTCGACTAAATTCTTCAGAAATCAAGCAAATCATTTTGACAGTCAGTTTAAGGAATCCTAATCGTCCAATTTGAACGTGACGGATGGCTTCAAAACTTGTACAATATGTGGGCAAAAATAGCCCTCAGACCATGAAGCTGTAATGCCTGAAACACAATAGTGCGTTGCTCCGTTCGACCTCAATGTTACAGACCCCGATGACACAATGCGATAATCAGCTCTTCGCTCTCTCGCTCTCTCGCTCTCTCTCTCTCTCTCTCTCTCTCTCTCTCTCTCTCTCTCTCTCTCTCTCTCTCTCTCTCTCTCTCTCTCTCTCTCTCTCTCTCTCTCTCAAATACCAGATGAAAAATATTGTGTCAGCTGTTTTTGTTTGTGAAATGTCAAATCAAAAATATTCTCCTCAAACAATTGTACTTTTTTTCCTCCTTGGTCCGAATTCAAATTGATTTTGTCGTTAAAATGCAGTCAGCTGTTTATCATCTGTCAAAAAATGTTCCAACATGTTCGATAATGACATGCGATGGTCTTACGTTTTACGATACTCTCATCTCTCTCATTTTGTAGGTCGCCGCAGTATTCTGTCACTGTGTGCGTTGAAAGACGACGCAACGCAGCAACGCACTTTTGTGTTTCCGGCATAAAGCCCTTGGTCGAAGAATTTCATGCCTACGTCAGGGAAACGAATATCAAACGAAGATTGAACGCATTAACCTAATTGTTCCTTTCTTTTCGAATTAAAGGAAGAACTCGTTTATGGTAAGCTAACACCGCATGTGTTTTCATTTTGCAATGTTTTCTTCAACAAAAAGGGTGTTTTTTTTTTCTATTCGATGTAAATCTCTCTAAAATGTGAACTGGCCATGTATTCATCAGTTCACACCAGAGATGATGGAGGAAGAGATATTCCTCTTTCCAGTGGAAAACCCCCAGTCCATCGCAGTTATGCTCTCAAGTCACGCATACTATTTTATTTTCACGCACACTTGTTAGAAGTATAGAGCGACGCAATGGTGTTAGGCGGGAGCAATCAGCTTCGCTTAGCTCACCGTGAAAAGGTTATAAAAAGCGCTGTCAGATGAATCTGAGGGGCAAGAAACCTAGAAGTGGCCCATCTCTTCCTCCATCATCTCTGGTTCACACTATCGAGATGGAACTGCACTTAAATTGACATTAGGCATCCATCTTTGCTTTCCTAGCCACGTATGCCAATGAGGAGGTTGTGCGACAGATTTGACAAACCAAATTGAAAGATATGACGTCGTACAACGTTTCTTGCGGTTTGCTAAGAGATGGCGTAACTTGTATTATTCCATTGGAACATGCGTTGGAAAGCTACTGTCACTGTACGCGATAAAATACGGATAGAGACGAGACGTTACGTCGATGTTCGAGCGAGTCTGATGACTCTGCAATATTGTTGTCTCCTGTAAGTTTTATCGCTCGCTTTGGATTCTGTCTAGTAGGCGCAGGGTGGTTTTGTGGCACCAGACCAGATATGAGCGTTGTACTCAAGTTTGGGACGCCTTGTAAATTAAAGCCAAATCAGAAGGGGTGACGATGATTTCTTGCATGGATTGAGGAAACCTAAGCATTTCGCAGCATTTTTCGGAGACCTCAAATATGTGCACATACCAAGGATGGAAAGATTTTCCGGTCTCATCGACACAGGTGCCATTCATGGATAATGGCTGATTAACAAGGGTTCGCTTGAGTGACAGCAGACAGCATTGAATTCCACTCTTCTTTATGCTGTCAAGATCGAAATTAACATAAGCTGCCGTTCCAATTCTACGGCGTGGTCGTGAGTCTTGGAACGAATTTGAAAAGCTGAGGGTGCTGTCATCAGCGAAAGAATGGATTGGACTACAAGTAGCAGACAAGAGATCATTTATCAAAATGAGAAAGAGTGTCGGAGACAGAACAGAGCCTTGGGGAGCACCAGCAGCTATCAGACTTGAACCCATCCAAAGCAACTTGCTCGAAACAACGGCTCGAAAGGTAATTTCTAATCCATTGAGGAAGAGATTCATCGACAGAGAGCTTGATGCCAAACTCTGTCAAATGCCTTAGAAATCACAAGCGCAACGATCTTGCTTTCGCCTGCATTGTGCAAAGATTGGTTCCACTTTTCCGTGAGATAAGCTATCAGATCACCAGTGGACCTGCTGCTGCAGAGACCCTACTGCCGGTCATTGAGAAGCTTCCGCGATTCAAGATATTTCATAAGGTGACGATTTATCGGCGTTTCCATGACCTTAGAAACAAGGGACATAAGAGCTATGGGTCGGTACGAGGTGGTTGACGAAGATTCGTCCTTTTTAGGGACAAATGTTATTTTCCATCTGCTCGGAAAGAGACCTAAAGAGTAGGGTAGATGAAAAAGCTTACGCTGTGGTCTTGCCAGCGCGGAAGAACACCTCTTCAGAAGTATAGGGGGAATACCCTCCTTAGTTTAAAGTCTACGAGTGACACATTTATCGGTTTCGCTATCTACTTCATACACACATAATTTCTTGCAAGGCCTTAGCAAATGCTTTTTTAACTCGGCTGCCCCTAGAATCCTCTAGCCACTGTCGGCAACAAAGAGCAACATGACCACCGGGGTCCCCAACACCTTTATTTTGAAATGAATAACATCCATTCGATGACTTAATTTAATTTACAAACTATTCCAATCGTTATCACCATATGCGCTAGTCACAGAACTTTCAGTTAACACAAGGCATATGCCAGCTAATCTAACACCTTCACACGAACCCCTGCGCCACTGACTAATGTGCACACTTGACTAAAACCAATTAGTGCATCGCCAACAGCCTGCAAACACGTTTCGTGTGCCTCCACTAAACAGATGTTATATCACTCACAAACCCGCTTGCACAAGACTGCATTTCCCTGCTGGTATCAACTCGGCCATCGGCTGCATACTAAATTCAAAGTCAAAGCTTAAATTATTTCGCAGCCTAATGCCCGCCGCATGACTGAACTACAAAACGCCGAGACCCAGAGTCATAAACACCCGCGAGATTCGATGCGATGTCTTCAAAGGTGTAATCGATTTTTGACTCCCTTATGCAACGCACCGTGTGGTGCGGTTTTCTATTTTTGGACACGGCCTTTCAATGGAAAGTGAGAGTAGTTGCTGCTTGAAGTGAACAATAATTTTTGGGTCCAATCAAAGGAATGAAAAGCACAAACGACACACGCATACATTTTGCAGAGACTCTCTGTCCCCCCAGACAATCGAAGCACAGTTCCGTTAGCTTATAAATTCCAAAAGAAAGGTAACTTTCAAATATGTCGATATGTTCATACGTGACTCTTTCAGGCATGAAGTCATGTCGCCGCAGCCGCCACTCTGGCGAGCACGACCATTCAACATGCAAACAACACACCGGTGACAAAGAGTTTGTCACAAGCTGCTGTGAAGGGGCGGGGGGGAGGGCGGAGACAAACAAAACAACAGAGATGAGGAAGATCCAATTATATTCAACTCAACCAAATTAACCGTAAACAAATTAAACTAATCAGAGTCTATCATCAGCAGCAGCGATTAACTCCGGAAAGTGGGCCTGTGATCGCTTGTTGCGAGGACGTGGGCAACATTGCCCTAGTTATGACCTTGCTGGTCTTGTAACCGCCTGAATAATAGAAATTGTGTAAAGTTTGAGTGACGAATGTCACTAATTGACGAGTGACAGTGACTTTAATCAGATCTCTAATGGGTGACTGAAAGGATTTATATTTGAATAAACGTTATTGTCAACAAGTTAAAGACGGGCTATACAGAGCAATGTCTAGTTTTGGCATCCCTACCAAACTCGTCCGTTTGTGTAGGATGACGATGGAGAATGCACGCTGCTCCATCAAGGTCGGTAAAGACCTAACCGAGACCTTTGATGTCAAAAAAGGATTCAGACAAGGCGACGCGCTGTCATGCGACTTTTTCAACATCGTTCTTGAAAGAATTGTTCAAAACTCGAACGCCAACACCAGAGGAACAATCTTTCAGAAGTCCGTCCAACTACTCGCATATGCCGACGATATTGACATTATCGGAAGAACACAGCGTGATGTCAATGGCGCTTTTGTGGGTATTGCAACGGAGGCCGCGAAGATGGGTTTAGCGGTAAACGAGGGTAAGACCAAGTATATGCTGTCAACGAGAAAGGACACCCAACACCGACGTCTCGGTCAGAACGTCACAGCAGACAGATATAACTTTGAGGTAGTCAAAAACTTTGTCTACCTAGGCACCGCTATCAATTCAGACAACGACACCAGCGCTGAAATCAAACGAAGAATAACTCTTGCCAATCGCTGCTTCTTTGGGCTAAGAAAGCAATTGGTAAACAAAGCCCTCTCTCGAACAACCAAGCTAACGCTTTACATGACCTTAATCGTCCCAGTCCTGCTATGTGGCATGGACTTTATCAAAAGCGGATGAAGCTGCTCTTGGTTGCTTCGAGAGGAAAATTCTTCGTGTGATTTTCGGTCCCGTCTGCATAGATGGTGAGTGGAGGAGGAGATATAATGACGAACTTTACGGGCTGTTTAGCGACATCGACTTAACCAGAAGAGTGAAGATCCAACGATTGAGGTGGCTGGGTCATGTAGAGCGTATGGAAACCAATGCTCCGGCCCGAAAAGTCTTCGAATCCACCCCCGAGGGACGGCGCAGTAGAGGAAGACCGCGACTCAGGTGGCGCACGCAAGTGGAAGGGGACCTCAACCAACTAAAGATCGAGCTGGCTGGAGACGCTTGTTGGTTGAGGCCCAGGTCCACCTCGGACTGTAGCGCCACCTTAAGTAAGTAAGTAAGTCAACAAGTTAAATGCTGGCGGAATCCAATGGAAATGGTTGTGATGGAATGCTTCCTGAGAAAAGGCAACGCCGCCGTCAAACATGTTTTCGTCGTACTATTGGAAGAGGCTATGTTCATCGATTTCTAAGCATACTGCGTACTGGCAGAAAAAAAATTGGTCTCCCTCATGAACAATGATAATTTGATCAGATTGTCTTCGTCTTCCCGTTTGTCTAGATCTACAGTCTTAAGTGGATCTGAACTTTGATCAACAAGCTCATCCAGAAAGCGCGAGTTCTGAGAAGCTGCTTCCTATTGTTTAGTCTTTCTCCACCTAAGACATGGGCATTCTCTTCTGCGTTGTCCCGCAGTCTTAAATTTGAAGATCCTCCGTAGCAGAGCCTTAAGCGTTGGACCTTTAGAACCCAGTACAGCTCGTGGTTGAGTTTTCTCCTCCAGATGCCATCAGCGGAAGCAAGACTAAACATCGTATAACTTTCCTCTCAATCCGTGGCCAAGGGCTCATCCTCACGCGACAGCATTGTAGAGACTAGACAGTTGAGTAGTACACGCTATAAATAGTGTTAGTTTGCTTTGTAAAATGAACAGTTATCGTTAACCCACTCATATGATAGACGACATCGGCGTTAGAAAAGAGACTTGAAGTCATCGCGCTGGCATACCGTTCTGGAAGACACATTATACACAGTTAGTATGGTCATGTCACAGTGTATCATTCGTCCTACGTGCGTTGTGGTTGGGCCTTCGGACGCAGATCACCTTTGATAAGTTTTTCTCAAAAGCCATGAGCCAAGTCAACTTCCTCAAATTAAAAATTGATTTCCTCGTGAGTTAATCAAGAAAAACGAATTGTATGGTCACTTGTTCATTGTTTACTTGATACACAGTATCCCCAAAATTGTCAAAGTGCTGTAACATCAAATAATGTGGACAGGCCTTCAGTTATTATCTCACAAGGCCTCAACTCATTCAAGAGTTACATCAAATTTATCACTTTTCTGTTGGCTTTCAAATCAGTTGGAAAATTACGCCGCATTTAGAAATGGCGGAATATAATTGATGTTCAACAACCAGATCAAATTGGGATCTGGTTACGCAATGTCACACGTGATGACAGTGGAGAACTTCGGCTGGTTACAGAAGTTGGAGTAAAGCACTGCAAGCGAGTGGGGATTTTGCCCCTGGCACAATTGATCACGGTCCTCAAACAACTATGTGATGACTATGACATGGACCACTAAACAATTCCAAACAAAACAAAACATGCAGAAAAAGGGGTCTTGTCTGAAAGATTGTGTTGGATTAAGTTCCATACCACATCCGTCATGTAAACAAAATAATTGCAGTACGTATCAGTCACCATAACACTTCACAGACCAGTAAAATTGTGGCAAAAAGGACTCCTTTGTTCGTCTTCATTGCATCCTTCATGTGTACCTACGATGAATAGTAAATGTTGCAATACCTTGCCTTATCTAGACAGACTATCTCTGGGTTATTGCCATCCTAACTCATAGTCTCTTTGTCCAGGGATCTCGGACACATTACTTATGACATGGGACACTCATAAGTCTTGACTCTTGAGTTCTTGGCAACCTGGGTGAATTTTTAAATGAATGGAAGTATTCTTTTCTGCCGCCTATATATAAAAGCGGTTTAAGGCAAAAAGCAGAAAACTTTCACCGATAACAAAGTTATTTGAAAGTATTGTAAAAGGAAAATTATATCGAATAGAAATAATTTCTAATAGCCAGCATGGCTTTACGCAGGGCAGGTCATGTACAACTAATTTATCATTATTTTCAAATTTAGAAAATCAATTACAAGTTGATGTACTTTCCACCGATTTCTCGAAAGCCTTCGATAAAGTGCATCACACTTTGCTTTTAAGCAAGCTAAAGTCTTTGGGATTCCATTCGTCAATGTTAGAGTGGTTTTCCAATGCCTTCAGGGACAGGAAGCAATTGGCAAAGATTGATAGTTTTAGATCTCGAGTCATAAAAGTTACATCGGGCGTTCCACAAGGTAGCCATGTGGGGCCATTACTCTTTCTTTTGTTCATAAATGATGTTCACGAAATTTTCAAGTATTGTAAAATTTTAACATTCGCAGACGACTTTAAATTGTATTTATCTGTAAATAGTTTAAATGATTGTAATAGCTTCCAATTGGATAGTGGAATGGTGCAAGCACAATGGACTAGAGCTGAATA
Source organism: Eristalis tenax (assembly GCA_905231855.2). Lineage (NCBI taxonomy): Eukaryota > Metazoa > Arthropoda > Insecta > Diptera > Syrphidae > Eristalis > Eristalis tenax. Next base: position 44,157,037 of record HG993128.1, on the reverse strand, counting down.
ATCAAAAATGTAATATTTTTACGGCGGATCGAATTACATCCCCGATTGTCTATTTAAATGATCATAGACTTAGTCGCCTAGAAGAGGTTAAAGATCTGGGTGTAATTTTTGATACTAAATTAAATTTTGCTTTACTTTATGATTATACAATTGCGAAGTCTAACGCTATGTTAGGTTTTCTGAAAAGAAAAGTCCGTAAATTATATTCCTTCGAAGAACTCCCTAAACCTTCACCTCCCAAACCTTAAGTTTCAGGCGTAAGGCAGCCATGTTCATCCGTGATATATTAATTGCCGTGAAAATTCACCAGATTTACTTTTTCGCATGAATATAAAGGGTGATTTGTTAGCTATTATCTTCTTGGCAACACTGGTTTAAGCAGCTGACGCACGTTTCGTGTTTTGTTTCACTGTCAAACATCTTCAGTTTGGTCTATAATTTAACCATGAATCGTTGTACAAACGAACAGCGCTTGCTAATTACTGAATTTTGTTATCAAAATGCGTGCTCTGTTAAGAAAGTTCATCGCGCGAAAAATTGTGTTCAGCGACGAAGCTCATTTTAGGCTGGGTACGTAAATCAGCAGAATTGTCGATTTTGGAGTGAATATCAGCCAGAAGCATTGCAAGAGCTACCAATGCGTCCAGAAAAAGTCACAGATTGGTGCGGTTAATGGGCTGGCGGCATCATTGGACCGTACTTCTTCAAAGATGATGCGAATCGTAACGTAACTGTGAATGGTGAGCGCTACCGTGAGATGATATCCAACTTTTTTTGCCCAAAATGCAAGAGCTTGACTTGCATGACATGTGGTTTCAACAAGACGATGCCACATGCCACACAGCACGCGCATCAATGGACTTATTGAGAGGCGAGTTCGGCGAACATTTTATTTCACGTTCGGGACCGGTCAATTGGCCGCCTAGATCGTGCGATTTAACGCCTTTAGACTATTTTTTGTGGGGCTATGTTAAAGCTCATGTCTATACAGACAAGCCCGCTTCAATTGGCGCTTTGTAAGACAACATTGAAGCATTTATTCGTGAGATACCGGCCGAAATGTTGGAAAGAGTGTGCCAAAATTGGACCAAGCGGATGGACCATTTGAGGCGCAGTCAAGGTCAACATTTGCATGAAATAATCTTCAAACATTAAATAATATGGACCCTTTATATGCTTCCCAAAGATCTCTGCGGGAGAGAAATGAACTTGCAACGAAATTGATGTTAGCTTGTCTCGATTGGAGTCTAAACAATTTATCCATGCACTAGTCTTACATTAATACTGTTTATTTGATGTAATCTATGAGATGCAAAAACGGTAGATGATCCTTAGTCGCGCAGCAAAAATGTGCTGTGTAAAGCGATACTGAGAGTTAACACTCAGAGAACATGGTGTTTTGTGTGCTCTGTGATGGAAAATATATTAAACAGCATGTGACAAGCTTTGATTCATGTCTTCCTGGTTGTGAATTAGAAACTGAGTTCTAACAATGAAATAATTGCGGATTTTTTTTGTATTTCCAGGTCCTCAGCTTGAGCAATATTTTGCCTTAATAAGGTGTCGTCGGATTGGACTGATTCCCACTTAGTCTCGCATGTTCTGTTTCAATTTTAAGTGTGAAGCGAGTTTTCCGGCTGGGTTCCAGGTTCACAAGGGACATTCAAGACTAAAGAACCGAAAATACATCGGTATGCGCAGCCCTGCTGTCTTCAAGAATGGGCATAAAACAAACAGTGACCTCTTGGACAGAGCCTTACAGTGGACACCTCCAACATCGGTGTAGTCAGCGACTTCGTATACCTTAGAGCCGTTTCTGAAAGGATCCAGCTGACATTATTAAAACATTGAAATAACCCAAAACCCATGAAAATTTCAAATCCGTATGAGACAGTCCTTTCCTTCTTGAGTTCTGTGTCCGATCTTTGGTTCGGAGGAGAATATTGAACCATGAATTCTGCATATAACCTAGCTTCTACTGTAGCGCTTTGGACATGTAAAGCGCATTTACAACTATGACCGAGCCGGAAGGGACATCAACGCCGAGTCTATACGACAGCAGAGATATAAATAGAACGCAGCTGGCTTCCAGTATAGACTGTAGCGCATATGATAATCACAGTTCAAGTTTACGTCAAAGACATGTCAGCTTGTGAAGAGGACAAGTACAGCAACAGTCAACTGAAACCGCATTCAACTCCAATCTTCGACTTTAAAAGCACTCGACTCTTCACATCCAACATCAATACACAAGCCCTTAGCAACAATGAAGGTCATTCACAAAATTTAGAGAAAAAAAAAAACGGTTGGATACCTACGTTCCTTGGGCATACAATTGTGCTGCCCCGAATTCATACTCTGTATTAATCCAGTTTCGGTGGTAAATTCTTATCTGCATGTAGTCGACCACTTCGTACGACCTTTATTTCACTGATAAGAGTTCCTGAAATACTGACCTAATCATCAACAACTTCCGTAGAGTACAAACTGACAACCAATCGGACCCCATTCCCAATTGTTTACAAATCCAAACGTTTGATAAGGCAACTCGATGAAGTGGTCAGTGACAATGCTCGAGAGTAGAATGACTCAGTCAATGACACACTTCATAGCTAATCAGAGAATTTCACATCGCAAGCTAGAATCTGTTTGCGCAAAGTGATTCAACAGAGAGTACAACAGTCATGAGCGGCAGTGCAGAGAGAGACAGGAGTCTTTGTGGGGAATTTAATTAAATATCTTTGCCCATTGGACGATGTCCAAATTGAGAGTATTTTTAGGCTGTGTGCATGAGCAAATGGCCGGGATACTTATCCCTTTCAGAAAATTCACTCCACTGCCAGCGTGGAGGAATCGAGGCGCCGCGCCGCAGGCCGACCATGTGGTTACCTCACGACTTCGTCTGCGGAAAGTCAGCCTGGGCATGGGAGACCAAATCATTACCATAAAGAAGGAAACCCATTCAGACACTCCCTCTAATTCAAATCACTGTCGGTTGGTTCTCCGAGCAACCTTACCCTGATCTATTGTTTGTGGATTTCGAATCTAACCACAACTGACAGGTCTATGCTGGCAAAGAGGACCGCCATAGCCGCACAGAACTGAAGTTTTCAATTTCCATTTAATCTAGAAGTATCCACACGAGCACACGCGAGTGTGTAACTCTCAACTCATATATCGTTACACTTTGCTGATTAATGCCGCTCTGATGATTAGTGATGATGGTTGGGTTGGTCTAGTGGACGCTTTAATTTTTCGTTTCAGTTTTATGCGCCAGTTCCTGGTGCAGTAGCGTGTGTACTCATGCGTTTTATGAGCTCCAATGAACTTCGTTGATCACTTCATTTGTGTTTCTTGCTGTTCTGTTATCTCCTCTTTCCGTTCGAATTTGTTATTGAAAATTGAATGAGGAGAATTTTGTCTCTTTTTTTTCGGGGTTGGGTATCGTCGGCGCCTGACCCAATTTCAGAAAATCCGCGCGAGTTTCACCGCCATCATCCACAAACGAAAACAGTTCTTTTTAACGAATTGCGTGCGTATTAACGGCGCCCTGTCACGCAAGCCGAATTTTATCGGTATTCGTCTGCATTTGAAGGTGAAATACATAAAATGGCGATGGCCCTTTGGCGATTTCCTCAATTTCATTACTCCAACCGATATGTAAGCGACCAGTCCCATAAGAACGACAACCACTCCTTCTGACATGTCCGTTGAATTGACACGTTTGTGAATTATTATTGCCTTCTGGATCCGACAACAGGCCAAGCCAAGTCAGCGCGGTGTGAGGTGCTAGGTAAGTACATAGGTGGAGAAACAACAACAGAACACACGCGTTTGCTTTCGATTCAATTATGCAGAGGAGTTGCTTTGTTTTTGTAATTTATTTGTTGTGAGCATTTCAATTGAAAACAATTGACGGGAGGGAGAGATGATTCAGGTTTATTGATGACATACTCGGCGAGCAACCGTGGGTTGAAAACGTAAAAAACAACCTTGTGATGAGTGGATCGCATGCAATACATCTGCATGCTTGTGATTTGAGGTTAGGCGGATGATGCTCCAAAGATGGTCACGAGTTGCATCACCATAGTCTCCGCCTCCGATGGAACATCTTCTTGACAATCATGTGGCGCAAGGCGTACAATCAAGCTTGTTGCAATCATAAGGGGAAAAGTCACAACTTGACAGCGGGAATCACTTTCCACTCGATCGCAAAATACTTCTCCACTAACCTCTGTGCTAGAATTCAAACAGGTTTTGCTTAAAAAAAAGGTTAACAATATTTCCATTATAATAGCAACTGAAAAGTAGGTTCAAATGGCTTTCTCTATTCTCTACCATTGGTTCCCGAGCAAGAGAAGAAATACCATTGCTACGTTGGAGCTGAGTTCTGAGCCTCTCTCGCAAGCTTCACTTCAGTTCGGAGAGTCTCTGACATTTCCATGTGATTAACGCAAACATTGACCCCAATGTCATGGATAAAGAAACGGAATCCAACGAAACCCGAGGAAACCGTGAACATAATTGACCAGACAAACAAAAACGAAAAGAAATGCCGACGATAAACAGGAAAACATGCTACAGAAACAATCGACTCAGCAGCAGTCACACAACCCACAGCAGTCGAGTTTAAAGAAGAATAAACGGCCCGACTGTTTCCGAACGTCTAATTATAAAATGTTTAAACTGGAATGAAAAAAAGCACACACAAAAACGAATCCAAATAGCATTTCCTTTTGAGACAAAGAAGTTGTCCTCGGATGCAGTTTTTTCTTGATTTTGTCATCGTTGAAAGTGAAATCTCGTCGTGTTTCATCGATTTTTTGTTTCTTTCATTGCAACTTTGTGCGAGTTATCTTGCGGCAAAGGATGACGTGTTTCCTCTGCTGTAGTAACACTGCTTCGAGCGGTATGAGTCAGACTTGAAATGTGTTAAACCCCCCAACTGCGGCAGCGGCCGACCGTTCACTAACACAGCACTCACCTTCTGGGCGTATGGACGATGTGGCGAAGGGGAGGATAGAAATCCTTGTATCCACTCGCTTAGCGATCACCAAATTAGCTGCATTTTATTCACTCTCCGCTACGAAACTCCACTGTATCCAAGTGGAGTTCTGAAGTTCTGCGATTTTCCCCTCACACACGATATCAAACGTGGAATGCGAAACGTAAAAAAAACACAAAACTAGACACAAAAAATAAACCACAAAATCACGGAGAGAAGGCAAATTCCATAGCACTACCGCTGCCGCACCGAACAGCCGAGAGAGTGATGCGCCGACACCGGAATCGATTTAATTGTCAAATCAAATGTCACACAAGGCACTGCTACACGGTTTATAGAATTTCCAAATTACCAGCCGAATGCTAATTAAACGAACGCGATTTTGGGCGATATGGAAAATAAATTAAATTTGCAATTAGATTTTCCCTCGGCGGATGCGTGGAGATTCCTCCTGATCGGACGACACAAAAACTAAAAACTAACAACAAAAAGTAAGAAAACACTAAAGCTGCAGCAGACACGATTTTCGCTGGAATCTGTAATGTCTACTGGGAGTAAATGAGAAAACACCACTAGAGAGGAGGCGCAAAAGATGATGAAGTTGTGGTTTTTGTTTTGTTTCCCTGCGACGACGGTGTGGTGGATTCGTTGAATTCGATTCGAGAGTTGTGCAACTGTCAAAAGTGAGCAAAAGAAAATGGTGGACTGAAGCTTTGTCGTTCAATTCGATTGGAACTTTGCTGTTAGTGGTTGTTGTCGGCGATGCAACAGTGAGTTGGGACTTGAGACGGTTTTTTAGTTGAGACTGAAACCGAGAGTTAAGTTTCCCTGTGTGCGTAGCATGTGTCGCAACCCTTGTGGTTGGGATGCGATAACTGGAAGAGGCAGTTGGTGAAAATTGTAGAAGTGTGGACAGCGCTCAAGTAGAAATCAAAGTTTGAGGATACACCAAGTTTGAGAGCACACTCATGTTCAGTGATTTGTGCTTAGACTAAGTCTGCGTCTGAAAAGTGAGTTAAGGGACAAGGACAAGGAATTTGTATCGACTTCAAGAATGTTTCGAAATTAAGGCACGTGGAGAGAGGTTGAGGAAGCGCTGTCTGGGGGATTTGGACTCTGTGTGTCTGATGGTCACTGCTAGCCTTTGCATCCGTTATCTGAAACACTTTGCCCTTTAGAAGCGACTGAAACTATTAGAAAAAGGTCACAAAATGAGTTCATGGGCTATTTGATAGTTGATGTTCGACGGAAGAGAAATGGTGGCGTTCATGTATTCAATGGAGAAGAGACCTTATCACACTAAATTAACAGAAAGCTTAGCGATCAAAGAGGCATTGCCCTGCCTCAAGAACAATGTGTCATCCAAGGTGGAGATCTTTGTCGCGCCCGCCAGCCAGACTGCTTCCCTTTTCATTCAAAGACTTCGCACAATCCTCGGTTGCCTCTGACGAGATGAATGAACATTGCAAGTGTACAACTCTTGTGGGAATCGGGTCATTGCCGATAGCTAGGTGTGGTGGTTTTCTCTCTCTGCCGTTCTAAGGGCACATACAATCAAGCAAGTGCTACCAGAGATCCGGAACTATTCCTGCGAGCCGCTAACGAGTGATTCCGATCACGAGGCCGTCAAACTGGTAATCAACTTGGAAAATCCGATATTTACCAACAGAAGGGGACTTCGTCAACCTACATCAGCTGGAACATCCACATACCGCCAGTAACAAAGTTGAAGGACTCGAGAACTCAATCAACAAGGCCTTAGACCAGCAAAAAAGGCCCGGGACAAGCAGAGACAGGTATAGTCACTTACCCGCACATATCCAAAACCTTTATCACCGCAGGCAAAGGCTGAGGAAAAGACTCCAGCGAATACACTACCGGGAGCTGAACACACGAGGCAGAGACTACCAAGCCGTTCTCAGTGCGTTCAACTGCACGAACAGCATGTTTCGGAACGCGGTACAAACGCACAGGCTTTTGAGGAGAACAGGCTCCGCAAGATACAGCCAGGACCGGACACATTCCGACAAATCCACCAAATCATCGGTGAGAGGAAGAAGATGCCACAAACACTGACAGCAGAAGCCTTTTCATCCTTTTTCGACGCGGAATTTATCACAGAAGTCAACAGCTTCGTCCGCACCAGACATCATCTTCAAAGAAACCAACCCAGCCGACGACCCGACACGAAACGATGACCCCACAACGGCCGAAGAAATTGCGGGAATTATTCAACGCAGTCCAACGAGGAAAGCAGCCGGGGCTGACAATATTTCGAATTTCGTCCTGAAGCGAATGCCACAAACGGTGATGACACTTCTCACAATCATCATGAACAATTGCAAAAATTACTACTTTCCTAGCACTCCCCTTGATGAAAATCTGTTCGCTGACGGGATGTGGATGGGGCCGTTATAGGACACCGCCAGGAAACGAGGGGTCATAGCCAACGAGTTCTGCAGATGCTTCAGTTCTTCTCTGCTCCTGCCTAACTCTTATGACTGGAAGATGAGAATTCAAAGGTGTTCACTTTTTCGACGACAAAAGAGTTTAAAGAAGGTTGATGGCTGAAGGCTGTACAATGGATCAGTGAATATCATCAGCCTCCTAAACCTATCTACTCTGACCTAACTGCTGAGACGATGCACGATGCGGGTAAATCATCCAACCAGTCCATTTCGACATTCAGGACAAGTGAGCGCAGTGTATGTCCCGTGATGCTATCCTTACTGCATGTTCCATTGCAGCCGCTTCTATTTCAGTTCAAGTGAGTAACTTCCCTTTCATTGTACAAGGATGCCTAAAATAGCAGAATTTATGTTTTTTTTTTTTAGCGACGGCGTGTGCTATAGACTTGTACTTCTGCTGTACACGGCGTGTGGTGTACACTTGAGCCGCGATCTACAACTTGCGGAGAATTGGAGAAATAAATTTTGACACTTCATCGGGAGACTGACATTTGACTGACGGTACAGAAATCGCAATTTTGTGGATGGTGAGCTCGCTTAGGTCACATTTCGTCGCATCGAATGCCGCCATTTATCGCAACCAATCCTACCATGCTTTCACACTGTCAAAGGCGGCCTGAGTGACCGTGGCTCAGTTTAGAACACACCACCGCCAACTTGTCATTCGGTAGTGTCAAGAATGACAAGTTGAGGATACACCAAGTTTGAGAGCACGCTCATGTTCAGTGATTTGTGGTTAGATTAAGTCAGCTTCTGAAAAGTGAGTTAACTTGTCATTCTTGACACTACCACCATCTTCAAAAACAACCACCTGTTCGACCACAAGTCCTAATCGATTATCGGTTTTAGTGTCTACTGAAAAAACTTTTGCTGATGGATGAGATGTCCTTCGTTGAAGTCGAGAAAATGTGGTCTCTAATTGGCCTAGAAAGTCAGAAAGGTGTGCCTTCACTTGGAATTCGTTGACTTTCTAGAAACTCTGCCTGCCCACTGTCAATCTGTGGAGCCGCAAAAAAAAAGTCCACATTTCACATCACGTTGCATGTCTCATTCCACGTCGTCGATAAGGAAGTGTGCCACCATCCACAAACAGCCCGTGAGCGACGGCAATTTGCACACAACTCCGTCGATAAGGAAGTGCGGTATCAATTACAAACATTTACACCACCAATTACACTCAATGGACGGAGCTAAGCACAACATCTTTGTGTCCGCTTTCTACCCACATCCATCATTTGATTGTCGTCAACAAATATCATTGGAGGCACCACACTCCAGGCGTCCAGCAGTCCGGCACCAATGGCAACAACTTTGTTGCAAATTCCCATCACTGTCAGTGTCAGTGTCAGTTGCAGCGTCAGCTTTGTGCCACAGTGCGCCTCGGCCAGCGTCGCTCCTCGCCATTCAAGTTGCATGCACCAATCACTATCATCGGCCAAACACGGCAGCACATCCGCTGTGATCCACTTTTGATGGCACACACAAGCACACATCGGGCCGGCTGGGCCGAACGGTGATCAATGATCTTCACCGCTCCGCCGTCACCGTCACGATCACGATCGCCACTCACACAGGTGTTGGTTGGAATTTATCGTGCCACAATGCGGCCACGATAGCGACAAGATGAAAAACAAAACTCCATCATCCTGTTAATGACCATCCTAAGCTTCGTGGCCGCGCTCCGGCTCTGCTCGACGTGATCTAGTAAAACCCATTGCAGCGTCAACTCAGCCCACTTGATCACATCAGGGAAGCACTCTCCGCCGCCGATTCTTTTTCACGCGCTCGATTTTAATCACTGATTGCGTGAATGGAGTCAAAGCGTGAAGCATGTGCTCCATAAAATGCTTCAGTGTGGAGATCTATCGGATTAGTGTGCAGGAACGCAACATCTCCTCGTGAGAAGAGAAGCAGACACTCTCTCGTGCCCTGGCTGTGTGCGGAACTAGCTAAACACGGATGGACTGGGGTGGCGGAGGAGGAGGAGAGGCAGCATCATCCAACCATGTATCTGGCATCTTTGCAATGCAAGGTCGTTTAACTGTATAGCGACGGAGCTGCAGAGGCCGATGGAACCCAGAACCTGCTCAATGTGCGCAAGGATTGAGATATTTCGCGTGCGCGGAGTGCCCAATCGAGATAAACCCGCAGCGAGCTATGCAGCGATGGGGAGTAGGAGGCGGACCAGAAACTGGTGGAGGAGGACCGCCTGCGTGTGTGTGTCACTGGTGCTGGAGGCTGGCTTTGTGCCGGGGAAGACAAAGGATGTCGTAATGGCAAACGAGTGTCTGCCATTTACGGTTGGTTGTGACATTTTCGGACACGAGATTCTCAAGAGAACTGCAGAAAGTGTGTCAGGACGTGCACGCTGGACGTTGTCTGGCTGGATGTGGAGTTGCTGATGGACGGTGGTGGTTTTGCAATGAGGCTGCAGTTGCTTTGGTTTGGACAAACCACTTGGAAGTTTGTGAGCAAGTGTGTGTGTTGCACCTTCAGCGTGGAATCATTTAATTATCAAGTGTAGTATGAATATAGGAGAGGAACTGATGATGGATGGATGCTTGAATTCCCACAATTCGCCGAGAATTGGATTTTATAGTCTCCGAGGGTTGCATGTTCATTGCAATGTTTCGGAACAAGCACCGAGTTTAAATTGATTTTTCCACCGATTTGCCCACAATCCACTGGTTGCAGTAATGTGGGGAGAATAGGCATGAGTGAGGTATCTGACACACAAGAGCCACGAGCATTCTCTGACATTTCATTCACTTTGAACTTGTGCTGTGACAACTGTGTGCGCTGGAGACAGCAGGCCCTAAGTATGCCTGCTATCTCCAGCCTATCAGCATAAATTCATGCGAATTGCCTTACTCCCACACCTGGCACCAGTAGGAGCTAACAGAGCGGTCTAACTGGCTATATGATGATGGAAGAGTAGGCCCCCCATACGTGAGTTCCAACAAAGGACATGATGTGTCGTCTCCTCGAAGTGCTCCGCCACAGTCAAGAGGTCCTTTTGAGTGACAATGTGGCCAGGGACTTGATTCTGAGAAGTGACAATGTTGAGGCCTTTGGGGCAGATACCCAAATTCGTAGACGATCAGCCAGCGTCTGACTGTCAAACTTCTATTTAAGTCGGGACAGAGTGGTAGTAGAGATTGAGGTAGCAGACGATCGGTATCGTTTGGGGGCGAAGTTCAATCCGATCTTCTGGCGAAGAGTACAAGTTTTTTTTGGGTAACGTCAAGTCCGGACTTGGAGTGGAGAGCCAACTTACGCAACATTCGAAATAAAGCTTACCCCGCATCAAACGACTGAATGGCGCAGTTGGTTAAGTGCCTGCCCATGGTTAGAGGGATCCACGATTGGAATCCCCGTGAAACCAAAGCACACATCGCCACAAAAATTTAGCACATTCGCATATTTTTCCAAAAATATAGCACATTCGCATATTTTTCCAAAAATACAGTTAGCAACGAATTTGGACGCTTCTCTCTCGTCTAGTTTTGAGTGGGGCATGCAATGCATTCCCTTGAGTGCATAAGGGTGATACGAATTGAAGACATTTACCGTCATTTTCAACAAAAGGAGCGACGTACGACATGTGGTGCGACAAAATGATAGCACAGAACGATGCATTTTTTCATTCAGTTTTTTTTTGGAGCGATTGCAAAAGCGGATGCATTTAGATTTTTTGAAAGAAAATAATCTAGTTTTCTTTACTTGAAAATGGGTAGAGGAAAGAGGCTTAACGGTAGTGAAGTTCAAGGAGCCCTAAATCTTCAAAAAGAAAACATGAAAATCGGTGAAATTGCAAAACATTTATGCAGAAGCCGAAAGGCATTCACGAATTTGCTTAAAGATCCAGAATATTATGGCAAAGCTCACAGCAGTGGACTACCGAAAGCTGTAACACCTAGAGGAAGAAAGAGCAATTTAAAGTCTGGCTTCGAAATTATGGCAAAGCTCACAGCAGTGGACGACCAAAAGCTGTAGCACCTAGAGGAAAAAAGAGCAATTTTACGTTTCCGACCTTACAGCAAGAAAAATAGTGCGAAAAAGCAGGTTGACTAAGACTAATGTTCGCAAAGTACAGTGAATGTTAAAAAATTGTGAAATTATAAAACGCAAAAAATTACAGCGAAAGCCCCCACTTACAAAAAAAAAAAGAGAAGAAAGACTCAAGTTCGCTGAACGACACATTAAATGGACAAAAAGATGGCGTCAGGTCCTCTTTACAGACGAAACAAAATTTAATTTGGATGGCGAAAGGACCAGAAAGTTCTCAGTCGTCGTCAGCATGGAGCCGAAAGCGTAATGATTTGGGCCGGTATAGGGTATTACGGGAGAACTGAAGCCTAGGCTACCTGGAATTGATTGAGGATATCGTAACTAATTCAAGAATTTACTAAATGTCCCATGATTTTCTAGCAGGATAATGCAGCCGTCCACAGTGCCAGCAGTGATATGCTCTCCACTGACAGCATATCAACAATCAACATTCCCGCATACGTATACACATGTATAAATAGAAGCTGCTCTCTGAGTGGATGCGTGGGAGAAGACGCACATGTTGCTTGTGTCTCCTAGTCCAAGTGCAGTCTGCAAGCTTAGCATCAATGACTAAACCCAAGCCCAAGCAACTTGTTACCAAGCAGGCTTAATAAGCCAAAGACGCCGCCGTGTATGTTGTTTACGAGCTATTGTCACGTTTCTCTCTTTTTGTAAAGCGTCCATTTTTTGATTGTCGTCGTTTGTGTATTTGGGCTGCATTAACTGTTAGTTCATGTTGTAAGAAAATGTATGAAATTATGATTCATTAGCGTTGCAAAGGCCGAACAATAAAGACAACATTTTATTTTGTGAGAAATTTGGTTCTTACATGGACAACATAACTCAGGGTTGTGAAAGAATTTGTTCGCGAAAAAGAAATTGAAATTCTAGGATGGCCAGCACGTTCCCCTGACCTTAACATCATTGAACATTTTTGGGGATATCTTGTGAGAAGTTCGCGCCGAAAATAGACAGTATGACACAGTTGGGGATCGCAAAAGGAGCATTGGAGACAAATGGGGAGAGCCGAAGTTATTTAAATCGCTTCCACAGCGAATGACGGAGATTTTGAAAAAGCAAAGGAGGGTCAACTCATTGCTAAAGGGTGATTTTTTAGCTATTATCTTTTTGGCAACACTGGTTTAAGCAGCTGACGGACGTTTCGTGTTTTGTTTCACTGTCAAACATCTTCAGTTTCGTCTATAATTTAACCATGAATGGTCTTACAAACGAACAGCGCTTGCAAATTATTGAATTTTTTTTTATCAAAATGCGTGCTCTTTTAAGAAAGTTCATCGAGCGCTTCTTCCATTTTATGGTCAGTTTAAGACGAAGCTCATTTTTGGCTCAATGGGTACGTAAATAGGGAAATTGTCGATTTTGGAGTGAAGCAAGAGCTACCAATGCATCCAGAAAAAGTCACAGTTTGGTGCGGTTCATGGGCTGGTGGCATCATTGGACCGCACTTCTTCAAAGATGATGCGAATCGTAACGTAACTGTGAATGGTGAGTGTTACCGTGAGATGATATCCAACTTGACATATGAATTCAACAAGACGGAGCCACATGCCACACAGCACGCGCAACAATGGACTTATTGAGAGGCGAGTTCGGTGAACATTTTTGTTCACGTTCGGGACCGGTCAATTGGCCGCCTAGATCGTGCGATTTAACGCCTTTAGACTATTTTTTGTGGGACCAAGTTAAAGCTCATGTCTATACAGACAAGCCCGCTTCAATTGACGCATTGGAAGACAACATGGAAGCATTTATTCGTGAGATACCGGCCGAAATGTTGGAAAGAGTATGCCAAAATTGGACTAAGCGGATGGACCATTTGAGGCCAACATTTGCATGAAATAATCTTCGAACATTAAATTATATGGACCGTACTATGGATTCAAATAAAGATCTCATGCATTTTTCTGATTTTTTTTTTTTGAAAAACTTCCCTAAGGCTTTTAAAAAATCACCCTTTAGAAGTCCAAATTTGTATGATTATTGTAACCTCTGTAACCCAATTTCTTATATTTTCAAAAATGCGCTATCTTTTTGTCGAGCCACCGAAAGTGTCTATGCCTTGTATGGAATACTTGTTTTCGTCTTTGAATTAGTATTTTATCATATTATCCACATTTGTGCAAACAAATTTTCATTTTATTTTACACAAGTAATGTGAACACAAAAAATGTAAATGTGCTATCTTTTTGTCGCAGTGTGTACGCCTTTATCTTGTCCAGTCACCATTCGCCGTTGGGATTCAATTAACGGCATCACTGGAGCGGTCAACTAGTGCTAGTAGTTCGACAGTGGGTATTACATTGGACCAAGAGGGTCTATGTGTGCTGACAAACCCCCCTTCTACACAGTACGTGCCAGACCACCGCGAAATCCCAGCATTAATGCAATAAAATGGAAATTGATGTCAACGAAATGTCAACGATGTGAAATAAATTCGATTTCAGGGATATCAAGGATATTTTCTATTTTTGTCCCTTTAAGCACCAGCTTCCGAGTAGTCTCGTGTTGTGTGATCATTACCGCTGCACAGGCCGAGGTATTTATACCAAAATGCGGTCCAATGTGGTCGTCTTATGCCGACTTCTATCCATCCTTACGGTCAGAGTCCCTGAGTTACATATAACAACTGGTCGTCATTCGGAAATTGGTACGTAATTGGGACCGTGACTTTTCAACATCTACACGCCAGATCAACCAGATCCAACCGACACAGTGAAGATGACTCGCTGACTTATGCCAGCTCGACGTCACCACAGATAGCCGCGCAAAGGTTCGAAATCTAAACAGAGAACAAATCAATGCTGGGAAATCGGTATTTACGTGCTTAAGGAGACCATCCAGAGGTGGATGCAGATCAGCAGCCAAATGTCGAAGCATAAGGATAATGATCCCTGACGGTACAGAAATATGAACAAACGAAAAATCAAGTATCTTGGCGTTTACTTCACGGAAAGGTTGAAGTTCAACAGTCATGCGAAACTGACCCTAAAGAAGGTTAACCTAGGCTTCCATCGCATCTATCCCTTGATGCGCAAGCAAAATGGATTAAGCCAGAGGACAAAACTGCTGCTATACAAGCAGCTTATACGGCCGATCTTAACGTACGGCACGCCATTTCTAAGACCAGCATGAAGAAGCATGGCGAAGTACCGGACTCACCTTCGACAGGGACCGTCAAAGGCACCATAGCCACAGTAAGCTTTACGACCAATCACGCATCATTCCCCAGTAACAGACACTGTTCAGAAAGCAGCTACTAAACATCAACAACCATCCTAACGAGGAGATCAGGAACTTGAGAAACACAATCCCCGGACAACGCTCTAAACTAGCAGAACTTTCCAAAGACGTCGAACAACGAGCTGCATGAATTCTACCAGAGCAGCGATAGCAATCGCCATCGAGGCTAAGTCGGCTGCCACATCACCACCCCATCCCAAAAGGACCACCTTGGACACACGGACTTGAACAACCCGATGTAAACACCAGCCATTGGAGGACAAAGAAAACCAATAAACTGATAACATTAAGTTAAACAAAGTACATCCGTTGGGCCCCTATTGTTGAGCCACCACCCTTACCTGTGGTTTGTAAGTCTAGTTGTAAACTCAATTGTAAAAAATATGCATTTAACCCAAGCCAAAAAGCCTGCAAATGCTGTTGCCATCCGAAAACGAAGATCGTGATTGTTAACGTGGAACAGAACGGTAGAGCGTGGTCATCTCTCGTTTCATTATTTTCTTTTGTTCGGTTTAGTTACTCTCTTTTTCTCTCTCTCATCATTTTCACTCTATTTACACCTAGAACATAATTTATTTAAACGACTGAACAATATTAGATGAAGAATGGCATCGTATGCTACGACATTTTGTGAACTTTGTAATGACTGGACGAAAAAAATAAAACTCAGAAATTCATTCTATAAAATATATCAAATAGAACAAGACGTATTTGATTCTTTTGATTTTGGGCTGGCTCTCAAATAGTACTCCTGGGTATTATTAACCTAGAAGTGTTGGTGAAGTCGGGGATCGAAGCATGGATAGGATAGATCGTGGTAGACTACTAAATGTTCTCAATTTGCTATTTCTGACTGCGCCACGGCTTACAGGGTTCGTTCAGTTTCACTTCTCCTCCAAGGATTTACATCAACTGCCTTCTCCAGACTCCAGGAACGCAACTCTCTCTCACACGCAGAGATTTCAAACCCGATTCAACCCGAATCGCGTTGTCACCGGAAATCGCTTCAACATCGACGTCTACGACTGCCTAAGGTTATAAAAATCACTAAATCTCTGGGAAACCATAAAAGTTCTCCTCCTGGAATTGATCCCCCGAGTCATCTGCCACAAGTCCATAAACCTGTGTAGGTAGAACCATTTAATTGACTGACTTTCACTGACCACGGGCCACAGGCCGGCCTGTTCTCTTGGGAAAAGCAGTCCGCGCAGATTGTATAGGTCGGGCACGCAACTGGCACCTATCTCGATCACTTCCCCCCCCCCCAATAACCACTCAATTAAATGGACAAAAATACCCCTCCGCGATCAGAATGACGAGCGGCTAAACAGTTTTCTCTTCTAACAGCGTTTAGTTTACAACCTCTCGGCTGGCTGGCCATAAAAAAGTTCTTCTTTTGTTAACAAGTTTAGATTTCTATCGCGTCCGCGCTGGCCGCACCCAGAGCAGCAGAAATGAGGTGCAAACTGCAGCGCGGATCAAGCTCCGGCGACCACAGCATCATGAGCTATTAATCGACAAGCAAATTACAATTTACAGTCCCGTGATCATGGCTGGTGTGCAGGTCGTCCGATAAGATCAACCCGGAGATGCCGGCCGAACCACACCACACCGCGAACCGATAAGTAATTAAATTTAATTATAAATAAACAATAAGGATTAACAACACAACTCTGTCTGGATGCATGTGTGTGGCTATGTGGTGAGTGTGTGGACGGAGGTGCGTGCCTCCGTAGAAAGTACGTGAATTAAATGTGCTACACTCAACCGAGATGGTGCCTGTGTGATGTATCTGGTTGGCTATGGCTAATTAATGACCCATACACCGATGCGATGATGATGATGTTAGTTTGAATGCGGTGGGTAGAGAGGATGAGGTGGATTTTATGATCTCAACTGTAGGTGAGTTCGAACAGAGTGTGGACCGCACTTACCTTGGCCGGGGGTCCTTGTGCTTTTGTGATTTGAGATTTCTCCGTCGTTGCTGACGAACGCTTCAGTCTGTTGGGGGAGTCTGCAAAAAAAAGAAAAGAAAAGAGAGTCGTGGTTAAGTACTGAGATTAGACGGAAGTTTGGGAGTGGTGAGAATGGCTTAGAGTTCTTACTGCGTCGTTTATGGATCCAGAAGTCAAGTTATGACAAGGATTTCGATGGAATTTTGAGTTCAATATGTTCGTTAAATTCAGACATTAAGGGAATACAGACTCGGCTCTGACAACACACCTTTCGATGCCATTTCAGACAGAAAACCCAGTACAAGAACGCAGTCGGCGTGTGTACTTCGCGTTCCATGGTCAATTGGCCTCCATTCTTGAGCGAGGTGAACTCTACAAGGGTGTAGATGTTGATCCAAATTCAAGTTTCAAGCCTCCATGATGTACGTGCCTTGAAACAATTTCACCTACGACTGCTAGATTTTCAGAAGAGTGTGCATTTCAACGATACACTGGCCTTCAGAGCTACTCAGCACATCGTCTCGTTTTAGCGTATTTGCAGAATGACGATGAAGAATGCTAGTTTATCCGGCCAGACTACACCGAGGCACTTGGTTCTGTGTTCTATAATCCAACGCACTGACAAGCTGTCACTAGAATTCGTGACTTTGACGCTTTAACCCCAGCAATAGCGGAGTGGGAGGGTGGTTTGATGTGGAGAGATTTTAACTGTCGGTGCGGGTGTGTTCTCAGAAACCCTGTGCATCTCTGAAGCCTATAAACTGCTCGATAATCCCAGCCTGTTCCAAGGGGAAAAGGAACAAGTTCATGGCTTTTAAAAGCGAGCTGCTTGTATGTTTGTCATCATGACTGGGAACTATTTGCAATCCGGCAAGCATGTCGTCAAGTCAAAACACACACAAATATCTTGCCAAGCAGAAAGTTGCGATATGCTTTGATAGTCAAGCAGCCACCAAAGTTAGTACACGAATGCCGAGCTGAGATAGCGTCGTTAGAGGACCTGCTAGTGACGGTGTGGACAGATAATTCCGTTAAATTAGGCATCCCACACAAATCACATTGTCGCAGCTGCAACAACACATCTGAGAGGGAGGCCCTGACACATTTCTTTTGCTCATGTCCGGTTATTGGCAGAGCCAAACAGCGAGCGCTCGGTAAACCCTTCTTCAACTCACTTGATGAGATTTCTACGAAGGATATGAAGGAAATAATGTCAATCCTAAATACTTAGAGACTAGACACTTAGAGACATCTCAAATACGCCTACACCTTCCTTATTTGTAGCTAACAGAGCAGTGGCATTAAAACGGTGCATAGTGCTAATTAAGCTCTCATCGAACCACCACTTCCACCCACCTACTTAATGCACATCTTTGCTAAGCTTGTGTAACACTTAACCTAAGTCCATCTTCAAGCACTTTTTTTTCGATCACAGACAGCAGAGGGACAACATCTGAAAAACGATAACCTTCGTTTCATCTGCAGCTAACCCTGAACACAGACTGGATAACTCTGCAGACCTTTTTGCAAACACCAAGGATCCATGTGCACTCTCTTGCAGTCTGCAAGTCCATTTCACCAAGAGTTGCCAAATTCCACAAACATCTTCTCGCTAAATCCGGGGCAATACCCACTCAGCTGTCAGTCACACTCTGCTGTCAGTCACATGGTCGTCGCTTGACACAACAGCTAAATGCATTTAATCGTCAAGCAGATCAAGTTTAACGATCTTTTGAAAGCGGGTGCATTGGGGTATTTTTCGAAACCAGCTGCAGGGCTCTCTCATCCCGTAGATTCAGACTTCTGGGGACCCACTTCTTTGATAATGTGCCTGAGCTGAGCGACACTAGAATCAACCTTCTTCGATTTAAAGCGAGTTAAAAATTTATTTGAACAGAATTATTTTTTAGAATTGATTTTACAACTGGACTTACAAGCCAAGGGGTGTTGGCTCAACAATAGGGGTCCATCTGATGTACTTTGTTTAATTGAATGTTTATTATTATTGTCGGTTTATTGTTTATTTTTTATGTCCTCCAATGGCTGGTGCTTACATCGGTTTGTTCAAGTCCGTGTGTCCATGGTGGTCCTTTTGGGATGGGGTGGTGATGTGGCAGCCGACTTAGCCTCGATGTTGATTGCTATCGCTGCTCTGGTAGAATCCATGCAGCTCGTTGTTCGACGTCCTTGGAAAGTTCTGCTCGTTTAGCAGATTTAACGCGGTGAGATAGCGTTGTCCGGGGATTGTGTTTCTCAAGTTCCTGATTTCCTCGTTAGGATGGTTGTTGATGTTTAGTAGCTGCTTTCTGAACAGTGTCTGTTGCTGGGGAATGATGCGTGCTTGGTCGTAAAGCCTATTGTTACTGTGGTGCCTTTGACGGTCCATGTCGAAGGTGAGTCCGGTACTTCGTCATGCTTCGTCATGCTGGTCATAGAGATAGTGTGCCGCACGTTAAGAACGGCCGTATAAGCTGCTTGTATAGCAGCATTTTTGCCCTCTGGCTTAGTCCATTTTGCTCGCGCATCAAGGGATAGATGTGATGGAAGCCTAGGTTGGCCTTCTTGAGGGTCAGTTTCGAATGACTATTGAACTTCAACCTTTCCCATCAACCTTCTTCTTCGCTTGATTAAAAGCACAAATTGGTTTGCGAAATAGGTACCCTTAGGTCCGCGTGGTAACACAAGTGTGTCTGGTGTCCTTCTGCGCAGAAGTCAGCCAAACCTAGCATCTTGTTCCCACTGAGCACTTGCAGTCGTTTAATTTAGCTGCTGTTGCATCTGTTTTTACAGCAGGTTGAGACTTACACAGTTGCTCGAAGATGGGTCAGAGTGGTTCCACCACGAATCAGATCTCCTGCAACGGCCTGTTGTGAAGGAAAATAAGTCAGAGGGTCATCCAGTTGAGTGGGCATCAGGCTACCGAATGTGGAATGGTGGCGATACAGAAGTTAGGTGATAATGAAGTTCCAGATTTCCAACAGCCAAGAATGCCGTAAACTTGACCGAAAGTATGTCTCTCGGCCTTCAGAAGGTTGGGGAAATTCGAAATGCATCACAAAGACCTTCGCAATTATCACCAGAGACTCCCCGATAATGAACCCACAGTCCAGTTGAAAATCCAACCCATTCTTCATTTCGTCACGTTCAATATTTCTAACATCCGCCCATAGGTTGCTGCTGACACTGTTAACGAACTCGCCCCATGTGCTAATTGTGTTCATCAAGATGCCGTGGCCAAATTCGTCGCGGCCCAAGCCGCTTCGTCCACATTGTGCACTGACCCAAATTGGAGAAGGTCATCGAATCCCACACGTTGTTTTCGAAAAATGCCCCAATGCACCCGCTTTCGAAAGATCGTTAAACTTGATCTGCTTGACGATTAAATGCATTTAGCTGTTGTGTCAAGCGACGACAGTGTGACTGACAGCAGAGTGTGACTGACAGCTGGGTGGGTATTGCCCCGGATTTAGCAAGAAGATGTTTGTGGAATTTGGCAACTCTTGGTGTAATGTACTTGCAGACTGCAGGAGAGTGCACATGGATCCTTGGTGTCTGCAGACATCCTCTCTTACAATGGCGCACATCGAACAGAACTATCATCCGAGACTGTTGACGTTCAGTTTAAGTCGCGCCGCTTTTACATTCCAAACTGAATTCCAAGTCAAGTCAATTGACTGATGATTGAACGTCTTTCACATTAAAAGCTGATTTAAATGATTCCTCTTCACAGCATCGACTGACTGCTCCAATTCCCATCCAAAAGTACCCGCCACCAACCCCGCCACGAAATCAAAGCAAGTTGTTAATACTTTCACCCTTCCACTTGGTTTCCGCTTGCATCGCCAACAACTCGTCAACAACGTGTGCCGTGTTCTCACGTCAAAGTGAGTACCTTACCGACGATGTACGTACATGCCCGCTCCTCATCATCGGATGCCAATGATGATGATAATGCCCATAAAGCCGTCTTAATGTCGACACATAAGTACCACCCATCCATCGTGCGCTCTGCCGGAGTGCACTCGGCCAACTCCTCACCGCCGTGCCGCTTGCAGAAAGGATTTAATCAAAGCAAAATGTAATCGATACACATTTCTGCCGACCATAAAGACGATGATCGCTGCGATGAGAGTGTTATGACCACCACCACCGACGTTAGATGCATTTCAGATTGTTTGGCGCAGCACTCTCGTTCGCGGAACGAAAGTCGGTCAGACACATTAAATGCTAACGACAAACAAATAAACACTCCACGACATCACATCGCCTGGCAAACGCAAAACTTTCCAGAGCCTCTGCGCCCCGCAAGTGAAATGACGATCTGCGCACAGTTGCTGACGCTGCAGACGATCACTGATCAAGAAGATGCTGTGGAGGCTGCAGATCAAGACGGGAGACGAACGACATTCATGCCACTCTGGGGCCGGGGCGGATCGATTTTAATGCTCGCTAATGGCGGGGCCCAAATGGGAACCGAATGCATCGCAGCTCATGGCAACCAACCGACTGACTGACAAGTGAGTGTGTCAAATTACCATATGTACACGCGGTGTGCGATGGGAAAGTCTCTCACCGGAGCAGCGGGGTTCCAAACGCAGAAGAACGAATGCGAACTCACTTTGTAGAAAGTTATACGTGCACCCGTGATGGTCAGCAGAATAATGCGATGCTCCCCCTACCCGCCTCGGGACGCACTCACACTTGGCAGCGGCCGCGATGGCAAATCATTCAATTGTCCGCGCCACAAGAGTCGCAAAGTAAAAGTCCGAGTTGCCTCTAATTATGGTCACATATGTGAAATCAATTCGTCATAAGTCCAACAATGGACGGCAGGCTGATGGCTGATGATTCCCTCCCCCCGGGGGCAGACGCGTAGCGGGCATTGTTTCGCGATTGAATCCACACTCCTATTGTTCGATCGCTGCTACACATTCTGAGCGTGAGTGTGTGCTTTAATTGAAGCGAACTCTGGCTGCTTGGACCTGGCTGAGTCACATCGAGAGTCGAACCGCGAGACGGGCGTAATTATGAGATACGTTGCGCAGTAGAAAGGCAGTTGCTGATTTATGGGAGCGCTGTAGCACATATTTGCATGCAGTTTCATAACTGGCCTATAATTAAATATTTATCGTGTTTCTGTGTCTGCGTCGTGGAGAGGTGGTCAATCGCTTTCAGTGCCCAAGCGGAGCGAGGCTTTTAATCTGTGTCGATCGGCCGATCGGTCGATCGGTGTGTCGCCGATGATTGATACTGCGTTACATGAGCCTGATCGGTTGTTTTTTTTTATTACTTCAGCGATCGTGTTAAATTTGATCTATTTGATCCTTTCCGAGATTTGCGAGTGAAATGGAGAGTTTTAACGAGGAGCAGACTACCTTATCGACGCATTCGTGTTCCCCGTGGTTTTGGTAATAATCATTAGTGGAGATGATGAAGTTGTTTGAGCATGCTCTAAGAAAAGTAATCCACCGCATCGAACAAAGCTCAGCCTGACCGGTCGATTCTTCAATGATCAACACTGACTTAGATTTTGATTGGCACCCTCCTTGAAGGAACACAATTCCATAAGCCCGTAAATTACACGAAATAATATTTTGAGGGAGATTTAATTTCACTGTCGTTGCCAGACTGTGAAGTGAACCAGATCTATTAACTTGAGCTCGAACTAAAGTTTCCTTTTCGAAGTGAATTCGCATTACTTACGAACGAAGCCCTCTAAAATGGCGCAGCATTCTTGCCCTTACTTCTCAGGCCGACGACCATGTGGAGGATCTGTGCCTGAGCCGCAGCAACCGTTCATTGTGGACGGTCTCAGGTACACTGCTTCCAGTCATCAAGGCCAAGGAGATGACTTGGTCTGTATACCGAGCTTCTTGGTCTTCCTCTCCTGCTCGAACCTGGAGGCTCGGATTTATACTTTCTCAGGCCGGAGCATTGGTCTCCTCGCGAGGAGTGTTTTAGCATCCGCACTACATCCACATCTTTGTACAGCTCGAAGAGTTCGGTCTTGTCACTTTTTCTCCATTCACCTTCTTCGCAGCCAGGGCCATGTATCCGTCATCGAATGTTTCTTTCGAAGTTGCCCAGAATCAGCTCTGCTAGCATACTTATTATACTTATTGACTAGCTTTCGAGTGCTTACAGGACTGCCAAAATAAAAGGTTTGAAGAATATGCTTTGGTCCTTCAAGGCGGAATTTTAACCCAAGTTGTTTAGGCAAACCTACGGTTGTGCATCGGATCTCCACTAGAATGTCGTTCTTGGATTACACGTTTATCCATGGTAGACGAACTAAGTGACTACCTCGAAATAGTAACCGTCGTTCGTGATATTTTGTCTCAGGTGGAGACCAGTTCGTTCAATTGCCGTGAAAGCTTCCACCACGGCGTATTTGGAACGTGTGATTGGTCTCTGTCATCTGCCGAGACCAACATTTTAACTGACTTGTAGAAGATACTGCCGTCTGTGTTTTTTTTTTTATAATTTGCGCGCGCTCAAGTGATTGTTAATGCTTTTAAGTGTCCGGGTTCAAGACACAGCACGGGCCGAAGGTGTAGAGGGAGAGAGGGAGAGGAGGTACCTGTGCACATTGGTTTTAAATATCTGCGGATTGTATTCTGGGGGAAAATTTGGCCTGGGAAGAGCATTCCAAATTCGTGTCGTGGCGCTGATGAACGAGTCTCTCAAAATTTAACTCTGCGTCTGAAAGTAGGCTTAAGGGTAAACTGATGAGCATTCCTGGCGAGACGGGTATTGCGGGTGAATCCATGGAGAGGAAGAATGCAGTTGGCAAGCTCACTTGAGCATCGTTTGTTAAAATAGCGATAAAATACGGATGGAGACGTCGATGTTCGAGCGAGTCTAATGGCTCTGCAATATTGTTGTCTCCTGTAAGTTTTATCGCTCGCTTTTGGATTCTGTCTAGTAGGTGCTGGGTGGTTTGGGAGGCACCAGACCAGTTATGAGCGTTGTACTCAAGTTTGGGGAGTATATACGCCTTGTAAATTAAAGCCAAATCAGAAGGGGTGACGATGATTTCTTGCATGGATTGAGGAAACCTAAGCATTTCGCAGCATTCGTGGCGACCTCAAATATGTGCACATACCAAGGATGGATAGCTTTCCGGTTTCATAGACACAGGCGCCATTCATGGATAATGGCTGATTAACAAGGGTTCGCTTGAGTGACTGCAGACAGCATTGAATTCCACTCTTCTCTATGCTGTCAAGATCGAAATTAACATAAGCTGCCGTTCCAATTCTACGGCGTGGTTGTGAGTCTTGGAACGAATTTGAAAAGCTGAGGGTGCTGTCATCAGCGAAAGAATGGATTGGGCTAGAAGTAGCAGACAAGGGTCATTTATAAAAATGAGAAAGGGTGTCGGAGACAGAACAGAGCCTTGGGGGACACAGCAAGCAATTTGCTCAAAACAACGGCTCGAAAGGTAATTTCTAATCCATTGAAGAAGAGCTTCATCGACAGAGAGCCTGATGCCAAGCTCTGTCAAATGCCTTAGAAATCACAAGCGCAACGATCTTGCTTTCGCCTGCATTGTGCAAAGATTGGTTCCACTTTTCGGTGATATAAGCTATCAGATCACCAGTGGACCTGTTGCTGCGGAAACCATCCCGCCGGTCATTGAGAAGCTTCCGCGATTCAAGATATTTCATAAGCTGACGATTTATCGGCGTTTCCATGACCTTAGAAAGAAGGGACGTAAGAGCTATGGGTCGGTACGAGGTGGGTGACGAAGATTCGCCCCTTTTAGGGACGGGCTGGACAAATGCTGTTTTCGATCTGCTCGGAAAGAGACCTAATGAGAGGATAGATGAAAAAGCTTACGCAGCGGTTTTGCCAGCGCGGAAGAACACTCTTCAGACTCTTCAACCGGGCCAGCGGATTTGTGCACGTCGAGATCTTTAAGTACTCTTGCAACTGTACGAGTGCGGAAGTGGATTTGTCTCATGGTGCTGACTTGTAGAAGACCGTGCCTTCTGTGCTAGCAGCGACGCTGCGCGCTATATTCTTCGGAGTCAGATTAAAGAAATTAAACGTCAGAGCATCTCCCTTTCTCCTTCCTCATCTACTTCTACTGGCACTAGAGTCCGGCTTGGACCTGGGTCTCAGCCAGTTAGCCTCTATAGGTGCAGCTACAGTCGAAGGGTCAACAGCATCAATTTGTGTTGTACGTGCTCATGCGCTCTCATAAGTGGATGGGAACACACAATTTTTTCCCGATTCCCAAGTATACTCTTTTTGGCACAATCAGTAACTCTAAAAAATTGCCCCTTCAGCGTAGGCGTCGACGGACCTACCCACCAGGGGCACTTTTCTAAGGACTCGAGAATTCCTCGAACCGAACTGGCCGATGCATCGCATGGTGCTACAGAGCCTGACCAATTTTTTCCCGCGATTCCGAATTCGGTTGTTTCACATATCCCCATCGAATGTATGCGGTTTATAATGATAATAATAATATGGGTGGCGCTACAACCCGTAGTCACAAATCACCTAATAGTGAAACGTGTCTTCCTCGTCTCTTGGCCCTGAAATTATTGTGAGAGCTTGTAGTTTTTGCCAGAGTCTGTGAATATATGAGAGGGTCCTCGAACAACTGAAAGTCATCCCCTCCGACATACTGAGGTGAACTAGAGCTTCTTTTTGGAGAAAGTGCTCGTTTTTTGGGCATTATTTCAAAAAGGAGTTAGCTAATGACAGGTGGAGTTCTCTGCCCACATGTGAAACCTCACGAACGATAGACGGCATAGATCCAACAGCATTAAGACCAGCATACTCCCCCAGTGCAGCAGACTGATGGCGGGAGCGATAACTGGCCATAGTCATCTGAGATACCATGACCACAAAATGGGAGTTACCTATGAGAGGCTGGGGGGTTAAAAAAGAAATTGAGGATACCTCCCACTGTCTCAGTCGAAGCCCCAGTCTCTGCCTATTGAGACAAAGGACTCTAGGAGAATTCTTCTTACAAGACCTTCATGAAATATCAGGTATCCCACTAACATCTCTTTGCAGCTTTATAAGGATCTCTGGTTGGGTGGAAGGATAGAAACAATATCACTATAAACACCTTGATAGACACGAGTAAGACCGTAAGGTTTGCTAAGATCTCTGGTTGGCTGTGTAGGACCACTTAACAATGGAAGCTGTAAACAACATCCTCGACACCACGAACGAGTAGGGCTGCAGGAAGGTTTATCACCCCATGGGCATCACCATGTGTCCACGCCCACCGCGTACCTAACCTAACCTAACCTAACCTTCACCACAAAAAGAAGGAGGAGCTTAGCAAAGCGACTTGTGTTCAGAAGGTACATTCATTTAACTCGAAGTTGGAATGCAACCCTCATTGATACGTTACATTCGAATTTAAATATTTTGCCGTTGAAATATTAGAAAATAGTTGAAGCAGGTGATCCAAAGAAACCACTTGTAAAAGTATGCGTGAAATAAAGCTTCCAAATAAAGTGGAAAGACGAGTATCTTGTGGCGTACAGTAGAATGCCAGGGCCTCGCTTCTCAGCAACCACTCGTGTTGTGCGTGCCATTGTTCACGAGTGGAAGTATGTGGACAGTTTTTTCTCAGAACTCCTCTTAGTCTGTGGTTTAAATGCCGGGCCGCAAGACGCACTGGTACGTGCCGTTTAATCACTAGTACGTGCCATACAGAGAATCTTATAAGTGATGTTGAGCAGAGGTGTACCATCATTTTCGTCGTTCTTGTGGATGACCGGCATATGGAGCTGACAATTCAGTCCCCGGGCATGCCTTCGTCTTGCCAAATTCTGTAGATGATCTCTACCAGAACATCGCCACTCCTCCTGAAGAGCACCGATAGGAAAAGATAAGCCTGCGGGTGTGTTAGTCTTAGAATTGGGATTTCTTTGATCTCTCTTCTCTCTCTCTCTTTCTCTCTCTCTCTCTGTCTCCCTCTCTCCCCCTCTCTTTCTCTCTCTCTCTCTCTCTCTCTCTCTCTCTCTCTCTCACTCTCTCTCTCTTAGTCACACCCGTTAAACAGCTGAACCTGGGCGCCTTTCCTCAACGGCTGGAATCCATTCGCGATAAATTGGCAGCACTTAATCGCAACAATTCAACACTCACTGTTGCTACTGTCACTACAAACAGTGCTGCCAAACTCAAATAAAAACACTAAACGAACGTTTTAATGTTCAGCATCAGCAATTTGACTTAAGGTTCATTCATTCAACTTCCAAAGATCTCAAAAGTCTTGGGACCTGCCTTGACATTCAAAAGAAGTTAATTCGAACATCACTCGAACACCAATTGGACTCCCCTCTGTGAAGGGAAAATTAGGGATGTTAACCGACCTTTCGATCGCTCGAGGAACCAAATGGAGCCAAATGGCATCCGTAAAGGACACAAAGGGTTCGAAGGCTAGAAGGTGTGCCTGAGAGCGACTGGCCATGAAAAGTGAAGTCCTCGAACACGAGTTTGTGTTGGAGGCACATTCTTTTGGCCATGAAGCAAATATTAGAAGTCAACTACGACTGGCTCGAACAAAATAACAACTTTTGCTGCTGCCTGCCTGGGTTTCTGACAGAATTTGAGGTCAATGTAGAATTTGTTGACTCTTGGAAGACGCAGCATGTCGTGCGAGACATGAGTTGATGTACAATTCAGTCCCAATTTATACCCGCGCGGCAAACATTCTCGGTCTCTCGGTCGACAAGTTGCGCCTGCTTCCAAGAGCCCGGCATCCTCCATCCCATGTCTCCAGATAATCATCAAGACAACGTCAGCCATCGATAGACGTCCATCAAATGACAGGCAACATGCATACTCAGTAAGCCGCCTGCGTCAAGCCTAAGCAACCACCACGTCGCATGGCACGTCAGCCAAACCCAAGAGAATGTTCAAAATGTTCAAACCAGCAAAACACCATTCCTCGCGGTCACCCATCACACAATCTCCGCCATTTGGCGGTGACTCTTGGGGAGACAAAAATCGCTTCGCGCGACCTGTCTCCATCCGTTCCACTCCCAAATTCACCGCGAATCTCCAGCCTCACCGCCGCAAGGGGATCGTATCATCGGCAACTGGTAACCCTAATCCAAGAAAATTAACGACCACTCATAAATCTGCCTTTGCGTGCGAAGTTTTGTCTTGCGATTTGTCATCCGCGCTGTGCGCTGCCTGAGCTGCTGAACTGCTGAACTTCGGCGCTTGCCTCCTCAGCCGATGCACGTGTTGCGAGGGCAAACATTTCGCAAAACTAATGAGGCCTCGGATTCGAAGACAATGGATTCACAAGCACGCAGCTAGACGGGGTTTGGGGGCTCCGGCTAATGAATTCCCGCAATTAGCCCCACTCTCCGAGTCTAGATCGGCTGAATCTAATAAATTGCCTTGGGATTGGCAATTAATTCGTCATCTGTCTGGCGGATTATGAGATGCTTGAACTTTGACTCGTGCAGATGCTGAAGGTGTGAAGCGGACAAAAACAGAAATAGACTGACAAGTCTCGAGACCGAGACCGAGGCCGAGTATCCGCTTCCATCATTCCCACATCGGTCCCATGCTTGAGATATCTTCAACAATGCAAGTGCTGTGCGAGTGACAGCAGCGCCTCTCCATCGTCACTCCGAGGCGGACAAGCACGTCATAAGTGATTTGCTCCATTTATGTGAAATTAATCAGCTTAATTGAGGGGAAATTGCCTTTTGATTGAGTGATGACTTTAATTGGCTCTCGGGAATGACAAAGACTCTGTCACAGTGCCACACAGTGAACCGCAGCGGACGTGTGTGCCGCATGCACAGCATTCCCATTTGATGAACTAGATCGCTGTGCGTTGCAATTATGGATGAAAATAGCCGGCATATCCGTTTTGGCCGTGTCCCGAACGTACGCAGCTGCCAATTTGAATTTAACGTGTTTCCTCCTCTGCCAACGAGATGGCCAGAAATTGCACCACAACTCCGGCATCCAAGAGGTGCGTCCGTCCGTTCGTTCGCTCGTTCCGTTGTCTGTCTGCTGGCTTGTCAAAGCCGTAATGACTGCGGCAATTAGCTTCATTGCACCCAACTGGTCGCGCCGCAGCAGAAATTTACTATAATGGGAGCGAGCCACAAATGTACGCTCGTATCTATGAATGAATATGAATCTCAATCTACACACGATGGTAATCAAATTAAATCCTCTCGCTGATTATTTATTTGCTCAATGGGGCGGCTGGTCAGCCGGGCACGGTTGGCTGTAATTGCGAATTGTGGATGGCCCACCGGGGAGGGAGACAGGTACGTCGGGCACTCACTAAATCGCAACTCGGTGCAGGTGCATGCATGCGTCGCGGATTGAGGCAAATGCAAATGTGCGCTCGGCGCGATAGATGGCATGTTGGGTGATGAGCTTGAATTGGGTGTGTGCTGTGTGTGGTGACAGTGTGACAGGAGAGCAGATGTTGCCGAGGCTTAATGGCTTACATGCAGGAAGTGGTTTTGAAGGCAATTTGCTGAAGATGACTATTGTGCTTTCATTGTCCAGCTGGTGGTGAGTGTGGCTAGTGTTGTGCCATCTTTGAAGATGAGGATCTATGCGAAACGGGTTTCGCAAAGCTGGCATTTGGTGAAAAAGCAGTGCCTAGACGGAGAGCGTCTTCAAATTTGAGTACGCCACCGAGTGGAGAAGAAGACGACGAACTTGCGACTAATTGCGTGCAAATGCCTGGATGCTTGACTCATAATTCCCCCCATTAAATTGTTGACTAGTTAGAGGGTTCTTGCGAGTGCACATGGAGTAGGTTCGGTCCATTGTGCAGTCACGTGGAGTGCCCACATGCAACTGTAGTTCCTACTTGCGGTCAAGTGCTGCTAGATTAACTTCCTGCATATTTATGATGTCGATTTACAAGAACTAAGTTGGAAGAGTGTCCGTCGTGGTGACGTAAACTCCAATCCCCGCGACCTCTGAGAATGCTTAAAGAGTAGACCTCCTTCTGCTGGACTCTAGAGAGAACACAACTCAAGGGGTTTCGGTGGGACTAGCGTCCCAAGACCACCTCGGAATGTATCACAACCCAAATCAAATAAATGTTGCGTTCGAATGGTTGTTAGATGAGTTAGAAGCAAGGAGTAAGTTGGAGTGCCTCAGGCGTCGGTCTTGGGGCCACTTTCTTTTTCACTTTGACTGTGAACCAAACTATTTGCGCAGTTGCCGTTGTCTGGCCGATGCGAACGGGTGTACGTCCCGTCTTCAAAAAACGACACACAACAAGGTGTCACAAAGTGAATTCGTCTTTAGCGTGTCAGTCACAGTCAAACTGTGTCCTCTCTCGGAAGATCAAACAGGCTCTTCATACCTTATTGATCACCTGCGAGGACTTAGGTCCGCGGTTGCAGATACGGCCAAACTTTGTGATCGTCTCGAAATGTCCAGGTTTGGGTATTCAGTCATACTCTCGTTTTTGAGACAAACGTTTTTCGAGTGATCTTTGGCATTGTTCGCCATGAGAAGACTCAACCAAGAACATAGGAACTGCACGGAGAAGTGAGCCTAGTTTGACTTGACAGCCTAGGAACCTTAGACTATTAAAGCGCAAGGATGAATCCCCTCCGGCTTCTGGGTCGGCCACATCGAGCACATGGACACAATTTTTCAGTTAAGAGGAGCCTGAAGTTCAGTGTGGAGAACAGGCCCAAGACAGCATCTGGAAGCAGCGTGCACATTACCGAGAGCGATAGAAGACAGTAACTGCCCTTGTCTCTATTGTTTACACGAGACTTTTGAATAGATGCGCCTTACTTTGTCCCTCTCAGCGCTGTCAGTAGCCTGGGATGCCCTGTTTGCCTCTGAGTCCAGCTCCCGGAGTCATTAGAGTCTGTAGAGCATGAGAACACAAATAATTTACTTCAAAGACGTTGATCCCTCCCCTCTGCACTTGGATACGCACCAAACCGCGCAGTCTTTCAGTCTTCGTCGTCAGATAAGCCAGTTCATCCAAATTCTGTATCACCTTCAATCCCAAGATCCATCAAAGTCCATTGCAGTCAAATCAAAAATTCATAAGCCATCCCCTCACGTGCATTCTTTGGCGTAAAGTGCCATGCTCTGCGTCTCGCAGGCAGCGACAGTTTCTCCCCCAGAATGGAGCAGTGCCCAAAGCTAGACGCATATCTGGAGTGCTGCTGGAATAGATAAGCATTTGGTTTCGCTCTTCGGCGTCGTCGTCGTCGTCGCCTCGATGTTTGTTCATTTAAATTCCCCGAGTGTTGTCGCAGAGCCCGTTGAACTCGCTGCGTAAACAGTTCCATTAACATGAAAGCCCTCTGAATGGTGCGACAATTTCTCAGAAATCCACTTCGGTGCATAGCAATGAGTGCGTATGCACAAGTGCCCCGACACAGGCTAGACTTCGCGATCAGGAGCCATGACATCTGTCCTGTCTAAGAGCGTATCTGGCTGACTGCGCACTTACGAACATTATCCGCTTCTGAGCGCAGTCTTTGCGCCTGATCTTGGATTTTATTGAGGAAGAGTCCGCACGTATGCAAGTGCGGGCCGTGTCGTAAAAATTTGAATTCCCTGCGTAAGCCGCAATTCAGTCGTGAACTGAACCCAAGCAGCCGTTCGTTACGAGTTTCTTGCTAAAAATACGAAAAGAAAAACCTGCTGCTGCTCCGCTTGGTGGCAGTTTGTGTGGGTGACCGTTGGCAAGACAAGTTGATTGATTGAAGGCGCCGCAGGTGAACGGAGCTTAAGTGTCGTTAACTTACCGCTGCTGGGAGGTCGATGAAATGTCGTTCGGCTACTGTTGGTACTGTTGGTAGTCGCCATCGCTTGAGCAGTGGGCGTGCACGAAGTGGCGTGGAGGAGTTCGAAAAAAATGTGTGCCATGTCATCGTGTCACGCCAGCGAGAGGTTTAATGCACTCCGCCCAAGACGTGCGGACAGATTTGAAAAGTGGTCTGCGAATGTGGTTTCAGGGTCTTGCACTTAGGCGGATTTTGTGGAGAGTTGGTTACGCTTCTGGGCAGAATGTGGCTCCCTCTTGCGTCCCTTTAGCATCAGCTTAATGCAGGTTTCAGGGTCTTGCACTTAGGCGGATTTTGTGGAGAGTTGGTTACGGTTCTGGGCAGAAAGTGGCTCCTTGTTGCGTGAGAAAGGTGTCAGTCACCGTCCTGCGTTAATGCAGTTCATTCACTGAAATGGAAAATGTGGTCCACTGACCAAGGCAGATCCAAACCTTTGCTAAATTGCCTGTGTTTGTGTGTGGTGAACTTTCGCTTCAAGTTAGGACAGTTCCTGATTGTTTGCGTTAAGAGCAAATGAGCCCTCATAAGTGTAGAAGACAATGGACAGCATAGATGGCTTCACATTTCGTGACCACTGGACTCAGGTCAAGATCTCTGTCCAAAATGCTGAGCAAAGCGGTTGCGGATAGGCCCAAGCCTTGTGATCGTCTCGAAATGTCCTGGTTTGGGCCTTCAGTCATACTCTCGTGAAAAGCCCGAACCAACCACAAGTAAGGCTCTGCACATGGCTATCTTGCTTGAGACGTTCCCACTTAGGGTTTGAATACACATGTGATCACAAGTAGCACGCACATTGTGAAACTTTCCCGCGACATGTTCACTTCATTTTGGCTGTTTCACCCTTCTCGACATTGAGAGGGTATAAGTTGATCCACACTATCCCAAGAATGGTTGAGAGCTGACAGCTTAGCAACGGAGTGCACTTTAAAGTGACACCTCTTGTTGGGTGACTTTATTTTTCATCGTGTCTCACAAAGTGAACAGCCTTTATGCTTCGACATTTGGCTGCTGATCTGCATCCACCTCTATATGGTCTCCTTTAGCACACAAGTGCCGATTTCCCAGCATTGATACAAATACCCCATTTGGTCGCTGTTCGGATTTCGACCCTTTGGTGACGACGAGCTGGAATAAGTCAGCGAGTCATCTGCAAATAGACAGCATTTTACTGAGTCAGTTGGAGGTGGTTGACCAGCCGCGTAGATGATGAAAAGCCACGATCCCAGCTTTGATCCTTGTGCAACTCCCGCCTTGGTGCTCCGCTCTCTTGACTTGCTGCCTTCAACTGAGACGTAGCAACTTCTGGAATGCAGAAAGCTATAAATTATTCCGATGAGGTCAGAGGGGAATTCCATCCGGTTCAGCTTGTAGAGGAGTCCCTCAATCCAGATCGTATCGAAGGACTTTTCTACGTCCAGGAAGCAGGCGATGGTGACCTCGTTATTGCTCAGCGCAGCTACAACATTGTGGTGGAACTTCATTAGAAGATGTAGCGTTGAATGTTTTTCCCGAAATCAGTGCAAGACACCACCAAACGATTAAAAGTGATGTGTTATACTTGGCGTAAGCCTTTTTCTTG
Source organism: Eristalis tenax (assembly GCA_905231855.2). Taxonomy (NCBI): domain Eukaryota; kingdom Metazoa; phylum Arthropoda; class Insecta; order Diptera; family Syrphidae; genus Eristalis; species Eristalis tenax. The sequence goes on along the minus strand of HG993128.1, from coordinate 44,123,927 downwards.
GACCCTATTCTGCGACTGAATTTTGAAGACAGGCAACTTCCACAGAAGTTTTAACGAATGCCAAAATGTAGGTGCCCCCTGTCTTGTCTGGTAGACCAACAATCATTTAACCCATCAGTACATCCCACAAGTCGTTTGAGTAAGTTATACAGGCACTTGGACCTGGACTCTGGTAATTGAATATCGGAAGCAAAGGCAGAGTTTTACGGTGGTGTCCAAACCACAGCTGCGGTCAGTCGAACTGCGTTTTAATCGAGTTGCTTGTCTCTCTTTTAGGCACGAGTACGATAACTTTGCGGAGTATTACTAGCGATAATATGGATCGCGCGACAGTCAGAGGTGGACATTGGCCAAGCTTCAATAGCAACCATCCATATTCAATAGGTTTTACCACGAGTGGGTCCTTCATTTGGAGACTATAACAGCCGCTCGAACACAATCCGACCAAGGGGCAAGCTACTAGCAAGTCACTTTTTTGAATCTAATTGCACACTTGGTGGTTTTCATTTTGAGTTGCAAATCGAATTCGGTGGCCAGCTGGAAGCACGGAAGTACCAGTGTAAAGTGCCAGAACAAGGGATTTTCTAAAGCCAATAGTCGCTTACAAGCAATGGGCGCTGCATGCCTCATCATCTCCGATATCGATCGATACACAATTTTGAGCCAGTAAGGGAGTTCGTCAGAATAAGCATGAACTCTACAAATGGCATCCTAGTGGAGACCCGGTCCGTAATCATCCATGGCGAATGTAGTCGCTACGTCTGTCGAAATTCCGGCTCGAAGGACCTATTTATTGCTCCTCTTTCTCTTCTAATGACGCTACCAGACGGACCTGGACCAACGTGCTTCTCCAGTTGCACCACCTTAACTCAGCTGCCTCCAACTACGCACGCCAAGTTGGACGAGCTAACAAGGCCATCGGATCGGAGCGCCTAAGATAGACAAAACAAGGACAGAATGAACCTCGATGGCCTTGAAGCAGAGATTCCGCGATGAACTGCAAGAGCGAAAAGCAGCCTTTGCTCATGTGCAAACCTTACACCGACTGAGGAGTAGCAACGGAGGTGCTCAAAGCGCTGTTCTCCTCAAGAACAAAACTCCAGAATCAACAAATTATCTCAAAAAAACCACACGCCCCTTCCCCTCCCCAGACTAGTCGATCAACAAAACCAAACTCGTCATGGGCGTTCACTCCGTCCCTTTCGAACAACAGCCATGACACCACACCACAATCTGTTTCCACGCAATTATCATACGTCAACACAATGAGTTGAAGACAAAAACACGATTAACATCTTCCCGTACATGTTCTACTAATTCGTATCCATTTCAAACGACTGAGACCCCAAACCCAAGGCTGAGCCGCGCTGACTAATCGTGCGGCTAACCGACAACCTCATTTTCCAGTCTCCCCAAAAAAAGAAAGAAACCAGTTTGCTCTAGAGTGTGTTAATTTCCCCCCCGCTCTTCCTGCGGATCCAGTCTCCAGCAGTCTTTTGTGCCGCTCACATGGCTTATCTTCATGTCTGCCCGCTTAATTACCATAAACAACATGAAACAACAAAATTAGCGAAAATTTGCAAACAGCCCGGCTATCACACGAGAAAAAAAAGGGTTAACGACACTTTAATGTCGCCTCCGAGAGGGAGTACAACATTAGGTTCAGGTCACATAGTCGCGTTGATGCTGTAGCCTCTTCGGAGCAGCATGTGTTAACCTCAATTCACTCTGCGGTCTCAATTTGCTCTTGCCGCCCGTACGGGGCTTGTAACGATGCCTGGGTTATGTAAGAGGAGCGGACCATACCTGAGGTTTTTGTGATTTCGACACACTGTTGAGATACTGCGACTGCTCAACGACCACACTTACCTGAGAAGACAAAAGAAGAGATGATGAATATTTGCAAGGACCGAGAAAGAACAAGACGGGATCTAGGTGCGAGGCCAGTTTTAATGGGATTCTGAGTGAGTAGCGATGTTCTCAGACGTGATTCAGTCAATTTGAATTGTGATATTTTTGCATTGCTGCCGAATGTTGCCATTGGCTAACCAGTGAAATGTGGGCACACTCACAGAAGGCCCTGCAATTATTTGTGTCCTTAAAGCTTGCGTGTGTGTCAAAGGTTGTGTGTCAAAAGTTCTTCAAAAGTGTCAAAATTCCGTAATGATCATCCCGATTATAATCTAGCTTGCTAGACATCGGTGCCCAACAACAACTGGGGCATTGAACATCAGACGCGACCTGAGAAGACTATCGAACTAGTTCTTCCGTGCGAAGGGTGATTTTGTTCGGATTACCTTTGAGGCACTGGCATTTGACATTTGTAGAGATTGATAATTTGAATGAATGAAATTATGGCACAGTAACCATATACAGCGTGCGTTGAGAGTTGGTGCGTCGACCCCTACGCACTTGAGCCTACGCAGCCCAGGTTCGATTCCCGGTACGAACAAAACACTTTTCACGACCCCACCTCGCTCGAGTCACTGACAATGCTCAACGAGTATAACTGTCTAGACAAAGGTTTGCAAATTAACATTAAACAGTAGATCCCTTCCACTCATGAGAAAACAATATCAACACGACTGATTGATGAGACGTTGGGCACAGGCCCTCTATGGGTTGTAGCCGCTTCCCATATATAACCACGTCCCAACTAGCCTCAAAAGTTCATAAGCTTCGCTAGACGTTATCACCAAGAAGATGCTTAATCGACAGTTCAGGAGAAGAAGCCGCGACATTTCATCAACAGGAGGCCCTAAAATATTCACATGTCATAAAAATCAAAGTTGGTGTCTGCGGAATCGAACCGCGGACCTTCAGTGACACTCGGTGGATTCAAGCTTACCAAACGCATGTCAAGTAGGTAAGTGGCTGATTGTAGAGATAAGTCTTCTTTTTCATCGTCTAATTGCGCTACATTCCAGGGTGCACCTGAGACTGGGGCTACAGGTGGCGCTACAGTCCGAGGGGACCTGGGGCTCAACCGACAATCTTCTTTTTCATCTTCTAATTGCGCTACAGTCCAGGATGCACCTGAGACTGGGGCTACAGGTGACGCTACAGTCCGGGGTGGACGTGGAATTCAACCGACAATACTCTCCAGCTGACGCGATCTTGAGACAGCTGTCTGCAATTTCGCCAAGTTGGTCTAGGTCCTTCCAACTTGTGTGAGCCATTGGTTCCATGGGCGTTGGCTTAAGTCCTTCTCCACTTGTGTGAGCCATTGCCATTGGGCGTCTTCTATTGCGTTGTCCCACTGGTTCGCAGTCGAAGGCTCTTCGGGCTTGAGCGGTGTTGCGCTCTACATGGCCTAGCAGGGAAAAGTCACACTCAGGCAAATATAGGAAAACTGTGATACCTCGCGGATTGGATATCTCACTTTCCACCGGGAAGGCCGGAGGAATCCTCAATGCCGGCCAGATTTTTAAACCTGGCAGCCTTATTTCTACTTTTTCCTTATTAGATTCATTGGAACGTTTGACAGACAGAGAGAGAGAGAGAGAGAGAGAGAGAGAGAGAGAGAGAGAAAGACAGAGATAGAGAGAGAGAGAGAGAGAGAAAGACAGAGATAGAGAGAGCGAGAGAGAGAGAGAGAAAGAGAGAGAGAGAAAGACAGAGATAGAGAGAGAGAGAGAGAGAGAGGGAGAGAGAGAGAGAGAGGGAGAGAGAGAGAGAGAGAGAGAGAGAGAGAGAGAGAGAGAGAGAAAGAAATGACTGTCGACAATCTAGTGCAGTTCAAATATACTTCCAGAATCAGCCGGTAGGTGACGGGCAGACTGAAGACCAGGTGGTTAGACCAAGTCCAAGATCTCGACTGGTTGCACCTAAGCATAATATCTGACAGGGTTGCCGCTATGCGACTTTAGGAGCAATTTCGATTATTTTTTTGAGAGAGCCCATGAAACGACTTCGGCGGCTATTTTATATGAAACACATTTCTTCCACGAAACATGGGTATTGACACCACGTTGACCACCATCTAGGAACGTAGCCCAGGTTTATGCAATTCTGAAAGACAAACAAGACAAGAAGCGCCCTCAGGCTTGCGGTGGATTCAAGGGCTTCAAGCTACATTGTGGCTACAAGCTACAAGCGACCTTTAGATCTGTTGTGCCCCCTTTTCATACATTTGTCATTTGTTTTCTTCGGATTTCCCTTCACATGGAGTTCTTTTCAGAGTTGTATTGAGGGTTATAGGCTGCTGTTGAGAGAGTTATCTCCCTAAGCCAGCTCCCTTTAGGAATCCGAGGATAAGAGCCGGTTGTAGTGACTTCCATCTGAAATTAGGTGTTTGCCCAGATATCATAACGGTGTCCTTTGTGGGCTAGTTTCTCACGAAATCCCAGTACGTTCGGGAATTTCGTTAGAATCTCCGCAGAATCTCCTAGCTTCCATAGGTGCTCCCTGAGTATGGGTGGTGGTAGTGAGGGGGGCTGCTGGTGAATTCACCAGCACACTCAGACCATGTTAGTCCACAGTGGGTATCAACACAGTCAGACAACCACCACCGATCGACCACTCCAGGGCTGTTAATTTGATCCAAACGGCAAATGGTGACTGGAGCACTTTGGTTTCACTGGGATTCGAACCTGGGACCCCACTAACCAATGGCAGGCACTTAATCAACTACACCATTCAGTCGTGCCCCTGAGTACTCTGTGCCCCGTTAGGAAGTCTCTTAGAATACGGAATTTGTCCTTGCTCATCCTGACATGCCTCAAACCTCTTCCGGTTATGTTGACCCAAGAGATTGTTGGCCTTCTGCATGCCATGGCCGTTGTTCCAGGTATCTGCCCGGCTTCTTCTTTCTAGTTCCCTGAATTCTTCCCTGACGACATGATCTCCCTACAGCGCCGAATGGTTCGGGGCCTATAAACGGTTCCGATGCTCCTTTCCTAGAGTGGGAATCGGCAATTTCATTGCCTTCCATCCCTGTTTGGCCAATACCCATGTTACTCTGTTGTATGCAGAAGTCGAGGCAAGGCAGAAGTCGATCTTGAGGTGAGAGTTCCCATACAGCGCGGTGCCTAATTGGGACGCCGATAGGAGTACTGAGATTTGGGCTGCTCGATCGCATCATTTCTTAAAGACTTCCTCGATTCAAGCGCCGCCTTCGAGCTTTTCTTTTTAAAATTGTTGAGAATATTCTTTAAGAATGTCATGCCTTGATAGTGTTTGAAGAACTTCTTGCAAAAGTTATAAGTCCAGATGCCACCATCTGGACATTATTTCTCTAGCATCCCTAAGGAAACATGGAACAATGCATCTACCGCTGGAGCAAATGGCTTTCGGAGTATCAAGTGAGGGTTGTCGGGGCCCTGATGTGGCCTCTACTGTTTATTACCAAAGCCTAGAAGAAGAAATATGCTTCGGGGGATAAGTTTGCTCAACATTGTAATGCACTGTCTCAGCTGACTGGGCCTGAGTGTGATTGCGGTGCGCCGTCAAAGTGTCAAAGATAACTCGTGGTTCGATTTCGCACACACCAACTTTGATTTTCTTGACATTACCTGAAATTCACTTCTGCAGCCTAATTGGACGAGAGTCTAATCACCGTTCCTCGTATGGGAAGAAAGCACCAATGGTCCAGGCTATCCTGCTGTTGGTGATCTGCTGATCGATATTTTTCCCTGCCCTACCCACAGTGAAGGCGTCGCCGGTGTCTACTGTATTCTGGGGCGTCTCGAGCAGCTGCGGCTAGTTCCGTTACGACATAAGTTCGTCTTTTGAGTGACGATTCACTGTGGCAGGGAGTTCCAACCACTTCACCGGCATGTGGCGCAGTAAACATCGCCCACAAGGCTGTCAGCATTGATTCCTCAGTCACCAAGTGTTGCCTGAAAGTGTCAGCAATACAAACCCCCTCCATTCTAGCGCAAAACGTATGTCTCCCCCTTGTCCCACTACACAGAGGAGATCATAATTCAACACGACTGACGAGAACCAATATTTGTTTGCATTATCAACCTTGAGACAATCTGCGGCATTTTATTTGTTTTTCTACGAGTTCAATGTCAATTCTGCTTTGGACTCGCTCGAATACTTTGAAATGCAAATCCGGGCTGAGTGTCTGAGTGTTTATCCGTCTCGCAGCACCGCATTCCATCGTGTCGAACAAGTTATTCTCTTCTCTTGATGAACACTCGAAGCGTCATCCAGAAGCAGATGCTGCAGTGTTGGCGTTGCTGTCGATATGGAAATTGCCGAAGATGATGGAATTAAATGCAAATGAGAGGCATTTGAAGAGGAAGCTTTTCCAGTTGAAGTTCACTTGGTACTTCGGTGCCCTTCAAGTGTTGCGTGGAGTTGCACAAGGCGACGCTACTCCGTACTTGAAACAGATGGGTGCAGCTCCGGCTTTAGATGCGATTCAAGATCAACATGAAAACCGTTTGATGGATCCATTATGAGATTAGAGACCACTTGGTGTGAACGGTGCTTGAGGTGCTCGTGCTCATGCCGTGTGGGGAGGTATTATGACGGCGACCTTTCGCGTCCAAAACGATGTTTCACTTTGATTGTCCGACGCTAAGCTCCATGTTCCCATCCGTCTATTAGTGAAACCTTGTTGAGGTCGGCTTACATGATTCCGTTGCTTAAGCTAATCCTACTGCTCATCGGTGCTCAGGGAAGCGATCCAGTTCCTAACATTGGAGCCTTGATGATGAGGTACCCATTGGCAGAAAGAGGAAAGTGGTTGAAAGTGGCAGCCTATTTCTAGGGCAAGTCCCTAGGTCCAAGCAGAGGATCAAGTCTTACAGGAAGTTCCGAGATAATCGTGTCTCACAGTACGATCAAAAATAAGTCAGCTCCGATCGAGGACGGGTCGGTGCGCTGCTCTGGGAGCAGTAATCTAAAATTGGGTCTTCAGAGTGGACTATGTCGCTTGTGGCTTATTCGCATAGACCTGCGACTTCAGAAAAAGAGAAATCAAGAAAAAATACAAGAAAAATTGTAACAGGGTCCAATTTTGGGATCTCAATGGCCAGTACAATCAAAGCCGTAACATCCGACATTCTGACAGCGAAACTGGTGGGGGTAATGGAATTCGAACCGGGCACCCCTCGAATCAAGGACAGGCACTTAACCAACTGCGCCATCCAGTGCGTTAGACAAGGCTTCAGCGAGATACACTTCGTCAAGACGGTGGCATTCAAGGAGAGAAAAATCAGACAGAACCTCTAGCAAACCCATACTTGGGAATACACTTCTTTGTAGAGCGAAAGGACTTAAGATGTGTTGAACTGATAAACCTCTAAGGAGGTCGGTCCTTCTCACCGTAGAAAAACTTTCCCTGTCAGACGTTGGTCTAAGTGAGCCACGACAGTGAGATGTTCATGGGATATAGCTAGCCGCCATGACCGGATAGGAACTTCGTCAGATGGTAGGTTCAATGTCCAAGTCTCAAAGTTTGCAATGAGCCCTTCCTACGGCCCGTCTGTGAGGTAATGTCTCCACATAAGCCTTGGACGGGTGTGTATATCAGCCAGCGGTCCTCTCAAACCGACGACTGTTTGCCAATGTTCTTACTACACGCAATTGAGGCACACAAACTTCCACTGCGCACTGCTCCCCGTTCCATTTAAAGTCGCAGAACGCTGCTTATGATCAATATCCGCCCGCGGCCATCGTCCATCGAAGGACAGGGCGTGCCTAATTCAAGTCTACCAGCTAACCTAACCTAAGATTTATTCAAGAAAAAAACATTCCGCTCAGCATGTCACATCAAATCGATCCCATTTCGACGGTAAAAGGAGCACACGCAGAGTTGCGTCAGTCCGGCCGATGAGGCAATCTTTCAATTCACACAGATGGCATGTCTTTCGACATCTCCAGGCTCCCTCCTCCCCCTCTCACTTCTTTCGCAGCCAGTCAGCCGTCAGAAATCAGCGACCACCAGTCAGATGTGAACATTTGTCGCCTCGCATGCGTGCGATAAGTGTGCAATGCAGTCCACCATCCCTCCGCGCGCATGTCAGTCGAAATGTCATGCCACTCAACCGTTCCTTATTTTGAAAGTCAAACCAGCACTTAACCAATCAACGACTCATTACATTAATTAACATTTTCATTTGAGGCCCATTTCAGGTATCTCGACGCAAATGCCATTTGCTTGGTATTTTGCCAGCGCTACCAGAATAGGGACACCCAAAGTGCCCCCAGCTGTCAGCGTCCGTGCACGCCGTTGCCCATAGAGACACACACATTTGGCGCGCTCTGCTCTGCCCCCGTGCAGACTGCAGAGCCCAATAAGCTTTTAAATCAAAAATGTAAACATACTCGGCCAGTGGCTGGTTGCTTTGGCTGCCGGGCTCGCAGCGCTGCGCTTAGTCGCTGCGCACGGCTGCTGGGGCTGCTGGGGCTGCCGAGCAAAGAGATTCATGTTTTCATGATTTAGTGGGGTGCGCGCGGTGGGGACCTTTCGAAAACCGCATCAGCACAACCGAACTCGAATTAATTGAATTTATTGCCGAACCGGGATCTTTGATTGCTCGGCTCTGAGCGGCCGCGGCGGCGGCGGGAAAAATGGCGGCTGGAAAAATGAGAGAGTGAAATATTGTTCCGCGATGTAACGCGAGTGATAACGCCCTAGAGGTGACTTGCGGTGAAATAGATTTGTTTCGGCTGCGGCCAGACAGACAGCATCGGAATCTCGCATTTGGAGCGCGGCCAGGCTGCACTCTGATCCGTAGCCAAGTACAATGAACCAGTTACCCACTTGCGTCGAGATAAAAAGATACTTTGGCGCGCAGAAAAACTCCCCAGATTACCGTAATAAATAAACCAAATGGAGGGGGCCTGCTGCATGAGCAATGGTTGCCGGCTGCCGTTGCCGTTGCCGCTTGACTGCAGCCGCTACCGCGCGCAGCTGGGTAATTGGACGTCGAAGTTGGTCAATGGTAGCCAGGATGGCGCATAAGGACTTTCACTTTCCGCAATTGTTCGCCGCACACCGCATTGGCTCTGCGGCACATCGAGTGGTGCCGTCACGCCGGATGGCAACCGTGTGTGTGTGTACAGACATGTGTGCTGGCGGTCACCAGGGGCCAGGAGATGGGAGCGAGAAACTGGTTTCCCACATGGAAGGTCTTCGCCTCGAAGGTACCCTGGGAACGTCCGCCGCACCATCGCCCCAGACGCGGAGAGATACAAATCGCATCCCATGCGGCGGCGGGGGGACACGGCAATTGCATAATCCCGCCGTTCAATGATGGGAATATTGGCGATTATTCAGTGCCCAAAGGTGCTGTTGACCTCGAAGGTTTCGTGCGGTCTGACCGGACTTAATGGAGTTTTGCATCACACCGTCCTCATCATCATCGTCGTTGTCGTCGTTGTCCGCGCAGTGAACCGACTTGTGCATTACTCAAGTTGGCAGTGAGTGGACGGGGGGCCGCTACGGCTGAGGAAATTTACGTTTTATTGCGGTTAGCACTTCTCGCCGCCCGACGATGGCCGAAATAAATTGTGCGTGTGATGATGATGAAATGGACGAGGCAATTAATTTCAATTGTTCCGGGCGATACGTGCTCACTTAGCGATGGACGGTGATGTGCGCAATTGGGTCGAAACGGGGAACATTTCGGGGGCACAGCTGTCGGCACACAGAATTGATTACTCAGCCTTGAACAGGGGGAGCTCTTGGCGTGCATCACTCGAGGAGATGGGGCCAATTGCTGTGGTCCGGTTAAATTGATTGCTTTCATTGATTTTTGCTGTCGCATTGCGTTAGTTTTGGATGCGAAAGCAGTCTCTGAGCGGGGAGTGAATGAGTTTTTGGCAGTCGTTCGGGGATTCTTGAAAGTCACTCCTAACACTGAGGGGGACCTTATTCGTTTCACAGAAGCCTCCATGAACTGTCGTGCCGGAGTTCTTGAAAGTCACTCCTAACACTGGGGCTTCGCTTTACAGAAGAACAGACTCCCCTCAAACCCGAGATTTTCTTCTTCTTTTTCTGATGTCTTAAGACTGTTGTTGCGCAACTTGCTAGGGTTTCTGACCGAGTAACCGAGCACGGGTCATTTAATTTGGAACACTGTTCTTGGTCTGATCTTACGTCACTCGACCAAAAGAAGGTGGAACATTGTGTTGCAATTCCTCCACCACCAATTCCTCATTATAGCCACGCCGAGTTTTTTGAGCTGCAGTGATTTTTGAACCTGCTTCTGGTCGTCTTCTTGCTAATGTCCTTGATTGTGTGCCTAAACTTAGAGCCAAGAGTTTTCCAGACTCCTTGCTAAGTTTGGACGCTGCCTTTGTAAGGATTGTGCGACAATGTCACGCGCTTAGTTAGGTCTCTTCTGGCTGGAATCAAATCCAGTGCGTACAGAACTTGTCTGTCAGGACATCCGACATTTTGCAGGCAACTTCTGCCTATCTTGCCCCTTAACATGTTTGACAATCGCCACGTCAACAACCAACAACGGTGTACACGTTATTTTGTGAATAGCCGTCAAAAATGCGTGAATAACTGCCGAAGAGCCTCTTAAATTCATCGATGGGCTACGGGGCAATAAGCTGTGAAGGTGGTCATACTTCGTAAATGTCAATGTAAGTTGACTTGTTTTGTTACACAACTGTGATCACAAAGTAACGTGAAATAGTTTATAACTCGTCGTAATATGGGTGGTGCGACAGTCCGAGGCGGACCTATGCCTAGCAGCCATTCGTTTAGGTGCTGTTGGTCTCTATCTCTCTCTCTCTCTCTCTCTCTGTACAGTTTAATGCCGACTCTGAACGGCTTTTTTCTGTAGACCGGAGTACTTCTGAGCATCGCTAGTGACGAAAGATGTGGAGCTGTGAATTTGGGGATCGCGTGGGAGACGCAGACTGGCCACGGTGAATCAAGGCTCTTAACATTTTGCAGTCTCCAGTTTGTTTTGGTAGTTCGCTGCGACCCACTCTCTTAATCTCCTCAATCCTTAGAGAATAGACAGAAGTCACAAGGTCTTAAATCAGGTGAAAAAGAAGTTTGTGGAACGATATGAGTTAAGTTGTGTTTTTGAAATGGTCTCGAAATGCGACAAGGTTTTATGTTCTACCCTATCAAGTCGTACCAAATGAAATTTGAACAATATCAGTGATCTCCCATATTGTCCATAGTCGATTGGACTTACGAAGAACAATTAAAGGGCTTAAAAACGCAATTTCTACTAATACGCTTTCCAAAAAAAAAATTAACGCAAGATTTGAGTTTGCCGTCATTGTTGGCAGCACTGGAAATAAGCAATTTGACAGCTGAAATAAAAATGAAGAGTCACACGATGCAACAACGTGATTTCATTGTTGACGGTATATCAAAAATAAAAGGTCTGTTCCCGTACTTTCTGCACCTAATTGTGAAGACTGTCGATTTTTAAGGAGTGGAGGAAAATCTTTCTCAGAGAGAGGACAAATCTCAAGAACGTGCGGGAACGCAGTTAAACCAGTGGTGTGAATTACGTCATTTATGAAATGTCAAATATGAAATCTCTTGCACTTGTGAGTGAACTGATATACACAACAACTGCCCACAGAAATGTTTTAAAATGGACAGGGTGGGGACATTTTATACTCTCTCTCGAGAGCGCTCGTTTAACATAAAACCTATATTTTTGGCATACGGGAACAGATTTTTGTTGTTTTGTGCTGTTTATTTTAGGTACGGGAACGCACTTAATATAACAGTGATGTGTCCCGAAAGTCATGTCGGGCCATACCGACACGAGTTTCGGGACACTGGGGTGAAGACAGACAGTGTCCTGTCTTCATCAAATGTGAAGAAATTAATTGAAAAATCCGGGGTGTCTGTATTAGTTGGAGACGGTAAGCACACAGGTCGTCGAAAAATAAGTCAATTAAGTAATAATCCGAGATAATGGAGGGATGGAGATATCCATCTTCTACTTCCCTTTCCCCCTGCTTTCATGTGACAGAGTTTTTTACACGCTTTTTGTCCCGTGTCTGTGAATACGTGTGAGCTCTTGAGATCAGCTGACGAACAGCGTTCTTATTATTTAGAGTTCTTATTTGAAAATTCGCTCGTTACTTGGACGTTATTTCAAATGTTGGTGTTAAATTAAACGAAGGAACAAAGCTTATGTTCATGAGGACGATTCATTACGCTCCCACTTGAGCAAGGTATAATCTGAGATACTAGGACAAAATTAATGAATGCACTACATGCCGTTGTCACGACTGACTGTCTGATCGGCAGTCGCCGAGTCTCCTCTCATGCAGTCCGCAGAGGCCGTTTGCCGTTTGGAATTCGAATGTGTACCTTGAACCTTTTATTGTTAAGCACTGCATTCACAAGAATCACGCGTACTGACAACTAATAATAACAAAATGATTGAACCGTTTGCATGAATCACTTAAAAAAAAAATTTCTTGCTCATTTCAAATTGACAACCTTTTTTATGCATTGGTTATAAATATCTGGTCATTGTTGTTATTAAAATGCAATTTGAATGTATGGGGTTTCAGAATTCATTAATTGAAGGTATAGAGTGGAACTAACTTTTGAGACAGTTTGTTGGATAGGCTGTCTAAGAATTAAATTGAGGTCAGTGGGCATTGCATTACATTTCAATTCACGAAAGTCCATATGACAATGCATGTAAGTGCTATGCTCTAAAGAATACGAGTCAATTTTTGAACACCCTCCGCACACCAATGCATGGATCGTGGGCAAATTCGGCAATCTGTCGCCATTTTTTCCCACTAAAATCCACGAATCTGGGACATTCCCACTAAAATCCACGAATCAGCCGCCATTGCGTGGTGGATCCATGGTTTGTGTAAAATGATGTGTGAAATACCAGGCGACACCACTACATCTCCGATGTGGACAAGGGACAAAAATGGCCGAAGATGGACATCTCTATCCCTCCATTATCTCTGGTACTAATATCGGAGCAGTGCATGAGAGTGGTGATGAACATCATCATCAGCACAGGGGTCATACAGAACAAACATTAGAAGCTAGAAAGCCAACATATTATTTCTGACTGTTTATAACCTGTTTGGCTGTACCGTTAGCTTAAAGTGGGACTTACAAAAGGATTTACAAAAAAATATGAGTTTAAGAAAAAAATTATGTGGCATAATTCCCAAAACAAAGAACCGAGCTTTTAAGTAAAGCCACCTTTTGCGGGGCCATTTCAATGTTTGAAGAGCTGAAGTAAAAATGCTCCAAGACGGTCCAACGGGAGAGCAAGCCTTTCCGAAAGGTAAAAGTACTTTCTATTGATGGAAAACGAATGTGTGTCGGGAGAACGAGGCCTTCAAGTTTAGCAATCTCGGGAATTTTTCGCCATTTTCAAACGACTTCCCTTGCAAAGAGGACGAGGAAGTTTTTGTTCTTGTGTGGATTAGAATAAATCAAGATAAGGTTGCGGATATCCCGAACACCGCCAAGACAAAGAAATACTGTGAGGAAGTTTAACGTCAGCCGGCTACAATCGCAAGAGATTGCCAAATCCTTCTCCGATCGTGTCTCCCTTAACCTCTTAAGAAATCCTACGCCGCCAGCATCAAGTATTGAAGATCAGTGGCAGTATTGCCAAAAAGCCATCAGAGATGCCGCCTCTGATGTGCTGGGTTTCAATCCGCCACCACAACGAAACCCCTGGTTTGACAACGAGTGTCGGCAGGCGAATGCAGCCAAGCAAGAAGCATACAAAGCGGCACTGCAAAGAAGGACAAGAGCTGCTCGGGAGCTCTACGAGCAGAAGAGGAGAGACGAACACCGGCTTCTCAGGAGAAAAAAGAAGGAGCATGAGAAGCGCGCGATCGGCAAACTAGAGGGATATTACCGCAGGAATGAGGTAAGGAAGTTTTACCAAAGGGTAAAGTTAACCAGTCAAGGTTATAAAGTCCGAACCGAAGTAGTAGAGTCACAATCGATGCTGAGGATATGGAGAAACCATTTCTGCAGACTGCAGAGGATTGCCATTTCCAAACTAAAATCCAACAAGGCTGCGGGAGCTGACGGCCTACCCGCCGAGCTTTTTAAGGCCGCAGGCGATGATTTGGTAAGGATCATGCACCAACTCATCTGTAAAATATGGTCGGAGGAAAACATGCCCGATGAATGGAACCTCAGCATAGTCTGCCCGATCCATAAAAAAGGAGACCCTTTGAACTGCGCCAACTACAGAGGCATCAGTCTCCTAAGTATCGCATATAAAATCTTATCTGCTGTACTCTGTGAACGCCTAAAGCCATTCGTCAACAACCTGGTCGGTCCATACCAGCGTGGCTTTAAGCCAGGAAAATCCACCATCGACCAAATATTCACACTGCGGCAGATTTTGGAGAAAACCCAGGAGCAACAAATCGATACCCACCACCTTTTCATCGATTTTAAGGCCGCGTATGATAGCATTTATAGAGACGAGCTATACAGAGCAATGTCTAGTTTTGGCATCCCTACCAAACTCGTCCGTTTGTGTAGGATAACGATGGAGAATGCACGCTGCTCCATCAAGGTCGGTAAAGACCTTACCGAGACCTTTGATGTCAAAAAAGGATTCAGACAAGGCGACGCGCTGTCATGCGACTTTTTCAACATCGTTCTTGAAAGAATTGTTCAAAACTCGAACGCCAACACCAGAGGAGCAATCTTTCAGAAGTCCGTCCAACTACTCGCATATGCCGACGATATTGACATTACCGGAAGAACACAGCGTGATGTCAATGGCGCTTTTGTGGGTATTGCAACGGAGGCCGCGAAGATGGGTTTAGCGGTAAACGAGGGTAATACCAAGTATATGCTGTCAACGAGAAAGGACACCCAACACTGACGTCTCGGTCAGAACGTCACAGCAGACAGATATAACTTTGAGGCAGTCAAAAACTTTGTTTACCTAGGCACCGCTATCAATTCAGACAACGACACCAGCGCTGAAATCAAACGAAGAATAACTCTTGCCAATCGCTGCTTCTTTGGGCTAAGAAAGCAATTGGTAAACAAAGCCCTCTCTCGAACAACCAAGCTAACGCTTTACAAGACCTTAATCGTCCCAGTCCTGCTATATGGCGCGGAGGCATGGACTTTATCAAAAGCGGATGAAGCTGCTCTTGGTTGCTGGAGAGGAAAATTCTTCGTGTGATTTTCGGTCCCGTCTGCATAGATGGTGAGTGGAGGAGGAGATATAATGACGAACTATACGGGCTGTTTAGCGACATCGACTTAGCCAGAAGAGTGAAGATCCAACGATTGAGGTGGCTGGGTCATGTAGAGCGGATGGAAACCAATGCTCCGGCCCGAAAAGTCTTCGAATCCACCCCCGAGGGACGGCGCAGTAGAGGAAGACCGCGACTCAGGTGGCGCACGCAAGTGGAAGGGGACCTCAACCAACTAAAGATCGAGCTGGCTGGAGACGCTTGTTGGTTGAGGCCCAGGTCCACCTCGGACTGTAGCGCCACCTTAAGTAAGTAAGTAAGTGGATTAGAATACTTGAGGTCGTAAAAATGTTACAACTATGAAACTTATTACTTGCATCTTCTGTTGTTTGCGGTGTCATTAAATGCATATCCAGTTCACATGTCACAACTTCGCACTTATGGCGTTGTTGTCGAAACAAATTGATTTCTGACTTACGTACGGCAACAAACGAAGATGTGTTCATCAAATGTTGGCATCATCTGACCCCTGGATTGCATATTGCAGGCCTGAGCCGAAAACAAAAGACTTGCTTCCACTAAGTAATGAACAGCAAGCCTTATTATACTAAATTGCTTTCAAGTAAAATTTTATTTATTAATGAACATGTACATTGTACAGCAGCTTGGACTTAAGCAACAATTTAGAGTAGTTGCTAATAAATAATTATTGTATGCATTTTAACCAACAAATGTGTCGTCAGTTTTCTAACTTAAGTTTACTCCGTTAATGATTAGTCACTTTGAGCTACATTTCCTGCTCGTGGACAAGAAGCAAATGTCAAGAAGCTCTCTGCAGCATGTACCCGCAACAGATCTGTGAGTTCGTGCTTTTTTTACTATCTTTTATCTTTGCTGCATGTCACATTTCATGGTCGTTCTCTCTCTCTCTCTCTCTCGTTTCGGAGATCAGAATTGGCGCTGTTTTCAAATTAATTTAAGTCTTGCGTTTATTCTGGGACACCCTTTACAAGCTGCTGGCCGACTGCTCGATGAAAACTTCTATAAGCAACTAGAATCTCACCTAAAACACAGCCTATCAAAAACCTCCCAACTCAGGGAGATCTCTGCCGGAGTTCCGCAGGGGAGTGTCCTTGGCCCTACATTGTTCCTGTTGTACGACGGAGAACTCAATCAATCATAAAATATGCGGTTGGACAAGACAATGGAACCACGCGTTTTACTCTTACTTACAATAAAATGCACAATCTACACGTCCTTCGCTTCACTCCCAGGGAGGACATGATATTGGCTGTTCGGTTGTAGAGGCTCCCTAGAGGTGTGGACAACAGCTCTTACCTGTCGATGTCAATTCGGCAATGGATTAGACTGTCAAGAAGAACCGGCAACAGTTGACGATGAAATGAAGTCCATCGGGAGTACAAACGCGGAACATCAAATCTTCTCTCGAAACGTACACGATCACCATTGTTGGTCAAATTTGACTACCTTTCGACAATCATTCCCACAGTGAGTACTTTTCATTTCCCCTTATTTCCCAGAAACGAAGAAGGAAGCATTACTTTCTTTTCGACGCTCACGTTTACTTTCAATTGGCGCCCGACAATTCACCCGAAAGATGCAGCGACAACGTGCCTTCCGGCATGGATGAACTCGATGAAAATAATGCGCAGTGCTTAACAATAAAAGGTTCAAGGTACACATTCGATTCCCAAACGGCAAGCGGTCTCTGCGGACTGCACGAGAAGAGACCCGGCGACTGCCGATCAGACAGTTAGTCGTGACAATTGAAATTCTCTGCACTTTCTCTGCGACAACGGCCATGATGGACCGACCGTCTTCTGGTCGACAATGAATAGCTAGGCTGATGACGTTTGAGACCTTCCCTGCGGGCCCGTGTGCACCCGAAGAAACGAACAAAGGAACGCCGAGGCGATTAGATCTTGTTCGAGTAATTTTAACGAAATGGAAATTAATTGTTATTCCTCGGCCGTGGCTGTGGTTGAATGGAGGTTAAAAGTGAGGGCGGTGCAGTGCCTCTGGTTTCGTAATACACAAAGATGCGGCCGTGGGGTTCGTTCCGCCCGCATGACAGTGCTTGCATGCAGAAGAAGGCGCACGACATGTCTGTGAACAGTTAGGTTCGCTGAGTTCCACGCGAGGGGGACTTTGAACTTTGAGTGTGTGCAGAACTGGCTTGCGTGACAGGCATGAGATGTCGGGAATCGGCTGACAATGGAGCTGAGTTGCAAAAGAGGTTGGGATAAGATGTGGGCTTATACAAAAAAACAGGGTTATTCTGGTACTGTTGAGATGTTGTAAGCGTGTTCTGTGAGCTGAAGGGATTGCACAGCGACATGGGTCTACTGCGGACTCAACGGCTTAGGTGGCTGGGCCGTGTAGACCGCATGGACAACTTGGCTCCGGCTCAAAGAGTCAGCGTCTTCGAGCCTTTTGGGGCAATGCAGCAGTCTAAGTTGGTGCGCACAAAATTTGGGCTGATGTCCACATCCCCCACCGGCTGTAGAGCGCCAAAAAAAGGAAAAAAAGACTTGTATCAACGCTTACACAACCAAATCCAACAAGTAATGAAGCTGTCATGCAAAACCCCCGAACAAAATACACGCCGATCGGCTACCTCACCAGCTTTCATCACTTATCGGCAAACAGACACCGACACCACCTCCACCCCCCACACACTTAAAAATCGATCTAAGTCAGCAAACCGTTCCCACATCGACTGGCTTCCTTTCGAAACTTGCGCGTGCCCTCTGCTTGAACAGTGGACTTGTGCAAACTCCAACCAGGAGATACTTCTTGCAGCGGCTCATTTCACGCCGATGGCAGCCGCGCGCGGTCTTCCCTCGCTCTCACCCGTGAAAGGTAAACATTTGAATTGCCCATCAAACACCAGCCGCGTTCGCGTTCAATCCAATTACGCAACCGCCGAGCCGCCGTGCCGTGCCGACCTGCCACTTCCAGGTGTGCCGGCAAATTGGAGAAAAGCTCCGCCATGGCACACATCTTGCGGCGGCGGTGCACACATCACACCACCTCCGGGCCATTCATTGTTATGCAACGCCATCTCATTGAATTCATTACTCAATGAGCTCCTACCAACGAGGCAGTTAATTACCATAGAATGCCAGCGCGATAGGGAAGCGCACAGATGCACCCGCCGACAGTGATCCCACCCCGATGCCACCTTGTCGGATGGTGCACGACATGCAACAATTAAAATCGTCGTCGAGTGCAGTCGATGGAAGTCGTGAGCTACCTCTCCGTGGACCGAGTGGATGCGGATGGTGCGTCGCCGGGAAGAACTCGCCGGCTGGTGGAACTAATGACGTGAAATTTGAATTAGGTACTTGCGCGTGCAGGCAGTCAAGTGAAGCGCCGATTAGTCACCCCCCGGGCTGGCTGACCGACTCCCTTGATTGTGCGTGAAGGTACGCGCCCGACGGAGGCTCAGCAAGCTCCTGAATGCGGTCTTTAAAAAGACATCTAGCCAACAACTTGATTGGCTGTCGGGTCGTTCTTCGGAAGCTTATCGGATTCGCCACTTAATTTGATGATGATGAGAGAGAAGGAGGGAATGCGGGGAGGACTGACTGCGCTTCACATCGGGGCCTGATTTTCGTCACAGAACCCGATGTCGCTCAACTAGAACACACACGCTCGACTCTCAAACTTCGGCCCCCCCTTCTGCGTCGGCAAGTCATCAAAGTGGAAAGTCGAAATCAATTCGGCCCAAATCACCGCACCACAGCACACCCTCACACTCCTCCAGTGTGCCTGTCCGTCTGGCCAGGCCCATCCGTCGTGTAACTTCCTGTTTCACAAAATCCCCTCGTCGCCTAGATAAAGTTTCATCACCCCGCCGGGAGTCACGCCATCCAACAAAACGCCCAGCGAATCTGCACCCATTCCGCCTGCAGTTCTATGGCAGTCCAAGTGAATCTCATTAGTTCCATTCGAAGTGCACTGCTCCCGGCCCCTGGGCGCTGGCACTGTGCCCGCTCGGAGCGAAACCCTTGCCACACCAGACAGCAGTTCCCTTTCATTTCCGTTTCGCCTAAATTTTGCCCATTGTTCGGGGAGCATAGGGGGCTGCAATGAAATCAGATATCAGCCCGGCCAGCAGCTAGACAGAACGACGCGTCGCGTTCCTTTGTCGCCGATTCGATTGAACCGTCTGTCAGTGTGCGGTGTGTTGCGGCAACAATGCTGCCGACATTTCAAATAAATCCCCTAGACTTGACTGTTTTGTGTCGGCGCGGGCACACACTGAAAACCACTCGAGTGCGAAATGTTCTTGTCGACCGCGCGCTGGAGGGGGTGCCAGCACTTATGGCCCACACGGCGTTACCTTGTCACGGTACGACGAGCTCTAATTTCATGTAAAATTCAGTCGGTTGGAGGAGCACAGTTCACGGGAAGAATTGCTTTGCTTTTTTTGTTTTTTGAAAGCTTCGGTGGCATTGGCAAAATCAATAAAAAATGCAACTTACCTTGTGCGGCGAACACTTGATAGAATTGCGACAAATACGTGAGGATGGATAGTCTGTCGGGGACTTCGTAGGCGGCCATGTCGTCGGCGTCTAGCAGCGCTGGAATGCCCAGATGTCGTTCGGCTGTGCGGAACGCCAGATCGTTGTTGTAGTAGATGTCGCTTTTGTTCAGTTTTTCAAATTCACTGCAAAGAGAAAGAAATGAGCGGGAGGATGAGTATCAACTGTTTTTTTGAAGGGACTTGATTTGATGATGATTCGAGAGAGAGAGAGAGAGAGAGAGAGAGAGAGGGGGGAGAATGCAGGGAGGACAGTGCAGCTGAGGAATGATTGGGGTTCTTAGAGAATTTTTGAAAGTTTCAGCTCACATCAACATATGCCATCTGGAGACTACCTAGACTTCGAAAAAATACCCCGAATTCTCATGGATTTTGGGGTGGATTTCAAATGCTACACTGAGTGATGGGAACAGGCATCCCGCCATCAATTCAAAAATCACAAGCTTGGACAGCTTCAAATTTGCTCGGCTCATGGAGACTATTCAGGAACTCCAAGGAGAGCACCTTAAATTGGAAACGTTGCTTCTTATGACAAGCTGTTACCACTTCTCGGTTGTATTGAGGTATGTTTAGCCTCACGCCGGAGCAATACTTGCAAGCTGTACTTGGTTCAGTTCGCGAAACTCAACCATTTCCAGCCAGTATCGAAACAGCATTACATCCAGGAAAAGTCACCGTTTAGTGGAATTTATGGGACGGTGGCCACAATATGAAATAACTTTATTAGTCGATATGTCTCTGTTCTGGGCATTCTATGATGCCCCACAAGTCATCTTCTGTTGCTCGTTTAACCGTATTTAAGCTGCTATCAGCAAGATTGAACGAACACTGCACTGCGCATTCTGGGTCAACTTTTTCTGGTCTATATCCAGAGAACTGTGCGTCATACAGCAAAATAATCAAGGACGATCTTATAGCTTACTCTTTGAGCAAAAAGACGAAAATTACAAATGGACAAATTTACCGTTATTCGAGTGGGATTTTCAGACGGTCATCCAATATTTTAAAAATCACACAGAAACAACGATAAATGCTCATAGTTCATCCTCTGTATCCAGTCATAAGCTACAACATCGATCGTACGATGCATCGTTTTCCAGATATAAGCAAGCAAAAATTGGCGAAAAGTTGCCAGACCCCGTAGGGACCTGCAGTTTAAGCCAACTCCAAACGGCCAAGTTTGGGAATTCTCTTCAAGACAGCTATTACTCTGTGAGCATTGTCAGTGACTCGAAAGAGGTGGTGGACCGTGGAAATATATTTTTTTTGACAATCGAACCCAGGTAGCGAAATTCAATTGCGTAGGAGTCGACGCACATGGCCACAACTCGACGTCCACCACTGACGTCACTTGTTTTGTGGAAATATTCAAAGTCTTCGTCTTTCACAAGATGTTTGATAAGCCAATTGGTGAGACCCTACGATGCTATTTTTCTTCACTAGGAAATACTAGTTTCCTAATTTTTCCCTAGTTAAGGCTGTGGCGTGGCTTGAACAATTTGAAAAGGTAAGTCGGTAAGAATATTCGCCTGCAAACGCTTTCTGAAATTGCGTTGTGTATTGCTATTTTGCTAATCACACGCAAGTACAATTACAAGCACAAGAACAAGTACAAGGTTTCCCACAACAAGAACTGCACTCAAAATCACTTTAAGTTGCAATGCATCTCTGTTTCATGTTAATAACTGATTTTTTCAAACCAAAATAGAAAGAGAAAGAAAAAAAATCTAAGAAAAAACAATACAAAATCACAAATAAGTCGATGAAAAGCGGGTTTTTTTTGCATGAGAAAGCGTGTGTCAAACAAAGAGGAGTCAACCACAGCGAAAGCGTGTGTTAAATAATGAGGAGTCAACCACAGCGAACGATAAAGGCAAAACTGAGACAGAGAACCCATTTGTTTTAACCAGACAGATTTTTTATAACCCGACATTTTTCGGGTTTCTCTGATTGTGCACGCTTTATTTTGCCGTCGCTTTGCGGCTGTTCTCTCTGGAGAGATTTTCTCCGATTTCCAAGATTTTTCTATGAAAGAGGGAAAAGGGGAAGAACAGCTTCGAAAACGGAGGAAAAGTAATTAACTAGTCTCTGAACACAACAGAGAAGAAATAAATAGTGATTAAGTCTTTGGATGCAGTGACTTTTAACGCGGAGTCTTCCCTGAACTGTGGTCCTCTTAATGAGGTACCCAAGCATTTTAGCATCCATCTTATTTGACGGTCAGACGCTGACTACGTAGCTGGAAGCTGCACTAGTTCAGTAGTCTTTCTGGGTGAAGAACTGCCTCTCCCAACTGCAAATAAATTTTGTAGGCTTGACACTATAGATCAAACCAGTCGTGGAGGGTCTAGTGGCAGAGGATGAGTCACTAAGAAACTAGTGTCCATCACATAGCCTGATGAGACTCAACAAGCCGACTCTCATCGGCGTCGTTGCAGGGCAATGCGCCCTGGGAGCTCACGCCTTTTGATTAGGTCTGTTCTAGAACGACATGGCCAGGAATATGAGGAAGCTCTTGCTATCCATGGACACAGTTCCGCGGACATGTCTCCGGGAACCTTGCCGACTGCGTATAGACTCTTTCCATGTCCGTTCCGTCGCACAACTCTACTTTGCAAATTAAATGCACTTCTTCAAAACCGGTGTCAATCAAGAAAATATGCGTTATTGCACACGCCTGGCATCATTACTTCAATTGACACGAGCTAAAAATGTGAGGTCTGTGAGATAGTCATTCGCGCTATATTCACATTCAAGCCATTTGCACAACTTCAGCCAATAGAGCGTTTGAACTTAGGCCAACAACTTTGCATAAGCCGCCTACAACCCGATCAAAAAGCTACCAATTGGGCTTCAAGAAGCTGTCTGAAATACGATCAAAGACCCGATACGATGTCGCACCTTGAGAGTTACACACTAACCGTCACAGGACCCAAAATCCGAGATATCATAGAATTGTCCACTACCATCGGACAAAAGGTTCAGGCTCTCGAGCGAACTTGGCAACCTGACTCCTTGTTAAGAGCGGGAGTCTCAGCACGAGAAACTCATCAATGAGCATTCAAGGTATTGTCGTCGACGAAAGGAAGCGCATGAAAGGGCGAATGTTGTGAAAAGTTGCAGTCAACTACAACCGGACACGCATATTGAGGCATTTCTTCTTTCGCGGATCATACCACAATACCCCTCGAAGCAGGACGATTGTCTTAAATTGGTCGACTGTCCTTACGTCCTTAGATTAGATCTGCTCTAAAACGAATTCTGCAGAACTTACAATGTCGGGGAACATGAGAAGACTCTTGTCCACCTTCTCCGCTCTTACAGCACTTCTCTCTAAGGAGAAGTCATCTAGAGGCTGCTTCTACTGCTTCAATAACATAGGTCTAAGCAGTATAAGTGTCAGCCATCTGAACACTTGGTAGTTTTGGGAAAATGTCCTTAAGAACGTATTGACGAATTTCTCACCGGTTTTGCAAGCCAGAGGTCAACGCATTTCTGCACATTCTCCACGCCTTGCTGTCGCGCGAACCTGCGTGTGTGTATCCAACACATTTAATCAAAGTCTCTTTTCTTTCTTAAGTGACACATTTCGTCAGTCAATTTAAGATAAGTACATTTGCCACGCAGTAATGGGCGACAAAGCCAACAAAAAGACTTTGCCACCACCACCACTTCGCTCGTTCAGCAATTTCCGAGAAATTCATTCTTCGCAACTCTCCTCCCATTCTGCCGGTCATTATGTAATTATATCCACAAAAAAGCACCAAGAATCCAAAAGAATCTTGACAGTTCCCCACATTGTTTCGACTCATCTTTCTTCAATCAATCACAAAGTGAACGTCAAACAGTAATTCCCCCCCACCATCACCCTCTGTGCCGTTCAATAGCAGCAATTAATGAGAAACGGTCATCAAAATGCTTAATAATAACCAATCAGACAAGATGGACAAACGAACAGACGGACACAACACTTAACTCATTACCCAGGCGACTTTCGAAACAAAACAACAGCAGACTGCAGAGTCCCCGAAGAAACGTCAACAACGCACGCTGCGAGAGGAAGGGAGCGAAGGAGAGATGGTCAATGAAAATGCCGCAAGTTCAATAGCAAGTTCATTGGTTTTCCACTTGACACCCGATCCACTGGGGGCTTATTCAAATTTCACACCACCACTAGAGAGGATGACACTTGGAGCGTCTGTGTGCGTTGGACATACACTCACTCTGCCGCCGCCGTGTACACACACGCACAACCCATCATGGCATGTCTGTCAAGAGCATAATGAAAGGAATTACGTTCATTAACTCAAGTGACACTTGGAGATCATTACACTCCGTTGTTTGGCGAAATTTATGTTCACCGTGAGCGGGCAGGGCACCCTAGGGTCTCTCCCTCTCTCCCTCTCTCTGTCTCTGCCTCTCTCTCCGTCCTCTGTGGGCTTGGCTTTATCGCGATAAATTTATTTATTTTCCCTTTGTGTGCGCTCGCTCCTCCGAAGCACTTTACCGGTCAATTTGACATTTCCTCATGGTATTTGGTGGGCTCCGTGCGCGGTTGGCGTTTCTGGAATTCTGACATAAGAACTGACGGCACGGTGACGGCAGTGGGTGCGCATTCGAGTTGATGACCTTTTTTGTCAGAGATTGGCGGGGGACTCGGAGCAGCTGGATGGCGTCATGAAAGTTCGTGAATTCATTCGGGGACCGCTGAGAATGCAAGCCAATAAGGTGAAAGAAACTCGTTTTGGTGTCGATAATGCAGTGTGAGTTACTAGCAAACACGAGTTGTTAGTCCACACCGTTGGAGATGACATAATGGACGCTTTTGTAGTTCTGTTCAGGGTTGGAGGGGAGAGGCATTTTTCTATTCAAACTGTCAAACCGAACTGTCATCAACTGACAGTCAATTCGGATTTAGGGCGAAGCATGATGTCGAACATGTAGCGTCCAAATAAATGCCCGGCATTCTATGCACGGGTGCCGTTTGGTGGACTTGGAAAAGGCGACTTCGGTAGATCGTTGCCATTCGCTGTCAAAATTGGCGACCTATCTTCTGGCAAGATTTTCGACGTTAAGTATGATCAACAACTGGTGGCAATTGGATCGCCGATTTGGTACACAATATTCGCCGCGATCGCAATATTCGCCGCAATTAATAGCGTGCGTCAACGATTTCATAGCGTCTGAAGGTTGCACATTGCTGGGTGCTAACGCATTTCCGGCGACTGGAAGAGTGAAACTTCGGGTGTACACGGCTTCATAGGATACGAGTAGAAACAGAGCCCTGTTCGACACAGTTGAGCAGCAGAGACGACTGTTCGCGGCGAAAACTAGATCGTCAGGGCATTGGGGACGAAAGACAACTAGACCTGGATGACTTCAGGCTGGGTGCCGTGGACTGTGGACGATGAAAGGCAGAAAAGCTTAGGTCATGGATCGAAACAGCTAGGTTTTCTGTATGTGCCAGCCTCCATGCTGGCAGGAGGATTAATCCTTGGCTTGACGATGGCTTGCACCAGAAATGGGCTTGCAGTTAACCCTCTCAAAATAGTGGTGCGTGTGAGGAGGAGGAGAAATTAATTGAGCTGACCCAACTGAAGCTAAAAGGAGTCACCATCCGGTTCTCAAAGATCTGGGTTTTATTCTAAATAAAAAAGGGATTTATTTTAGAAAAAAAAGACATCGAGTCTCGGTAAGTCTTGAGGTCTATGGATGAACACGACTATGATAAGGCCCCTTTTCTCCTACGCATTGGTCGTTTGGTGGAACAAGCTCTCGCGTAAACACCTAACTGCTGCTTTCACGTAGCTTCAAAGAACGGTCTGTCTCGGCTGCATAGGTTCTCTAGTACGCTTGGCTCTGCCCCTTAATACCCACATGATGGAATGTACTCTGAAGGCTTCCGATGAAAAAGAAGTGGTCTTTGGGACAACTCGCACTGGAGCTTTCATGACCTTTCGCACCGTATTTTTCCTGTCGTCCGATGCACGGACACCAGTACGACGAACACACAAAGTGGACTTTCCCTGCAATCAGGACTGGATCTGCCAAGAATCTTAGCCAGGAAAGAAATGTACGGATGGCTCCAGGACGAATGAAGGGTCTGGCGCTGGCGCTTTTGTAGAGGAACAGCCTGAGACTGTACACCTCGATTTCGACGAACT
Source organism: Eristalis tenax (assembly GCA_905231855.2). Lineage (NCBI taxonomy): Eukaryota > Metazoa > Arthropoda > Insecta > Diptera > Syrphidae > Eristalis > Eristalis tenax. The sequence goes on along the minus strand of HG993128.1, from coordinate 44,098,082 downwards.
ACATTCTGAAGGCCAGGTGAATGGGGATAAGTTCTTGTTTCTGAAGTGACAGCTAAGCTGTGCCTAATTCCTTGATCACCCCCTAAACCACTTCCAGTATCGTTCAGGAATGCAAATATTCTCTAAATTTGGTCGGCCGTCAAAATTCAGTGAGACTTGTCTGCGCCCCGGGCCTTCATGGGATCACGGAGATCGCCGATGAACTAGTAAGGCAAGGATTAGACGAGGTACTCTCAGGACCTGAACCTGCGCTGGGACTGCCTGCGTCCTTGGTTAGGGCTTCCTTAGCTGGTTGACCCTCTCGAGAACACAATCGGAGGTGGCTTGACTCTGTGAATGCGCATACTCCCAAGCGTCTGTAGGAAACCCGCATTATTCTTGTTATCTCTTGATAGAATGGAGATGACTTACCGGCGCACTAACGAGACACCACACCTCCGTAAAAGTGTGCAACACCCTCTGCAACGTCTGCGAAGATGACGGCGACACTGCAGAGCACTTAATCTGTCACTGTCTCGCTTTTGCTGGGCTCAGGGAGCAGCTATTCGCTGCTGATACAGACTCATCATCACAGAAGCGCCTACTGGTCTTCTCCCGAAGATCAAGATACGACAGCGAATGCAGGTGGCTACCTAGCAGTACAACGGACAAGTTTTTGAGTCTGTGCAGTGCAGTGCTTAAAAACCTCCGACAGTTATCACTCCTTGGCTTAGTGCGAATAACCACCAAACCCTGGGACCAATGGGCGGTGCTGCGTCGAGCCATCATCGTCGCCGAACTAAGAAATCTCTCATAATTTAGTAAAAAAAAACGCCCTCAGGGAGCATCCCGAAATGAACGCAAGGACATCATCAATTGTTGCCAACGCAACTCCCGTCAGAGTCACTTACCCCCCAAGGACTTCCTCATTCCATCGTAGTCTCTGCTCCCTCCACACAAACACTCCCAGCTTCTGGTTTTGGAAAAAAAAGGAACGGGAGGAGGATACAGAACCCTGTGGTGTCACTTCCGATCAATGTAATCAACCAGCTGCCATCGAGCAGAGCAAGTTTGCCTGTTCCACGCACCACATGCATGCGCCCTAATGAAAAACGCAATCAATACTCATTTAGCCGCATGTCCTGCGCCAGTAATTATCACCGAACCACCCCTTTAAGGGCCCCTCGCTGAATAACAAATGAGTTCACTCAGCGATTAGTACGCGCAGCTAGCTCCCTCCTTAGCCACTGCCAACACTTTCCACGCCTTGAAAGCCGACGTCACACATGCACGTCGGCACAGAGCATCAGGCCCTAACTAGTTGCGTCCTGGGACGCTTCTAAATCGTTTTTCGAACACACAACACTCCACGAACGACGACGACGACGACGACGACGCAGCGGCAAGTAACGCCGTCAATCACGCCCGCTCGACGGTCGTCCCGGGCAATTAATGAGATTTATGCATGCTCCGCTTGATGGCACTGCCGGCGGTGGAACAGTCGCGCTGCGATAGTCTCAGCCAACCTGCGCAGCGTTTAAATTAAGTAATTTATTTAAATTGACCGGCATGGACATTTGTGGTTGAATTTCTCCGCCGCTGCTCCAAATGAAAAGAAATTGAATTGCGCCGCATTAATGAAGTAATAACTCAGCGGCCTTCGGGCGGCCAAGCATCCAGCACAGCCGAGTGCAGCGCAATTCACAAGACGTTGTGTAATCGAATTCATCGATACTCAGTTCGCGCGCAGCAAGGCGAACGAACTTTTGCGCGAAACCAGCAGTTTTGACCGAATCACACCGCTCTGGACGGAGGTTATTGTTCCGCTGCACGAAATGCCAGCGAGCAAGCTTCACCGTCGAAACGCGGTGGTGGCTGTTTGGCTGCGACTCCAGCTTTCAACGCGCTCAGTGGCAGTGGCGGAGTAATGATTTCATTAGATCGATCAATCGATCACCGCGACTCGCCGTGGGCAACAGCCAAATGCTAGCCATTTCGAGCTAAATGTCGGTAATATTCTGCTCGAAATGGGCTTTTCAGTGATCGCCGGATATTGATGTTGTTGCTGGCGCATTAGAGTTGTTTGCTCGGTTTTGATTGCACAACGCTTACGCTGATGCTTGATGGATCTAATTTGACAGGGACTGCTAACCGGAGGGGTGGGGAGACTGATCTCTTTTCAAGGCACTCCCCCGCCCGGAGCTTCAAAAGCTGATGTTCTGCTCGATGGGACTGGGGGAATTTGAAGCAATCCATTTCGAAACCGACGTGAAGCCAAAGCATAACGAGGCTGTTTTCACGCAAGCTACACGCATGAACCGCCCGCATGTTAATTAAATCGAGAACTTGGCGCCTCGCCTTCGTGAGTCGCAGACATTCTTCGAGACCGGAATGAAAGAAGAAACGCCACGACGAGGGGGCTGCCAGCAGCACATTGGGGGTTTGGGTCAAAGACGATCGCGCACATATTTTCAAGGTTGAAGAAATTCATATTCAAAGCTCGGCTGTATGGTGCTTCTGGCCTGAATTTCTTTATTCGGCACGTACAGGCGAAATGTATCCAAAATTAAGTCGCGGTCAAATGAATTCCGACACCCAAGCGGGGCTTGTTTGGGGTGTTGCCACATGCAAATTGCTTTCGCTGGAGGAGTTAAATCACTTCAACAAAAACATGAGTTGCCTTTTAAGAGACATTTTTTCACTTTTCAGTCAACGGCAAAGACCTTGGCGTCGTTCTCTCATAGGTGGGCATCAGATTCAAAGACCTCCATTTTGTGGTTTCAAAGTTATTTGAAAAAAATGCAGTTGTGATTTAGAATTTTAGTACTTTTTAGTACTTTTTTAGTACTCTTTAGTACATTTCGTTTGATTTTACCATTCTGAAACTCAGAGTTTGGAGATCTTAATTATGTCTATTTAATAATGGGGACTTAAAATTGACATTTGTTTTCATTGATAGCTGATTCGGCAGTTTTCATTGATAGCTGATTTGGCAGTTCTCGCTTGTTTTGAGATTTTGGGCGATTCATCATGAATTGACTCACGCCGGAGCAACTTCTTCGTGCAACTCATGAAAGCCAAAATTTACATTACGTTGCGTTTTTCTCCACTTCTGTGCGATATTATAGACGCAGACGCGGACTGGGCTCGGAATTGAAGACTCTTTGAGCTGAAGTCAAGGTGAACATGAGCACTACATGGCCTCGCGTTAGATCATATGCGATCATCGCCTCATTGTCATGGAGTCCATGCAGTTCGTGGTTGAATCTCAGACTGTCATCAATGCACAAACGAACTAAAAGCGAGCGCAGAACTTCTCTCAGAAAGAGACCGTGGACATCTTCATCCGCTTTTAAGATTGTCCATGTACCCGCGCCATAGATCAGGGCAAAGATGATCAATGTCTTGTAAAGAGTCAGCTTGATCCTTCAAAGGACGGCTCTATTACTCAGCCAGAGAAACAGCGGTTGGCAAGAGTTATTCTGTATTTTTGATCTCGGTACTGATATAGTTTGCACTGATTCCTGCGGATCCGTGGTACCCGAAGTTCCCGACTACCTCGAAGTTATAGCAAATCCTTCTGACGATCTGTCCAAGATGTCGATCTTGTACGTCCTTTCGTGAGGACAGCCTATACTCCGTTTTTCTCTATTTCAGCACTGGACCCATGCAGGTGATTCCAAACTGTCTCATCACGATCGACGCTTGTAATTTGGTGGTAGTAAATGAGTGCTCCGACTTGGGGCACATGTGAACGTCAAAACTGTCCACTAAGGGATTGGACTTCAAAGTCTCCCTTGACAACCTAGTTTGATCAAGTTTATCTATCAAATTGGGGTTAAAACTCGGGCTCGAAGGACCAAAATCTTCGAATTTTGTCCTGCTAAACGGAACCGAAAACTGAACGATAGGAACGGACAGCTAAGTTGATTCCTGATGCCTTTGAAGGAAAAATCCTGCGTCGAATATATTGTCCCTTCGATAAGGAATTGAGCTGAAGGACACATCCGCTCGAACTCTACGAAATGCACCAAGATGTGGATGTCTGGAAGGCAAAGATTCGCCGACTGTAATAGCTCGCCACGTCAAGCGTATGGACACCAATACTCCAGCTAAGATAGTCCTCGAATTACAACCTCCTAGTTCATGTAGGAGAGGAACGTCCAGTTCAAAGAGTAAACCAAAACAGCTTGGTCTTGATGACTGAAAGCAACGTGCCCAGGAACGTGAACGATGAAAGCGAGTTGTCGCTCAGGATCAGCTCAAAGCCTCCATGGGGACCAGGCCTGACAAGTAAGTACAGAGAGATAGCCAATAGGCTTACGCCAAAACACACACTGCCTCCGAAAAAGGTAAGGAAACATTAAAACATTTCATTTGTGCCTGCCCAGCACTTGCTGGAGTCAGACAGCGAGTGCTTGGTAGTGGCATCTTCAACTCACTTGACGAGAGCTCTGAGAGGGAAGGTCTTGACGGAGCACAGGCTGCGACTACCCATGGGCTGAGAATACAGTAAGCTGTTGTGTTTAAAATCACGGAAATGACGGTGAAGGCTGAAAAACAGCCTTAGGCACAGACCATACATGGACTCTGTCACCTACCCCATGTAGGTGCTCTTTGATGATAACTGAAGACAGAGAGCGAGGGACAGTACCGAGATCTAAATGTTCTTCTTCGATTTGGGAGGAAAGCCGTGCATGCGATCTTTGGTCATGCAGTTGGAGCCGGCCTGTACTGCTCTACAGTAGATGCCCTTCCGGCCTACAGTCGCCGCTCGCTAAGGCAACGCCTTGGTTGAGACCTCCTCGTGCGGAGGCATTGAAATCTGAGTTCAGCTCGGAACCAGTTTGACTATGGACCATGATAGAGCGGCCATTCAGAAGTTGAGGATGACTTCAACCTTGACTAAGCTTGATCACCAAAATTGGAGCTAGCCGGTTAAGACTATAGAGGGACAGTACTGTCGACAAGTGGTTGGTTCTAAATAATTGATTTTTTTTGTGTCATTCAGGAGGCAGAACATTTGTGGCCTTCTCTCTCTTCGCTCGGGCCCAGGCGCACTTCCTTCGATCCCACAGATACGCCTCTCATAACACTTAAAACTTGCTCATAACCAAGCCTTTAGAACCGAGTCAAGCCAAAGTTTCGGCCCATTCAGGGGGGCAACTTAACTACTTCACTAGATTAAGGTAAGGTCTACTTTTGTTTATTCAAAGTCCGTCCAAGCCATGGAGGTAGAGAAAGAGTGTGCACCCGCTTGTGTCCAAATCAACACGCGTTGACTCCCCTTCTCCCATCGGTCCCCCAACATTTTCCGAAGCAAGCTCAACACAATTGGAAAGTTCGAAGATCCACAAATGAGCACGCAGTTTCACCGAACAATTACGCCCCAATGTTCTCATCTCCGCCCCCACCGGCCGGAGTCAATTAGAACGACGCCCGACACAAGGCGACCACACATCAGAAGTCAATCACTCATCAATCGGATTTTCGTCGCTTTCAAAACAAACCAAGCGGCTCTTTGTTGAGCCGCACAATGACCACAATGGCCACGTTCCCGACCCGACAGCAACTCCATCATTGTTAGCGCCTGCGGCCAATTGTGGGGGCATTTAATCGCCAGGTTTCTCCCGAACAAAGGGGCCCTGACACATCGGTGATTGTTTCTCCAGCCCACAATTTCACCTGGAATCGCACAGCGCCCAGACACCAGTGCGCCCGAAAGGAGCGACGCTAGAAACCGCCAAACCTCTCGCCGCGAACTGGTTTGCCGGGCGTGCGCGCGTCTGTCCCGCCGAAGAAGACGAAAGCAACGAGACACGAAACGCTGCGAATGTGTGTCAAATGTTCACGCGTTCGAGTGCCCACTGCGAATAAATTATTCATGTTAATAATTAGTTAAGTATGGTAAATTGAATTGGCGCGGTACTTAGGCGAGGCGAGCGCGAAGCTCGGAACCCGTTCGCGAAGCGCGAGCCGCGGCGGATTTTCCAATTCGCGCGACATGACCAATAAATCGAACCGACTGGTGTGTCCGGTGCTCGTCGAGTTGGTCGGGCGAGAGTCGCGTTCCGCGGGTAAACTTGTTGCTGTCACCGCTTTGGCAGCGGTGGTGCTGACCATATCTGGCCAGTGGATCTAGAACTCGTCTAATTGATTTTTGCGGTTGCACCCAATTGCAGGGCATATGGAACAGTGAATGGCGAGCACCAATGCTGAACTCTGGCAAAGAACGGTGCGGCCTTGCAAGGTTGCCCCATTGAACGGGGCGACACTTTGGCTTGGCACGGCTTGGCTCGGCCCGGTTCTAATGGCGTGGTTATGAGCGCGTTATGAGAGGCTCATGTGTGGGATCGAGTTTGACTGGAAGTGAGCGTGGGCCCAGGTGAAGGGAAGGTCACACACGTCCGGCCTACTGAATGACACGCAAACAAATTCTGTCACGATTTTATCTCGCAGGCAACTGAACTAACTGCGTTTATCGACAGTTTATCGGGGAGTCTATCAAAAGCAAGGTCTTTATGTGTCAAGACGTATTGACAATTCAATCGAAGGCGAGTTTCGTTGCCCGTGCTTGAGGCGAATGACGCATTTAATTGGATTTTTTCCCCAAAGTCTGCGATGAACAGAAGAGCTTGTCGAGCTTTGGAGGCTTACAATGTTGTGACCTAAGCCCTTGATCGGAGTTGACTCGTCTAGGGGCTCGGATCGATCGAGTTTTCAGGAGCTTCTGACTTTCTCACTTGCGATGGAGCACTAGGTATTGGACATTTGATGGTGTGTTGCAAGGGGTTAAGAGGTCGAGGAAGAGTACGTGGACACGCTTGTGGTTGCGAGGCCCAGTCCGTGGGATGGTGTGGTTCTGGTCCCATCATACGTACACTATCCATTTTGAAGGTGTTAAGAGGTCGAGGAAGAGTAAGTGGACGCGGTTGTGATTGCCAGGACCACCCCAGCCTGGAATGGTGCGGTTCTTGTCCCCCCCCACGGACACTATCCATTTTCAAATGGAATGCCAAGGCTGAACTGCATGTTTTCTGGGCAAGTGTTGCCATATGGAGTAGAGTGTGTCTCAGGTCCCTTCAGTTGCTCCTACTTCAGCTGACAAGCCGGCGTCGTCACAAGCAAAGACTTACTGTCCGCTGAAGTAGACGACTTGTGCATCATATTACCACACTTAAAAGGCTCTTGAGGTCAAAGTGAAAACACACACTTCCAGCTTAAAGACAAACTCAGTCTCCCTCATGGAGCCTCATGGAGCTTATCTTCTACAGCAGGAGCCTCATGGAGCGTATCTTCTACAGTCCAACAAACATTTAAACATCCCCTCTGCAAAGGTTTACTTAACTATGATCCTAGATTAAATATCTCAGGGCTCCGTCAATGGATCCATTTAACTTTTTTAAGAGAAAGGTTTATATTTTGTCTAAGCTAAAGTCCTAGCTGCATTCTATCCAACCACCATTAACCAAGAAATGATCACTTTTGGTAACACTGCCAAAGTTAAAACCGTGTTTTAAAAACTAATTAAGCGAAACAAATCGGTACACTGCGTCTCTTGGCGGATCATGGCGGACACCATTCTTTTTTGAATAGTTTGCTGATTACTGCAGCTTTCTTTAACTGCTTTGACTGCTTGTAGCTAGCTAACACTGCAGCTCAAGGGAAAGGATAATAAAAGTTAAATTCTAGTGCAGTCGTGCTCTAACCTAGCTAAAACACGCAAATTATTTATTTGTTTTTTTTTATTTATTTTTTTTGTTTTAGAAGCTTTAATAACGTAGTCTTTACACATGAGTGAGGAGGGGATATAACGAAAGGACTGCACGAGCTGAGAGAGACTGTACGAGTGAATTTCCAACGATTGAGATGACTAGGCCATGTAGAGCGGATGGAAACCCATGCTCCGGCCCGGAAAGCCTTCGAATCCACCCCAGAGGGACGGCGCAGTCAAGGAAGACCGCGACTCACGTGGAGCACGTAAGTGTAAAGGGACCTCAACCAACTACGCGTGGGAAACTGCTGCCAGCTAGCTAAAGATCGAGCTAGCTGGAGAAGCATGTTGGTTGAGGCGCATGTCCACCCCGGACGGTAGCGCCTCATTGAATAACTATTTATACATAAATTAGGGTTTAAGAAATAGTTATAAAAATGCAACGTTTCATACCAAAGACTTATCGCAAAAAAATACATGAATTTCAAAACTGTTAAGGGTAACTGCTAAGTTCTGAATCTCGGATATCCCTTGACATATTGGGTCTACAGCCCCATCGTGTGGCTTTTTTTTTTTCAAAATTTGAACGTTTATTTAAGAAAAACATGTTTCATTATTCAAAGTGTTGCCCATCTGAAGCTTTGACTTCTTCCCATCTTTCTGGCAATTTGTGGATCCCATCCCAAAAGAACTGCGCCGGCTTGGCAACCAGGAATGAATCAAGCCAGTTTTTGATATTCTGCTCTGTGAGCCGTATTTCAGTGAGGGCGTTCTGCATCGGTCGATGCGTTCTGCATCGACCGGAGAAGTCAGAAGGGGCAAGATCTGGGCCATAAGGCGGGTGGGGTAAAACTTCCCATCTACTGTTTTCCAAATAGTTCTTAACCGGAATAGCAACGTGGAGCCGGGCGTTGTATTGATGGAAAATTATTGCCTCGTGTCTGGTCGCATATTCCGGGCGTTTTTCGGCTACTGCTCTCTTCAAACGGATTAATTGTGTTCGGTAGCGTTATCTGTCGATGGTTTCACTCGGTTTTAGCAGCTCATAGTACAGCACACCCTTCTGATCCGACCAAATACAGAGCATTACTCTCGCGGCTGGCATATTCAGCTTTGCCGTGGATTTGGCTGGTTGGCCGGGTATCACGTATGATTTTTTGCGCTTGGGGTTGTCGCAATGGATCCGTTTTTCATCACCAGTAACAATGACTTCCCTTTGTGGCGTTCCAGCAGCACTTCGGACATGCCAAACCGCCCTTCGTCGCCTCCCGGCTAGAGTTCATGTGGAACCCAATTTCTTTGCTTTTGAATATATCCAGCTGCTTTTAACTGCTTGAGTGACGCCCAAAGATTCTGCGAGCTCTTCTTGTGTTTGGCAACAATCTTCATGGAGTAATGCTTCCAGTTCTTCATCTTCAAACTTTTTTGGCTGCCCAGGACGTTCATCGTCCTCCAAGCCAAAATCACCACTTTTGGCACGTTCGCTCAGCTAGCGCATGTTTACCATAAACTTCCACCAAAATACGATGACTTTCGGCAGCAGGTTTCTTCACATTAATAAGAAGAAGAACTCCCCGCAAAAACACTTTTTCGGGCTCAAAGTTCGACATATCTGAGTGAAAAAAAATTGTTCTTGTTTACGCTTCAAATGAATGACATATACTGAAATGACGTACTATGACGGTAGCTTTCCAACGCATGTTCCAATGGAATAGTACAAGTTGCGCCATCTCTTAGCAAACCGCACGAATTAAGTTATGGAACCAATACCTTGCCCAAATTTTGGAAAACATGGGCCAGTTATATGTCTGTACAAAAATGCAACAACTACGTCTTACAAATTTCATAATTGGTATTTTTCGACTTTTGAACCACTGTGCGTCGCGACGTCCCACCACCCAAAACATCCTCACACCATTAGGCTGCCGCCTCCATGCTGCACCTGATGATTTAGTCGAGATTCATTCTTTCACCTGACTGAAATCCATTTATTTCCCTATCGTCCGACTCACTTCCGCTCGCCACTCTTACCATTGGTCCAAGTAAGCTGCACCCATACACGCGACTTATGCAGATAAGCCCAATATTTTGGTTCAAAAATGTCAACGTGATCAAATTTCTAATCCAGCCAACAGACAACCATAATCTTTGCCGCCTCTGCTAGTATGATTAAGGATACCTTCACAGATCATGGGATGAAATGAGATAATCTTAGCCGCAAATTTTGACCAAGCCTAAATCCAAGGGTGCTAGCAAATTCGCCTACAAACTCTGAACCAACGCCATTTGACATGAACTTGAAGCCATGACAAGTTTGGAATTTCGACAAAAATTGGGGTCCAAGATCCAAAAACTTCCAAAACATCCAAAATGGCCAACAGACTATAGTCGACCACTTATTCAAGGCCTGCAACCAAGCCCACAACGATATGCCAGCTGATACAAATTGTGACTCCAAGACAACATCCAATTTTTGATCAAAAGAAAGAGTTCGAAATTTGTGAACTTTGTCGCTGAAATCCGCTTGCGCCAGGCAGTCGATTTTGACGACTCCGAATCCCCCCACGACCACAACTCGTGGTCCATCTTCGGCTTCTTGCAAACCAGCGCGCATCGTCAATGGCGTCTTGTTCAGATGCGTTATGAATTTCAAATCGTGGCCATTCTAGGCCACACAGACTTCAGCACAAGCGATTAACCTCATTCAGTCCCTGCTCCCCAGGAATGAGTCAGATTCACAAGAAAAAAAAACCACCAACTCCTCATCATTCGCATGCAAATCGTAAAGACACACAAAAAAAGAGCGAGAAAGAAACCGCACCGACCACACACTCAACTGGTACGGATCTAGTTTTCTGTCCTAATTGCTCCCTTGCTCCATATTTCAAGTCGGAATCTAGTTCAGACGTTTATTATTTTTTGTGTGTGCAGAAAACAAGGAGAATAGTGCTCTCACTCGTACTTACATTAAGTCGGGCCTGAAGTGATGGATCATCGCGCAGAACGCCAGACCGTCCCGCCATGATGTGGTCATATTATCGATCTTCACACCTGGATAACCATCGGTCATTCGTCGGCACCATAGTTCCAGAGCTTTTGTTCCTCTCCTTTCACCCATGTTTGCTTGCTTTGCTGCTGCTTCTTCTCGGTCTTGTTCTGTCTAGGCGAGCTGGTGAGACGGTTCTCACGTTCAATTGGCGATGGAGCACAGCAGGAATCTGAAAATGAACAGAAAAAAAAAATTGATTAAACAAATTGCACATGATGCCCACGAAGAAGGCTAATCGGGGCTGCGGCAGTGGCACGTCTGTCTGTGGCCTAGAAGCTGCCGCGAAGATACATCGCTCCACACAGCGATGCTCGGGTGACATTTGCGTAGAGGAGTTGAGCGACCCCGCAAAGGTTGCTGGGTAAAACAATGATCTTCGATCGGCCAGGTATGAGTCATCGGAAACCACTAGCTCGGCCCACACTGAACCAGTTTCTTCGAGTCGCACTCGCAGAAGGGACGCACCGAAGTGCAGGCCGGTCGGGTGTATTGCAATGGGATTCAGGTTATCGGCTCGGGCAAGTTGTAGGCAATTAATCAACGTACCGCGGCTGTGGCTGTGGCTGACAGACAAAAACATCGTCAAGATATGACGCCATCGTGGCTTGGGAACATGATTTCGTGGCCACCCCACAGGCAGAGTGTGACAGAGAGTGTATACACGAAGACAGAGAGGTGGTGTTGGGAAGTTTGATGGCGGATTGTGTTGGGGAGGGTGGCGCTAGTGAGGAGATAGGGGTTATTGAGATGTCGGCTCTTACTCTTGTCGAGAGTGATTTGAGTTAGTTTTTGGCACTAGCAACTAGTATGGAGCCAGATCCAAACAGACTTATAAAAGGTCTTCAGCATAGTTCCTTAAGGGAACACAATAATGGATGTACGTAGACGTAGGCTTATGTCAAGAGAAAACAGAGTATCGTTCAAAGTGCTTACAATAAAATCTGAGAACAGTAGGATTGTTGCCGATTAATTATGCAACTTAACGAAACTTAACGAAATTTAACGAAACTTAACGAAAACAAGAGATATATTCCTGCGTATTAGCCCGATTTCTTAAGTTGATTTAAGTGTACGTACGTCGAATATGGTTCAGACTTTATGCAGGGTGCGCCATCAAGAGCGAAATAAGTCACATTTTCTTATGATCGGTTTGTTAGGAATTGGTTTAGAAGCGTCACAGCGTCGTCGATTGCTCACGTGAAGCACGCAAACCACCAACCCGAGACCTCAGTGACCGCACCGATTTTGAAATTTCACACATTGTGCATTTTAAGAATTTCACGAGAGACTAGATATTACCGGAAATCCCAAATTTAAGGTTATAATCTGTGAGCGGTCTCTAGGCTACGCGACTGAGATGGGTGGTAGTCTTTCACACCAATTTAGGACGCCGCTCAGGAAAGGATGTTCACGTCAACAGAACCTTGCACAATTCATAGAGACGTCAACAAGGATGATTCCTCGGATAGTCTGAGGCAGTTTGACGAGTTTGCTTGAAAACAGATCGGTCACTGCTCTCTCACCCCATGATTGGCTTCAAATCAAGTTGTCCCCGATGATAAATGAATTTGCATTCGAGCCGGATGTCCACGTCAGAAAGCACAAACTCTGTTGAAACTCGACCATGACATGGACCATGGCTTAAAATCATTCGATTATTCGATGACACCATTTGACGTTCCTCTGTCCACGGTCGAGCAAGATTGCTCCACGAACACCTGTCACCGTCAGCGGCACAACAAGCGGTTCTATTCTCTGATTGCCATTAATTATCCACTTTATGGCTGAGCTTAAGCGCTAAGCCGATGCAGCGACCAGTCTACGGACTTGCATCGACAATAGAGGGCAATGGCTCGACTGTGTTTCAATGAGTCCAACAACTTGGACATTTCCCACGTCAAAGACTGAATGAAGAACAAACATCCGAACGCATCACGTGGGCGCAATACAACTCGAGCAGCCTCTTGGGAGTCTTTTGACGCACCGCCGCCGTCAAGTGTCACGGCTCTTACATCACAAGATGCTTCGCAGACGGTTGTCCACCTCCGGACGCGGAAAGGTTAACCGCATCGCACAGTCTCCTCCTCCTCCTCCTCTCGGATGACATCATCATTTGGACACATATGTATGCACTCATCGCTTGCGGGAACCGGCTCGTCCAGACCGCGTCCGGGTTCTCGGAACACCGCCTGAGATTAGAATCTCATTAAAGAGTGAAAAATTCAAATTCACTTGTGCAGGGCACTGCTGGCTGCGAGCTTTCGTCCGCTGATGCACTTGTCAGTGGGCTGTCAGCGTGTTGACTTCCTACTCCAGATCGGCCGCTTGATTCGATTCTGTTGACTCCTACCGCCGAGGATGACTCGACAAGTGGATTCCGACGGCATGGTGTGCCGTGGATTCTCGCATGCAATCCGACTCGAGGGCCCTCCTCACTCGTCGACCACATGCAGGACGAAATTGAAGCCAGCAAGCATAAGCCCCTGGCGTCGTCCGCGTCCGTTCAACCACCGCGCCTTGTTCGAGGTAATCAGATCCTTTCATCCACACCACTCACCGGCTGGGCCCAGATAACCTTGGTGTCGATGAGATGCAATATTTCCTTGAGTCTCTTCCCCCGCACCCCCCGCCAGTGACTTAATGAAGAACACGATTCCGCGGCGGATAAGTTAATAATTTTAATAGCCAACCCATGATATTTGTAAGACTTCATTCTGCATTCTCATGTTCTAGCCGTGGCAGCATCCAGCTACGAGCTCTCTGCATCTCCGATTAACCTTGCTCACACCTTTGTTCTTCTCGGTCGTTCTCGGCGTTCGGAGGGGCGGACTGCAGGGCACTCTGTGGCCGTGGCAACCACAGGCAGGCGGTGAGTGTGGCTCCCTATCGGATGATGACTTGGAATTCATTTATTTATCGAAGAATAGGGCGCCATGACCTCTGGGCGGAGTGTGCCCATCACCGGGGCCACTCAATCAACACCACCCACTGTAATGTTTTTTGTGTGGAGCCGTGTGACTGGCCACTAGATCTTGACCCGCGTCAGGTGATCAGTGGGTGTCGGATGGTTTGAGGAAGATGATGGACAGCATGGGCAGCGCTTCACAGTAAGGTGGGACTGAGCTGACTGTGCGTGAGGAGTTTCGATGGATTTTTGCTTCAAGTGGGAAGTGGAGGTTTAGGGACACCAACAAACCCGAAACGACGATGTGGATGTCCAGGACGAAACCTGGACCCTCTGATGGCGAGGACGAAGCTTTGAGCATCTTGTGAAAAATCAGACATACCCCGGAGGCGTTGTGAACACCTGAAGCATGTCTAACTGCAACCAAGTCCTTCAAAACCCCACGTCAATGTCGAACCTCAGTTTACTGCCAACCTCGAGTGCATGCACTCACGCCACTTGAACCATGACAGACCCACCGCCACCAACCATCCGCGTACTTCCCTGTCGAGCGTAGTAACCTTCCCCGAGCGCGATTCTGTTCACATCGAGTCACGCTAACTCCACCCCCACCTCGTCAGAAGCACAGCAAAGCACGGAGTATCACCAGCCCGCGGCCATAATTTATAGCAAAACAAATCTAGCATTCAAGTCAGAAGTCTAATTACAAGCCAGCTCCCGTGTATCTGTGTGTCTAGTGCTGTCATTCAGCAAAACATGGTAGAACCCACGTCGACGGCAAAAGTGAAACCTTCCCGACGTGCATGCTCGAGTGCCCAGGACACACCCCGTGCCTCCGGTGAAGCTCCGCGCCGCGCCGCCGTCGCACCGTCGTGGAATCAATAGAACGCCAATGATTTACGCCAGCAAACGTTAAGTGGATGTGAATATTGAACCCGCTGACGTACAACTTTAAATCAAGTGTTTTATTGTTGCCGCGTTGATTCTATTCCGAGATGCATGCATCGCTGAGCGCAGCGGCGGCGCGGCGGGCGGCTGCTGAGCAGGGGAGAAAGTTGCGCACAGCTGCACTCTAGCAGCGACGCGATGCGAATGCTTTATTTGCAAATTTATGATCACTTCGCAGTCGATGCTGGCCGCCAGAGATTTGTGCGTACCTCTGCTGCTGGGACGGCGACGGAGTGCATCGGCATCATCTGGTAATTAACCCTAAATTCCTGGGCTAATGAAAGGCGAAGATGCTCGGGTCCAGATACACTCGGAGCGAGTGTGGTCCCGCCAATCTGTGGCTCCCAATCTGGAGTCGCTCGCGGCGTAGCCCGTTTCATTTGCGCGGCGTCTACGCACGATGTTTGGCGATGTGTCGCCATAGCTTGGCGCGGGGAGACGCTGTCGTCGTCATCGCCGTGAACGCAGACGCCCGCAGAGATGGAATCAATTTTAACTACACTCGCGCTCGCGCAACTGGCCAGAGATGCCGAGATGTTTACAATGTGGCCTCTCGCAAGTGGACCGTGCAAAAGACGCAACGCGCGATCCCCGATCCGCGATCAGTGCTCACAGTGATCGTTGATCTTATCCACACTTGACCAACTAATTACAGACTTTCTATTCAATCCGATGGATGAGGCTGAGGCTGGTGCAGTTGTATCTTATTTCCATTCGCTCGCCTGTGCCGGTGCTATTGACATTTGTGCAGTGGCACCTTCTACTTGACGGTGTGCCGTTGCCGGTGCTGGTGTCGGTGCTGGTGTCGGTGCTGGTGTCGGTGCTGGTGTGACGGTGCGACGGAGTATCGGTGTTCGGTTCAGCGTTGTCGTTGTGTCGGTGACAAATTGTTGGACACTGTTGAATGACTCAGTCTCGGAGAGCGGCTTAGATCCGGTTTTGGGAGAGGACCGTTCCATGTTCTAGGTGTAAACATGCATGACGCTCATGTTCGTGTTCTGAACTGACGAGATCTGCTCTGGCTGTCGACCCGACGGCGAATTGTTGTAAAATTTTGGTCGTCGATAGGGATCAGGAATGCGATCTTTACCGGGGAGCTGTCAACGGAGATTTATTCTCTAGTGAACTTGATGGAGGCGTTGTAGGTTTATTGCCTTTGAGTACTCCGTTGAGTTTTGACGATACGGCGAGACGGAGACTTCAGTGATGACAACGAATGGACACTCCCATCGTGGATGCATCCGTTCCACACACAAGAAGGCGCTTCAAATTAACCTTTTAAGTAGACAAGAACATACAGCTTTGTCCAGTCCAGCAGCAAGGTCTGAAGGTTAGCAGCGGTTACAGCTGTGGTGGTTGTGTCACGTGTCACTGTGACAAATTTGTATTCAATTAGTCACTTAATCGTCACACAAAGTGGCTTAATTTGTCAGAGTGACATGTGACAGGGATTGTCACACAAATTATTTGAAATTTGTTTCAATTCAGCTGTGCGCTGAATGTACGGTTAAAACGATGCAGTCCACCTGATAACATTGGCCTTGAAGTAGTTGATCCTGGGCCACATCGATGTTCGCTTCCATTCTTTTCCGAGGTCTCTTCTCAGTCCCTTGTGTGCTGTAGCCCGTATAGTGTCTGCTCAAGGACCAAATCGGCCTTGAAACAATTGATCTTTGTCCACGTCGTTGTTCGCTTCCATTCTTTTCCGAAGTCTCTTGTCAGTCCTGTTAAAGGTGTCACGTCAATTCAGCGTGTCGTAGCTTTAGAAGCACTAGGTTGGGTTGAAGGGGCTGGTTGCTGTACGGAAGGACAACACACTTAAGCTAGCATAGGCGCATTGTAACAGTGAGGAAATGCTGATTCCTTTACAGCTTTTAAATATTTCGCCTACATGTCAAATTCTTGCTTCTCATTCCGCTGGCCCAATCATCGATGGAGCAACTGTTCAACGTTGAGTTCCAGTCGCACTGTGTTTCTCACCCTGTCCCGTCGCGTAACTCCCACAAGCACTAACAAGTCCCATCTCGACAGCTTGGAAGCAGAAGCAATCAGCAGCTGAAGCCAGGGGAGCATGGATGACCACTGGAATTCTCTTTTGACTCGGCAATCACATATCTCCGCAAAGAGCAGAAACACCATTGCACATGGTTCACAGCAGATAATCGAGAAGGATCGATGAGCGTACAGCAATTAAACACAAACCCGATGTAGAAGCCCGGGCGAGGAAGAAAGAAGTGCAGCGTCACTATATCGACACACTTTCTTGGGAGCTGGGCTGAAGCGACAGCGGATAGGTGCATCAACAAGGAAATTGTTGGTGGTCGGAAATCCAAACAACACCCGGTGAAGAGTCTACTGCTACGTGCCCAGTTCCCACCGAACCGAAACCGCGAGGTCCGGATGTACTTTTACTGAAACCTCAATAGGCCGTTCCCACCGAGTTTGAACTGGTTTCGCTCTCAATTTTCAAGAAATGTTCCTCGCTCTAAATTTTTAAATGCCCGCCAGAACAGCTGTCTGTTGACGGGAAATGAAAGTGTGAGAACGCCAGAAAATAGAAAGAGCTGAAATTCTTGCTGTAGGCTTGTTCGATTTGACAACTTGTCATGGACGGATGAATTCACGGGGGCTGCAACTAGGTTTAAAATTTCCAGACCCCGAAAATGTACGGCGGAACCGGAAATGGGTTCGGAGGACATTGATGGAACCTCGGGGTTTGGAGGTAACCGAATGAGGATCAGCTCTCTAAATGGAGAGATGCACAGTGCCACGTCTTGCGTACGTAGATGAGTTTAAGGTCTAAAGTGGAGTCCGTCAAGGGTGCATGCTGACACCACTATTGGTTCTGGTGAGTATCAGCAAAGTACTCCGTGCAACATGGACGGAAGAAAATTATGGATTTAGACGGAATACGACATCTAACGACGTCGATTTCACATCGAATAATGGACCTTCACTTGATGACCCACAATTTGGGAGCTGAGCGAAACAAAGGTGGGCTGCAAATACATACAAACAAGTCCTCAGTGTCGACCGTCGTGCGTCGACCCATACGCACTTGTCCAGGTTCGACTCTCGGTACGAGCAAAATACTTTCCACGCCCTACCTCTTTCGAGTCACTGACACTGTTTAGAGAAAAGCTTCTCAAATCGGCATAAAACTGTAGGTCCTTTCCACTCCTTTCCACATGGTTCACAGCAGATAATCGAGAAGGATCGATGAGCGTACAGCAATTAAACACAAACCCGATGTAGAAGCCCGGGCGAGGAAGAAAGAAGTGCAGCGTCACTATATCGACACACTTTCTTGGGAGCTGGGCTGAAGCGACAGCGGATAGGTGCATCAACAAGGAAATTGTTGGTGGTCGGAAATCCAAACAACACCCGGTGAAGAGTCTACTGCTACGTGCCCAGTTCCCACCGAACCGAAACCGCGAGGTCCGGATGTACTTTTACTGAAACCTCAATAGGCCGTTCCCACCGAGTTTGAACTGGTTTCGCTCTCAATTTTCAAGAAATGTTCCTCGCTCTAAATTTTTAAATGCCCGCCAGAACAGCTGTCTGTTGACGGGAAATGAAAGTGTGAGAACGCCAGAAAATAGAAAGAGCTGAAATTCTTGCTGTAGGCTTGTTCGATTTGACAACTTGTCATGGACGGATGAATTCACGGGGGCTGCAACTAGGTTTAAAATTTCCAGACCCCGAAAATGTACGGCGGAACCGGAAATGGGTTCGGAGGACATTGATGGAACCTCGGGGTTTGGAGGTAACCGAATGAGGATCAGCTCTCTAAATGGAGAGATGCACAGTGCCACGTCTTGCGTACGTAGATGAGTTTAAGGTCTAAAGTGGAGTCCGTCAAGGGTGCATGCTGACACCACTATTGGTTCTGGTGAGTATCAGCAAAGTACTCCGTGCAACATGGACGGAAGAAAATTATGGATTTAGACGGAATACGACATCTAACGACGTCGATTTCACATCGAATAATGGACCTTCACTTGATGACCCACAATTTGGGAGCTGAGCGAAACAAAGGTGGGCTGCAAATACATACAAACAAGTCCTCAGTGTCGACCGTCGTGCGTCGACCCATACGCACTTGTCCAGGTTCGACTCTCGGTACGAGCAAAATACTTTCCACGCCCTACCTCTTTCGAGTCACTGACACTGTTTAGAGAAAAGCTTCTCAAATCGGCATAAAACTGTAGGTCCTTTCCACTCGTCCGAGAACAGCGCACGCACAACACGAGTGGATGCTGAGAAGCTAGGCCCTAGTCCTCTGCAGGCTATAGATGGTTGCTGAAAGCTAGGCCCTAGTCCTCTGCGGGCTATTGCCGGTTGCTGAGAAGCTAGGCCCTAGTCCTCTGCGGGCTATAGCTGGTTGCTGAGAAGCTAGGCCCTAGTCCTTTGCAGGCTATAGCTGGTTGCTGAGAAGCTAGGCCCTAGTCCTCCGCAGGCTATAGCTGGGTGCTGAGAAGCTAGGCCCTAGTCCTCTGCGGACTATAGCTGGTTGCTGAGAAGCTAGGCCCTAGTCCTCTGCGGGCTATAGCTGGTTGCTGAGAAGCTAGGCCCTAGCCCTCTGCGGGCTATTGCCGGTTGCTGAGAAGCTAGGCCCTAGTCCTCTGCGGGCTATAGCCGGTTGCTGAGAAGCTAGGCCCTAGCCCTCTGCGGGCTATTGCCGGTTGCTGAGAAGCTAGGCCCTAGTCCTCTGCGGGCTACAGCCGGTTGCTGAGAAGCTAGGCCCTAGTCCTCTGCGGGCTATAGCTGGTTGCTGAGAAGCTAGGCCCTAGTCCTCTGCGGGCTATAGCTGGTTGCTGAGAAGCTAGGCCCTAGTCCTCTGCGGGCTATAGCTGGTTGCTGAGAAGCTAGGCCCTAGTCCTCTGCGGGCTATGGCTGGTTGCTGAGAAGCTAGGCCCTAGTCCTCTGCGGGCTATAGCTGGTTGCTGAGAAGCTAGGCCCTAGTCCTCTGCGGGCTATAGCTGGTTGCTGAGAAGCTAGGCCCTAGTCCTCTGCGGGCTGTAGCGCCATCTATATTATTATATTGAAGTCCTCAGCATTTCTAGCAAAAGAGAACATTTTCTGTCTCTGCCACCAAAGGGGATGTGTGCCCCAGAATCGGAAGGACTAAAGCTACAATGCTATCCACGACACGGAAATGCAATGATATCCGCTAAAGTGTGTTCCGCTCGAACGTGGAAGTGGTGCTGCTTTATACGTGCAATGCCTGGGACCACGGCGCGAAGTGCGCCAAGCAGTTGTCCCTCCTTTTACTGAGTACGGCAGAAAAGCGAGACAGCATGCGAAAACATGGCACAGGACAAATGAAGAAGAATCGAGTCTTAAGGAAAAGGGAGGCCAAACGCGTTGCAGAATTCCGAACTAGATGGCACGCCAGACGTGGTTGATGCCCCCCCCCCCCACGGGTTAAAGGACACAAGTAACTGAAGTAGGGTCCACTTTTCACAATGTCTTCAGAAGTGGAATCATGAATGCGCTGAAAAGACTGGGAGCCGATGGAGAACGCAAAACTGAGATCTACTTGTGCGCACAGCTAGCAGGGGCACAGCTAGCAGGGGCACAGCTCGTGCTCCTGTTAATGAAACCCACCCTGGTGCGGGATGAGTACTCTCTGGTAAACATCCCGCTGTCTCTTGCGGACAATGTCTTGAACTTGTCCAACATTTCTCCACAAAGCAAAGCCCCCAGGCAGTAAGCCTGTGCACTCCCTCTTAATCACCGCAAGGGGTCCTCTAGGATCACAGAGAGACGCGCTACTAACCTAGGTTTCGTGCACCATTTAGTTGGCTCGATACATAAATTCCATTAATTATCCGCCTAAACGTTGACGTCGGTGCATGCAAGCACGGTAAAGCGCTTCACCTCACTACACCAGAGGCCTACTTGGGGTTCTATCTTGATTTTCCGTCAATTTCATGCAACGACAGAGCATGGTAATCACAAACCAACCATGACGCAACTTCCAAGAGCAATTAATCAAAATGCTCTTTCGTAGCACATTGCACTCATTTACACGCCATGCCGCACCGCAGCGGTCCAATTGATCGCATTGCGGTAAGTCAAGATGCAAGACGCGACTGCGAAGGCGAACGCAAACGCAAGCACAAACCTTAAACTTTCTAATTTCACTTTCCCATCGCAGCAGCAGCAAGAACACACGCCCAGCCAAACAAACACACACGCCTACCTACCGTGTGTCCGAGCCGACGCTGCAGCCAGCGATACCATCTAGAATCGCCAGCGTCTGGCGCTATGACAAATCGCCAGTGCCACCAATGACAGTAGTTGCAAAGGTAGCCTAGCGCCAGCTAACACGGGCAGTCCGACACTGATTTTCTGCAGCACGTCGTCATTGTCGTCCGCGCAGTCGCAGTCGCAGTCGTTGTCGCTTGGCGATAATTTATCGCCACAAGGTCAAATTTATGTCGCTTAGTCCGCGCGGCTGTGTGCACGAGGCGGGCGACCGCGAGAGCCTCCGCGAAAGTGTATTGAATGTCCACACTCTCCCGAGTGGTGGCGGTGGGCACATGTTCGCCGGCGCTGCAGCGCGGCGGTGTCCAGGCGGAGGAATTTATTTATCGCAAACAAATTATGTTCATGTTTGCGGGCCGCGGACCGGTGTGCTGCGGCGGTGTGTGGCGTTGCCTGGCGCACCGCACGGACAGACGTTGTTGCACGAAATCTTATTGGGCGCGTTTTATCTCGGATTACAAGATGCTAACAATGGTGTCTGCCGAGCACGGCGAGTACGTGTGTGGCCGGACGGTGGATTGTGCGGGCAACGTATCGGAAGGGAATGGGTTGTTGAATTCCTTTCGACACTTCGGTTTCGGTTGGGTTAAGTGCCCTTGATGGGGCGGTGAGTCGTCGGTGGACGCACGTCGATTCAGCTATCGACTGGCGAACGACCAGAAGGTCAGGAGTTGTGATCACGATGTGACGGCGAAGGCTAGCGTGGTGTGGGTGATGATGTCATTCTTTGACTGGTTTCCTCTGTGGACTGGATTGCCTGCGGCTTCGTTGAACGGTGGATCACAAGGGGCCCGTGATGTGGCGAGTTCAAGAACGAACTGAAGTCGTGTTCAAATGAGGCTCTTTGGGCGGATATTCGTTTGCAGGGAAGGTTGACCTGAGGATTGAGACTTAAGGCGGTGTGCGGGTGTTGAGATGAAGGCTACGCACTTACAAGTCTTTTGTCGCCATCCTGGGACGCGCTGACTTTAGGGGTCAAATACAAAGGACAAGACTCGGACGGGCGAAGTCCTAGCCAGGGGTCATGGAGCTAGGAAGGGGACTCGGATATGGTTCCGCTTTGGTTGGAAGTCATCGTCAAAGGATGCCTCGATCTTTCTATTGAAGGCAAAGCTGCCGTACTCACCCTGAGATTCTAAGACATTCAGTTAGAGTTGAAGCAGAGCTCGAATATATGTCAAAGTGAAGGTTCAAGTCACCGGGATCGAACACCCTGAGCGAAGGCACACACTCAGTCATTTATTTCCATGACGGTTATACTCCCTGGACGTCGCCTAAAGATATGCATGTAGAAGAGTGAATTTGGAAGTTTGAGTTACCGGGATCGAACCCTGGACGATTTTACTTGGAAAAGGCGTACTTACATATGGCGATAAAATATTACACGTAGAAGGTGTTTTTATGAGCAGACGCAAGAAATAAAATACTTCAAAGTATTCTCTCGAATGCCTCGGCCAGGATACGAGCTCAGACTTTAAATTTTATGAGTCCACGTATTTTATGGTCCACGTATGGGCTGTTCCGATTTGCATGGGACCACTGGCGGTAAGGGAAACTGACTAGAAGCAGGCAACAGTGTACAGCCGGTTCAGCGGGTTTGTAACATTTAGAGGACTCGGGGGCGTTCTTGCTGGAGTGCTGTCTCCGTTGACTTGCTGCCAAATTTATTGGAAACCTCGGATGGCCAGCTGGACAGTGAAATCCAAGAAGAAGAGAAAACGTGGGTCCAAGGAGCGTGGAAGGAAGCTGGGTCCATTGTTTGTTGTAGAGACATGGACGCCGAGATCAGTGGGACGATGTGAATAGTTGTTGCCCTCGGGATACGGCGGCATACAAATGTGGTCACAACCGTACTTGATCCTTCGTGTCACCGCCTAGATCGCCATACAGTCAACTCACCCAACAGGAACATACTATAAGGCATAATCCGACGGAATTGTCTTCTAAGTCGTTGCCATCATCGAAAAAATATGTGCACGGACATCTGTGTGCCACTAGAGCGAGAGACAAACAAGATGCTTGACGTTTACGTTTCCTTCAACTTTTGAAAAAAGTCGTTGGTAAAGGCGCCTAGTATCCTCGCATGCTGTCCTTTTGGACACGATCGTCGCGCGGAAGATGCGTGGAAGACGCGCGGAAGTCTCGGAAAAATGCAGACCACACAGAAAGTAATTTGTCCAACTCCAGAAGTCTTGATTTACCACACGACACGTTCCGAGAAATGACATGAGGTCCGACATCCTTGCTACGTATGAGCCGCAGCCCAGTTGGAGGACCCAACAGTTCATCAATTGCTAACCAGCCCCTCGTAGGACTACTACGCATCGTCAGTTCCGCATAAAGAGTGGCCAATGACTGCAAAGGTGGGTGTAGTACGTACGTGTATGCGATGAACACAAGAATGATCTGCCACTTCATGCATCACTCCATAATTGACGTTCAACCATTAAAAAAAAATAACCAGCACCTCTCGTGCCCTCGCCAAATATTTGTACATACCTCAGTTATTTGAGTCGCAAACAGAAGCACACCACAAGTCACTCTTTGCACAAAAAGTTGAAAAAAAAATTCACAAGATAGCCTCAATTTATTCACGTCTGAAGCCGCACCGAAGGTCACTTGTCAACTAAAACAGCAAACACTTTGCTTGTTCTTCGCACCGTCCCAGTCGCGACGTTGTTTAGACACGAGCTCTTCTCATTTCGACACGTACTCGACAACTGTCAACAGGCTCCAGTCGCGATTGCTTGTGAAACACACCCATTCGACGACACGCAGACGTCTCCGCGCAATCAAGTGCCGACGAACAAAAATGTTGATCGAATCCAATTCGAGCCGCATCATCACCAATCAACTGAATCAACAATTGCCCCAATCTCCAGTCGCTCAAGTGCATTAATTGCAGCAAAACTGTTGAAATAACACACAAAAACCCCACTCGACCGTCAGCGTGCGGTGTGCGTGCGTGTGACCCGCTTGATGGCCCGAAACTCCTAAATCTCAATCTAACCTGAATGTCATCCTCCTCGGTCTGTCAATTGGAATGCATGGTGGATGGAGAGGTCTTTCATTGATGATTGCATTCAGAGGCGCAGCCGCCGCATCTTCACGTGCACTGCATGACACCGCCGGAGCGGATTAAGACCGCTTTCACTGCTTTGTGAGAGCGCACTGGTCCGCCGCATGCCATGGCCATCCATCGTCCGCCCTGAACCAGGTCAGGTTCATCAGACCGAATTGAAAATTAACCCCGGGTCATTGGCATGTGCAGCGCAAGAGGACTTTCAAGTGGAAGTTCAAGTTGACAGTAATTTTTTTCGGTTGCTTCTCTACCCGCCCCTGCCCTCCGCCGCCACAAGTGAGTGTGCGTCATTACGAATGCACGGCATGCCTTGAATATGTAAACCCCGGATTGAGTTACGGATTACCAGGCGCTGGTGGTGGAGGGGCCGTGCTGTGTGATGAGGGCTTCCTCGGCGAGACGTCTTCATCGTCTTAGACGCGAGAACGAAAAATTCATAATGAGTCCGATTTACATTCTTGTCGGGTTACGTCGAGGGTGGGGGGGACAACAACGATGCCGGAGCCGTGTCAGAGTGGAATTAATTTCGTCAAAGGGGCATGTTGGCCGACGACGACGAGGATGTGCTCGAGCAGCGGCCGTGCATGCAGCCATGCAACCATGAGGCAGTTCATTGATGATGGCAAGTGCGTCGTCATTGATTTCGTGAACCGGGGGACTGGTGGTGACAAATGTTAGAAAACTGAGGAAATTACTGAATTCATGGGGGTTGTAGTGTGCCCGAGATTCGAGTGATTTTCGAGAGATTACCGATAAAGTTGCAAATATTCACTTTGAATGTGTCCGTGACGGGCTCCTAAAAGAGTTGACTTGGGGAAGCATGAGTTTTACATTGTCGCAGTGGGAGAGAGGGAGATAGATAGATAGAGAGAGAGAGAGGAGAGAGAAAAAAAAGAGAGAGAGATGAGTGAAGAGAGTGAGGGAGAGGGAGAGAGAGTGTGAGAGAGAGGGGGAGGAGAGAGAGAGACAGAGTGAGAGAGAGGGGAGAGAGAGAGAGGAAGAGAGAGGAGATAGAGGAGAGAGATAGAGGAGAGAGAGAGAAGAGAGAGATAGAGCAAGAGGGAGATATAGAGCAATTTGAGAGAGAGAGAGAGAGAGATAGAGAGAGGAAAGAGAGAGATAGAGGAGAGAGAGAAGAGATATAGAGCAATTTGAGAGAGAGAGAAGAGAGATAGAGGGAAGAGATAGAGGAGAGAGAGATAGAGGAGAGAGAGAAGAGAGAGAGAGCAAGAGAGAGATATAGAGCAATTACCGGATGTGTCGGACGTATGTGCCGAATTGTTATCTCCGCCAGAGTGGCCGCGAAAAATAAGGGATTTACTCCAAAAATTCATCGGGAAACAAGAAGCCTTCATGCTGAGTCGGAGGGACAATCTTCGTCGGACACCAAGCCATGGACATAAGTTAAAGCAAAAATGTACTCCCACTCGTAGCACGTTGTGCACAATATTTTAAGACTTGCAACCTAGCTCTCTGATTTCTCATTGGCCAACAGTCTATTGAAGCTCTTCCAATTGGATCATTTGTTGTTTCTACAGAAACGTATATGGCTAGGAGCCACATGTGCCATTAGGATCGTCCCCACAGCAGGCTGGGAGGCGGTACAAGATGTATTTCCATCAGTCAACTAAGACGGGTGGTTCTAAAGGTCCAGTGGCCATGCCAATACCCTAGATGAACTAAAGCCAGACCACGTCGGAAGTGACTATAATCCCTCTTTCCTTGATTTCAAACGACAGGCAAGATCAGTGACACTTGGAGAGGACAACGAATGACCACATCGATAAAACTTGAAAAAGATCTGAACAAGAACGTGCACTGCTCAGTCAGACAAGCCGGGATCTTGGCAGTCAAAGAAGCGTCCAGAAATAATGCCTGAAATCATGTCCAGCCTGTTTACATACGGCAAGGACTCAAACCACATACGCAAGGACTGCATTCTAAGTTCCAGGGAGATATTCAGCAATAAAGCAGCCGATTAATTGGCCATGACGATGAATTAAATCTCCAGTTGTTGGCCAAAACGGGACGTCCGGGAGATGTGAAACCAAAATTTTGGAAAATTTAACGAGCGGCCTTGCAAAAACAACTCTAATTCACCACACATTCGAGAGCGGTGGCCCTATCTGGCAGTAGAGGCGGCATAATGACGTGACACCGTCATGCCGTTAACCGTCACGGCATACACAGGCGGTTTCACCCTCAAGGTACGCCACTACATTTCGAAAAAGGTTGGACGGAACATAGCGACGATATAGTCCAAGGAAAAACCATCTGACGCATTTAGTGCGACAAAATCTTACAAGCGTGCGGTAATTTGAGAACTTACACCGGCAACACTCGTCATCACGGTGTCATGACACCTTGCACTCGAGATGTGCTGCCGAAGACGAAGGGGACCGACATGACCAACCTCTGCCAGTTAAGACGCAGGACACTGGGAGTTTTTTTCTTGTGTGATCCCTATGTTGTGTCAAAGCACAGTGCTCAGCACAGTGGTACAATGGACTAGAATACCTAGAGGCTTATCACAATGGGCATCAACATTTCTCCAGCTGTGGATCTAAACGACACGTGCCCACTGCCCATGTACCCACAAGCACAATCTAATCTAGGGACACTCAGAAAAGACACCAGCGCATAGTTCAAACTATATTCTATAGTAAAACTACGGTAATGTCCAGTCTTCCGACCCGGCGACTTCCTCATCGTCGACAAGATTCAACACGCGTCTGTCGTTCTAACTCTATCACCAGTTTGTCTCCTAGAAAACGACTGGATGGCGCAGTTGGTTAAGTCTGGTTCGGATCCCAGTGAGAACTAAGTTAATACCCTTGAATCTGGTCCAGTCACCATTTGCGAATGGGATCTGAGTAGCGCCACTATCACTGGAGTCAATCAGTGGTGGTAGGACCAACGTGGTCTAAGTGTACTGGTGACTGCACTAGCAGCCCTCCTACCTACCCTGTCTTCTAAAATGCTGCTCGCCGTATGGGCAAGCAACAATTCCTGACCCGTGATCCGAGGTAAACCAGAAACAAGGTGTCGAAAGGGAGCCAAACTCGACCACCAATCCTATTTGCAACCGCGAGCACCGCGCACGACTTAACTTAGCTCCTCGTCCAGTTCAGTGTCCTGTCTTCGAGAACCAAAACGACCATGATCAACCTGTCATCTGGCCAAAGTCAAAGCGGATCCTTCAACTAACCACTTTGGAAGCCAACCACCAATCTGCTTCGTTCAGCTCACGGAAAAGCTTTCGTAGACGATGCAGCTGCAAGTCAATAGTTTTATACCGAGTCACCGGCATTTTGGAGAAATACTGTCCTTCACCAGCAGCTGAGCAGGCCTTTCTGGCAGACTTCTTGTGGATTCTTGGAAAGTCCCTCTGCGTACGTGCCCTAGTGTCTTTCGCATCCAACATCCTACCCATCCGTTCCTCAGATGCTCAAAGGGTCTGGACACAACATCGGACAAGGGTCGCATGTGTCCAGCAAATAACGGTCGCACTGTCCAGAACCAAGCCAATGGAACGACATGGCGCCAGATGTCGATTGGCATGCCTAAACAAAGCATTTCTGTTTGCCCTCATCTGTCCCCAAGCACCCAAGCACAGTTCTTTCCAAGAACCCAACTCGACTTCCCCCGGTCCAGCAGTGTACTCGAAACCCTAATCCGAAGGCACTTGCTCCAGTCACAGTGCTTAGCGTGCGTGTCGTCACGAACTTTCTACTCATTTCCTCACTTAGACGGCTTAGGCAGCTTTGGGCAACCCTGTGGGCCCTCAAACCGCTTGCGATCAAGAACAAATTGCTCTTGGCAAACACTGGTGCGCACTCGCACTCCAACCATTTCGCACCCACTCGCACCGCGTTCCCCTTCACCGCTCGACGAGCAGATACCGTTCGATTGACACTTTGAGCCCGTTCATTATCGAGTGCGCCGCGATGAAGCGAGGGACGTGGAAAAACAAACAGAACTCCATCGGATTCGAGTCCGATCGCGGTGGGTTATCGAAGATCGAAATCGAAAGCACAACTAATCGAGCCCCGATCGGGCGCAGTGGGTCATCGACTCTGTTAATTGTCTTTTAATGGCCCCTCGGGCCACGACTGCATTCACAGTCGCCACTAGACACACCCGAGATGTGACGGTTTCTGTTGGAGCACTGGACACCGGACGACCGCTCAAGAAGCTGCATCAAGTGCTGCTCGAGATAAACACTCGAACGGGCTGTGTGCTGGTCGACGATTGACGGTTGCTGGCTGCCCCAAGGGCGGGCGCACATGCGGCCAGTGCTCGCCTGGGTGTTGGTGATGGCGATGTCGATGTCGACGAAATGAGAGAAGATCTCAAGAGCCCTTCGGTTGTCCTTTAGCTCTGGATCCTCTCCCGCCGGGCAACTTTGTAACATGCGCTGCGGCAAGTTGTTACTTTGATGACGACGGGACAGACGCGCAGTCGAGCGAGGACTGTGTTTGCAGAGGCGGCTCGGCACTGGGGATTGATTCTGTGAATAAACACGTTTCGCCAGAGGCGGTGTGGTGGAAATAAAAGACGACATTGTAATCGATAACTTGCGCGGTGTGCAGAGCAGAGGACCTGCACCAAGTTCTGTGGGCGAGAGGACGTCACTGACTGGGGTGCCCTTTGAATGAGAAATGGACTGTGGAACTCTGTCGGAACGTGAGTCGTGCTTCCATGGGGAGTTTCGAGAAGTCATTCAATCGATCAAATGCTGCTGGCATTAACGCTTCGGGGTGTTCGATTGTGTGATTGAGAAGTGTTCTGTCGAAGGACTGTGGTGCCGGTCAGTGGGAGAAGATCGAGGAGACTCTGAAAAGAAGCAGAGCTGATGGAGGGACTAAGATGAGGACGATACCATAGCGTTGATCGTAAAAAATAAAAGAAGGACTTTACGTTATAAGAATACTCTGCCTAGAACCTCTGAAGCGACTGCCTGTCAAGATCGGGGTTGAACACGATCACCTCGAATACACAATCGACCAGAAGGCCCTGACCATCATCGACCATCATTGTGATCAGTAGATGTACACTTTGCTTATCTTTTGACTTTCTGTGCCGACTTTTGGGTCTATTCTAGCAATTTTGGTCAGAAACGAAATTCTGACTACCGCCTTTTTTGCCCCTTCGGACAAAAATTCATCCGAAGAATCCGTTGAAGGGATCATCTTAGTGACAGTCGTCCTGGACACCAAGGATTAAGCT
Organism: Eristalis tenax; assembly: GCA_905231855.2. NCBI lineage: Eukaryota > Metazoa > Arthropoda > Insecta > Diptera > Syrphidae > Eristalis > Eristalis tenax. Next base: position 44,068,903 of record HG993128.1, on the reverse strand, counting down.
GCAAAATTTGATCAGACATTGAGCACGCCAAGAAAATGTTGCTGCTTCTATAAGGGGCCTAAAAGGCTAGAAGCTCCGCTTACTCACTTTTCCGTTTTGATCATGTGTCTAAATGTCTGATCACTCGAATCTCAGGAAGAGGCAATTTTTGCTTTTCCGCGTTTAAAAAATATCCAAATTTGTTCGCATATTGATGGAACGTGGTCGTCGTCAGCAACATGGCACCAAGGATAACCGACGCATGATCTAGACCGGCCGCCGAAGCTTAGGACGCTGTAGGAAACCATGGACAGTCATGGCATGGGTCGGGAAAACAAGGGGTACCACGGTGATTGGCGGCTGAAGTAAGACTTTCTGAGCTTCAGGTCTAAAGCCGAGTGAGTATCTCAACTCACTCAATTACGAAACATCATTACTTTCTTTTAAATCCAGTGGAAGACGGTGACGCTCTAAGTACATAAGAGCTGCTACGATACAATGCGTCTTCCTCGGAAGAATCCACCATCAATCTTGTAGCTATGACTGGGGGACGATAATTGCCCCAAAATTCAGTGTCAAGCTGGACAATCTGCCGATGTCCATAGGTCCTGGTGACTGGCTGCAGGGCCTTTTCATCAGTTAGTTGAGACCCTCATCTTGCGGCAGTTACAGTGTGCACCAAGTCCATGAAGATCTTCTGATCAAACTGACATCGATCGCAGACACTCTCCAGAGATTTGTCCAAATTTTCGGCATCAAGTCAAGATAATCAAAGCCATCACATTCGATCGATGGAACGTCAAACATCAAACATCACCACTGTCCGTGGGGGTGTGCAGAAAAAAAGGGGAGTAAATTTCTCGCCGCGACACAAGGGGACCGCCGTGGCGTTGTGGGTCAGTGCGTCGACCTCAAAGCACATGAGCCCGAGATGCCTAAGAATGTTCGAATCCCGGTTCGAGCAAAATAATTTTCACGGCCCCACCTTTTTCGAGTTAGTGACAATGGCCAAAGAGCATGATTGTCTAGAAAAAGCTTCTGAAATTGGCCGTCGGCATAAGACTGTAGGTCCCTACCACTCGTGAGAGAACAACAGCACGCACAAGAAAGAGTGGTTCCTGACAAGCTAGGCCCTAGTCCTCTGCGGGCTATAGCCGGTTGCTGAGAAGCTAGGCCCTAGTCATCTGCGGGCTATAGCTGATTGCTGACAAGCTAGGCCCTAGACCTCTGCGGGCTAAAGCTGGTTGCTGAGAAGCTAGGCCCTAGTCCTCTGCGGGCTATAGCCGGTTGCTGAGAAGCTAGGCCCTAGTCATCTGCGGGCTATAGCTGATTGCTGACAAGCTAGGCCCTAGACCTCTGCGGGCTATAGCTGGTTGCTGGCAAGCTAGGCCCTATTCCTCTGCGGGCTATAGCCGGTTGCTGAGAAGCTAGGCCCTAGTCATCTGCGGGCTATAGCCGGTTGCTGAGAAGCTAGGCCCTAGTCCTCTGCGGGCTATAGCTGGTTGCTGAGAAGCGAGGCCCTAGTCCTCTGCGGTCTATAGCTGATTGCTGAGAAGCTAGGCCCTAGTCCTCTGCGGGCTATAGCCGGTTGCTGAGAAGCTAGGCCCTAGTCATCTGCGGGCTATAGCTGATTGCTGAGAAGCTAGGCCCTAGTCATCTGCGGGCTATAGCTGGTTGCTGACAAGCGAGGCCCTAGTCCTCTGCGGGCTATAGCTGGTTGCTGAGAAGCGAGGCCCTAGACCTCTGCGGGCTATAGCTGATTGCTGAGAAGCTAGGCCCTAGTCCTCTGCGGGCTATAGCCGGTTGCTGAGAAGCTAGGCCCTAGTCATCTGCGGGCTATAGCTGATTGCTGACAAGCTAGGCCCTAGACCTCTGCGGGCTATAGCTGGTTGATGGCAAGCTAGGCCCTATTCCTCTGCGGGCTATAGCCGGTTGCTGAGAAGCTAGGCCCTAGTCATCTGCGGGCTATAGCCGGTTGCTGAGAAGCTAGGCCCTAGTCATCTGCGGGCTATAGCTGATTGCTGAGAAGCTAGGCCCTAGTCCTCTGCGGGCTATAGCAGGTTGCTGAGAAGCTAGGCCCTAGTCCTCTGCGGGCTATAGCTGGTTGCTGAGAAGCTAGGCCCTAGTCCTCTGCGGGATATAGCTGGTTGCTGAGAAGCTAGGCCCTAGTCCTCTGCGGGCTATAGCTGGTTGCTGAGAAGCTAGGCCCTAGTCCTCTGCGGGCTGTGGCTGGTTGCTGAGAAGCCAGGCCCTAGTCCTCTGCGGGCTATAGCTGGTTGCTGAGAAGCTAGGCCCTAGTCCTCTGCGGGCTATGGCTGGTTGCTGAGAAGCTAGGCCCTAGTCCTCTGCGGGCTATAGCTGGTTGCTGAGAAGCTAGGCCCTAGTCCTCTGCGGGCTGTGGCTGGTTGCTGAGAAGCCAGGCCCTAGTCCTCTGCGGGCTATAGCTGGTTGCTGAGAAGCTAGGCCCTAGAACTTTTTCTGTATGTACGAAGTGTGGTCTCTGTCTGGTCTGTAGGGCCATCCTTAGAGGACTTTAGAAGTTCGTGCGAAGCTCAAGCTCAGAAACTACAGTCTGTATGGTTACAAGGGTCTGCTTTTGGATCTATCTTAAGGTCTGACAAGAGCTGTCGGTATCTAGCGGTCGGACATGCCTAAAGAGGCACTCTAGAGAGGCACTTTGAACATTAAACCCGTGGAAAGCTACAGAGCTACGAGCAAGTCTAACAAGGCGCACACAAGTGAGTTGGGACAAGTGCCATCTTGAGGTCTACAAAAGCTGTTTAAACTGAAAAAAGGTCGCAACCAACCTGATATGGAAACTAGGTGTTTGGAGCCACGCCAAGAGAAACAGATCGACCTTTTTAAGCCCTTTAATGCCCAAGTGATTTTTTTGTCAACAAATTTTATGTTGTAGAGGAGTCAATTCTGAGCAACTCTTGTTTGTGATGTCCAGTGCGTGCCCTAAATGGACATGTGGGTACTTAAGACCCCAGTTCATCCTCCTGACTTAGAAGGATGATGAAGCTGAAACCGCGCCTACAAGTGACCAATCGCGGTTGTCAAAGTTTGGTCGACCTGACACCTTAATGCCGCTTCCCGTGATTTCCCCCGGTTGCACTGAAGCCTCAGTCTTGTCTCCAATTTCAAATCACCGCCAAGCATCACGCCAAGAGGACTGACTAAGGACGCAGTTCACTTCGATTCCACTGCACACCCCACAGTCGTTGTTTACATTGTTTCGCCTCGGTTTCACTCACTCTCAGCGCAATTCCATGGTCAGCGGCTTGACTTGACTTGACTGTAGTCACACACACATCCAAGCACCGATTTCCAGGAATCGAAAGGACAAAGACGCATATTTTTGTAATGAATTGTTCCGGAATTACACACCACCGACCAGATCAATGCAGCAGCCTCCACACCGCATCGTCCGCTCAGTCGCCGGCCAATACATCCGCTTGCGGGGAGAGAACATTTTTATGAAACCAAAGACCAGCATCTCGGCTCTCAGCTCAGAACAACATTATTCCGCGTGTTCTGGTGGTCATCATTCATCAAGAGGCAAAAACCACGAAAGGATGCAAATCATTATGGCGGCAACAACGGACCGTCGGACGGACGGTTACATTTGCAGTTCGCCCGAATTGGCCGAGACGCACACTGGAACACGCATCCCGGGCGCCCAGGCGGACACGGGCGAAACGAACGACTGTGGCTGCAAGCAATCACACATCATCCTGTCGGCTCGGCTATTATTAGGTAATTACCAATGTTTGCTGAAGTAAGAACCTTCGAGGTGAATGAGTTGCCAAAGGATCAGCTCCGACTGCAATTTCATTGAGTCACTGCTAGCAAGGGAGCGAGCGGAGCTGCGCAAGGAGGAGCACCACATGAGTCACTTGCGAGCAGATTGATGATGTTTCTGGGTAATCTGCGCCGACCAGCAACCAGGGAGTGGGGCAGATTTATGCGCGCGTGTGGGTAAATTATGTTACCGTGCAAGTGGGCAAATGGAGTGTGCGCGTACCGCAAATGTGATCCAATCAATCTTGACGCAGATACGAGGGTTCCGCTGAAACGGTGTCAACAAGACAATCGTCGGCTTTGTGAGCAACGGACTGAATCACTATCAAAGCCGCGCATCGGGCTGACGCACACGTGCTGGCGGCCGAAACCTGACTCAGACAAGAACACTGTCCACCGTCAGCACTTTACGAGGGGTCGCATAGCAATCATCTCCGGGATGACGAGCGATGAGACGGGAAACCCAAAAAAAAAAACAGACAAAAAATCCTTAGAATTCGCGTACATTCCGTCGCACAGCGGATGCGGCGCGCTTCAGATTCCCAGATCGAGCGATAGGACGGCGAGCGTTTTGTGCAGTCCTCAGCAGAATGTGGATCAAATTACGCAGCAGAACGGAGGGTCGCCAGAGAAACGTCGCTGAACCTTGCCATCGTCCCACATCCGGCGACGGCGCCGGCGGTGGTCTCGCCACGAAAGGGAAAAGTGTCCAAATTCAAAATTTCATCTTGCCACAATTATGAATGCTAATCTCACCGTGCGCCTCGTCCAGTCGCTCTTCCACGACCCAGTCCAAGATTTGAAATTCAATTCACTTCAACTCACCTGAAAAGAAAGAGAGACAAAAATTAGACAGATTCACACAGAATATCCACGAGATTCGAATGAGTCTTGAACGCAGAATCAATCACGGGACTAAGTGGGGGGAGCTGAGATTTCCTTTTGGGCGAAATTCTCTGATCTCCGAGCGACAGGTCTGAGATAAGCTAACGAACTGCTTGACAGGCACAACGACGCTTTCTACTCGTATCTTCACCATCAGCCGGCTGGTTACACGGCACAGCCGACGACGTTCGGCGATTATAAATGCCCCCAGACGCGATTTTTATTGGGCTATTTAAATAGTTAAGCAGTGTAAATTTGAATGAATTAATATTTTATTTCGTCGCCGGGCGCAGGGGCGAGCGAAACTAGAATTCTGAAGAAAGGAGAAATCCCTGCTGGTGAGACATGGGTCGTGGGGGTAACTGTTTACCTGGTGACGACATATTCGTTGCTTTTTCTGTGAAGGCGGATGCGAGGTCCCCGTCGTGGGGAGCAGGAGACGGGGCAAGCACATAGATTCGTTGGGATCAGCGCGGGAGAGTCAGTGAGACAGTCTGGGTCGCGACTTGTCGCGAGGGAACAGGAGACGGGGAATGCACATAGAATCGAGGGATCAGCGCGGGAGAGTCAGTGAGACAGTCTGGTTCGGGTCTTGTGGTTGCCGACCGCTTCGGAAGTGATTAGTGGCTTTGTTCAGAAACGGATTTCGTTGTTCTCATGTCATTCTACTTAAATGGGAGCAAGGTAGTTACAACTCAAACTACTTGACACGGTCACAGGGGCACGATCACTTTTAAAATACCCGACGATCTCGCCAGGAAAGGCCACGCCAAGCGATCAAGCCTTCACTTGCAGGTGTAACAAAGAAACGCGTGATTAAGCGTTGACATGTAGCGTGACAGCTGAAATAATCGCTAAATAAACACCCACGTCAGGTTTGCACACGCATTTCCTCTCGCCGCCATGCAAACATCGCTTTTCCCAAGACCCACTTAGATAAGGAGTCAAATCGAGTCAAGGTCGCGTTTGCCTGTGGTCTTAATTTCATCACGCACGTCGGGCCTTTGAATAGCTAGATAAAACTGTGTGCTCATACCGGGGACAGGCAATGGATCATTCACTAACTTTGGCAAGACGACAGCATGTTCGGTTTTGAACGCAGATCTTCAGTTTAGAGCACAGTTTGCTCGCCTATTCGACGAGTGTTTGATTTAGCTTAACTTGCAAACATTAGACCGAGACTTTCTCAATTCATATGCGATGTGTGATGCCGGCAATTTGAACCAACTTGTTCGTTTGTTGTGGATCTGTTAATTCAAGCTGACCTGCAAACACTGACCAACAAACTGTCAAACTATGCCCACTGGGACAATCTTTTGATAATAGTCGTCTTCACGAAAGCTAGTCACTGGAAGCTGGAACCCAACCTAGCTCTGGCTGTCGTGTGTTCCACTGGCGTGATCCTTTTTTTTTCTCTTGTACAACCCGTGCCGTGTGGCAGCTACACCGCGACCTGAAGATTTATTGTATCGAAGGGTTGGTGGACTTCCGTACTAATTCCTTAACCAGAGTACTTCACATGCTGCTGACACATGCTGCTCTGGCCAGGGCCCGAGGCGCTTTTGCTCTTACAAAGAGACTGTTTTACAACAGCCAACTCGATGCGGGGGTGAAGGCTATCTGCTACATGGCCCTCATCCGGCCAATGCTCACCCAAGGCTGTCCTGTGTGGCTCAACGTGAGTGCAAGCTTGATGAAAAAGATTCGGTTGTTCGAGAGGGCCTGTCTTAGGGCTTGCCTTCGCCTTTATCGAACTCCAGAGTGCCAGTACAGAAAATTCTATTCCAATGAGATCTTATACAACAGGGCGAACCTGACAAGAGTCGACAACTTCCTAGTGGAGTTGATTCGAGGTCACACTGCCAGAGCGATGAACTCGGTCAATAACTTGATCCCGCGGGCTTACTACCCCAATTCATTATACCACGAGAGGGTACTTCACAGCGGCTTCGTCCCCCTGAAGCACTTCTTCATCTAGACAAGCACAGTCTGATACAAGACGTAAATGCGATGCCGCTCATCTACCACATCGCCAGATCAACGGTGGATGGGCTACTCCACCACGACCGTTCCCTCGCACAACAACCAGCTGAGGAGGGTATCCTCCGGTTTAGTACGGCGGTATCCAGGCGGGACGTTCGGGATGTTGCTATGCAGCACCTCAAATTTTGGTGGCTGGGAAGAGAGGAAACTCCCGCCTCGAATCCTTTCGACCCCGGTTAGAACGGGTAGTTCGGACTCCCGTATTGGGAACACTCGGGCCCCTGTCTGGCAGTGGATTGGATATGCATAATATCTACTGCAACCTATGGCCGAAGTATTTAATAAGATTAAGTTTTGCTTAGAGTGCCCGACGAGGGCCAGTAAGTTCGTTCAAAAAACGGGTGATTTTTTAGCTATTATCTTTTTGGCAGCACTGGTTTAAACAGCTGACGCACGTTTCGTGTTTTGTTTCACTGTCAAACATCTTCAGTTTGGTCTATAATTTGGCCATGAATCGTCTTACAAACGAACAGCGCTTGCAAATTGCTGAATTTTATTTTCAAAATGCGTGCTCTGTTAAGAAAGTTCATCGCGCGCTTCTTCCATTTTATGGTCACTTTAGGACGAAGCTCATTTTTGGCTCAATGGGTACGTGAATAACCAGAATTGTCGACTTTGGAGGGAATATCAGCCAGGAGCATTGCAAGAGCTACCAATGCATCCGGAAAAAGTCACAGTTTGGTGCGGTTCATGCGCTGGTGGCATCATTGGACCGTACTTCTTCAAGGTTGATGCGAATCGTAACGTAACTGTGAATGGTGAGCGCTACCGTGAGATGATGTCCAACTTTTTTTTTTGCCCAAAATGCAAGAGCTTGACTTGCATGACATGTGGTTTCAACAAGACGGTGCCACATGCCACACAGCACGCGCAACAATGGACTTATTGAGAGGCGAGTTCGGCGAACATTTTATTTCACGTTCGGGACCGGTCAATTGGCCGCCTAGACCGTGCGATTTAACGCCTTTAGACTATGTTTTGTGGGGCTATGTTAAAGCTCATGTCTATACAGACAAGCCCGCTTCAATTGACGCATTGGAAGACAACATTGAAGCATTTATTCGTGAGATGCCGGCCGAAATGTTGGAAAGAGTATGCCAAGATTGTTTTAGCACAGGTTTATTTCGTGAAGGTGGCCTGAACAGGAATAAGGCCTGATTAATCGTTTGGATTGCCTAGGAAGGTCCCATTTGCTCTATTGGTCGAGGCGAAGTTTGTTTTCACATTCGCAAGTCAGCGTGGTAGGTGCTGTCCAATTGACATTACAGTACAATTCGGGACCTGTGAATACAGATTGCCTGCGAGCCAGTCCTCGCGAGCTCATCTGCGGATTCGTTGCCTCCAATTCCCCTGTGTCCAGGCACCCAGCTGAGCTTCATACTGTTCCTGTCCAGAGGGGGAATTGTAGAGCATCGTATCAACATTTCACTGTTCACTGGAGTCCGTTAGGTTAGCTGCCTGACTGGCCGAGAAGAGTAAAATTCTAGCGCACTTAATAACTCCGAGGAGATTGTGTCTGGCGCAGATGTCGATTAAGTGGATTTCGGACTGCAACACTGGAGGAGTGGAACCTATAGGCACGGAGTTCCTTGTGTTGGGTCCAAAGTCTCCGGCCACAACTCCGGGATCCATTGTTGATCCGTCTGTGAGGGGTCTAGTCTAGGGTCTAGTGTTGGTCCAGTTCCAGTAGCACCTCATAAAACCTGCCAAAACAATCCTGCCTGACTATAATAACGGGCACTGCTCAAAACATTTCTCTATTAGGGATTGTGTTGAGTAGACTACTTAAAGACTGCACATCTGGCAGTTATCTTCCCTACGAAGATTGGTAGGTGAGGTAGCCCGACTCTATCTTCTAGAGCAGAGCGATGCAAAATCTGTAGATGATCCAAAGTCGCGCAACAAGCATCTGTTCTGTAAAGCGTCACTATTTCATATTTGAATGGCAACCTGACTACAAATCGACCTTCTGGGGTGATGTTGACGTTGTTTTTAACTCTTTACTGGGGTTTCATGTCCTTCCGATTCCCAAAATGTTCGTACTAGTTTTTCCAAGGGCTACGTCGCCATATTGCAATATGCGATTGCACTTTTAGCTGAAGTACTGCCTGCAACAATCCCTCCCAGCGTAAAATCGGAAGATCGTTTGATGGCATACAATCTCCAGGTGAAACCAAATCAAAGCAGATTTCTGCTCCTATTAGCATGTCGATCCGTTGGCACTTTTAGAGCGAAGGATCCGCTAATTGAATGTGGACTGGTATCTCCCAGGACTTTTCTAATGATGGTTGCATCAACTGTTGCTTTATATGCCGATGCTCTGGATGCGAATCTTATTGAGGTCTTGACCACCAATTCCGCTGACAGGCACATCAATTCGACGCTTCTTGATTCCCAAGGCTTGAGCGAGCGTTGTGGCGACAAAATGTAACTGCGAGACCGAATCTAGGAGCACGCGGCACGGAATTCATTGACGACAGCCGTAGCGTGATAGACTCGACGGTTTCTCATCTTGCAACCAATTGCTGCATTAGCCGAAGAGCTCGATGGCTGATCTAATATTGTCCTCACAAGACTTATCAGATTGATGCACCTTTTGATCATCTGGAGAACTGTGTGCCCTGTGGTGGTAAGATGCGAATATAAATGGGAAATAGAGCTGTCGCAGTGCCACCTGGTATTCCAGGACTTGCAATTCGTTGTAACTTCTGTCAACATTTCGTACAACCATTGTATAATCTTGGGAGAAAGACTCCATGTCCTGCCGCGTAGAAGAGACGTCTGCTGGCCCACAGAGCTCTAGTTGTGCAATCTGTGGCGGATATTGATATGTGGGTTCAAGTTAAGCCGGTTGTCCATATTGGGCCTCCCTAGAATAGACTAGAGCGGAGTATTATGGTTCCAAGGTTGACTCGCTGACCTCCTTGAGATGGGTACTGATGGGCATTGATATAATCAGTCTGTGATACACCGTGCTTGCCCCTGCTAATCATCAGCCAGGTAATGAGCCAGATCTGTGCTTACAATTTGTTGACAAATAGAGACCATAACAAGGGGGAGAGAACCCCGCCTAGTCGACAACCCTTGGCTTGGTAATTAATTCTGTAACTTCTGGCTCTCCGCCCAGTTCGCCAAAAGCCATCCGTGATCCGAAATTCCTACGTGGACACAGTTCATCGATTAAAGTTCTTGTTTTACTGTGGAACGTAAGCTGAATTCTTTGGCTAGAAAGATGTTGAATGATTGCCCGTGTATCCCTTCATAGCCGTGAGAAGGAAAATTTAAATGTGTCCTGTGTCTGATCGCTGCACGGGTGTCCATGTGTATTCTCTGTTTCGCTTTTGATCTTGCTCGTTTCTCAGCTGGTCTTTAAGCCTCAAACGTCACTAAACGGGTTGAGCGAGTTATTCTTATCTAGATGGAGGAGTTTTGGAAACAGGAAGTAACCGGGTTGAGCGTGTTATTCTTATCCCACGACTGGATAGATTCGTTTTTAGTGCCCATTCCGAAGGACTGAATTTCGAGAGCTTGACATGGCTGCTATTTCTCCAAACAAACACTGCTCGTGTGGTGAGAGGTTGAGTGTGAGTCTGTTAAACTACAGACTTTCGCTGACGACGCAATGGGAGGGTTGTCACAGAGATTAATTACTTCCTGTTGCTCCCCAATAATACCACGCACAGGACAAGTGGTGCTGGAGACATCCCCCAAGTCCATCGCGGGCTGCAGGACCCCTTATGTTCTGCCATGTATTGACATTCTTTTTGAATTAGACGAGCAAGATGTACTAGCTTGGGCTCACTTCTCAAGAAATAGGATGTTCGTCTTTTTCGAAAATCCTTTCTTGTGTGTTCCTTCCCTTTTGTGGCGATACAGGCTCAGATGGACGCAATTATCAAAACAAATACACCCCAAACCCAAACGGCCATTCTGTGGTCTGCAAGGAAACAGCCCAACTTCTCCGCCTCAATTCGATAGAATCCAACATCATCACATTCTCGGCCGGCTGTGCGTATGCTTGGCATTACCTTTCTCTGAATTCGTTGATAGCTTGAACCACATTGCCTTGAGGCAGCACTAGTGAAACGCAATTTTGACGAAGATGACGAGGCTTCTGGCGAAGTCGTAAACAAACCAAAAAAAAAAAAACCACCTGAAATGAGCGTGCAGACCCACTAAGCCAGACTAAACAAGTGCGGAAGACATTTATTTGGTAATTAGGCGGCTTCGCGGGTGTTACCCACCAGTCCTGGGCCTATGCGAGATTCAGAAAATGATGAAATGAATGAGCACGCGATGCTTGTCATGCGGTATGGCGCCTGGCCGAAGCAGAGCGGTGACTGAGCTTCGATTGAGTGAGTGCATTTGGTTTTGAGAGTTCGGACAATGTTTTAAATCGGTCTCTACGCCTCGGGTTTCTTTAAGGTTCCAGGACTAATGGATGGCAACCGCCACACAACGGACCCTTTGTGTCTAAGTGCGTCTATCGCTCATGATGGTAGCCAAGGTTTCCTGACAGGTGTTCAATATATGGTGTCCCCCCTATCGACCATCAGATTTGGTTTTTACAGTCTCTGGCGTCCTCCCTTCGGCCTGGAGCACTGTACTGTTCGTGTCAGCCCCTAATTAACGCTGCATCCTAAAACAAACTCCAAACCGAACTGGACCCACCTGGCCGAATGACTGGTTCACCCACTCCATCAGGACTGAAACAGGCTTCCCCCCATGACGGAGGCTTCATATTCCTAACCTCCCCAGAGCGACATCTGGTCTTAGATGCTTTCTCCGACGACCACATCCACCGAACCAGTAGATCGACCATAAATAGTTACAACCGCATCGCCTTCAACCTGCGCGCGCCATTAAAATCGCCTTTTAACACTCAAGGCTTACATAAAAGCTTCGACTAAACGTTTTCCGAATCGCTAATGTGGCCGCAGACCAAATGCCATCCATCCGCGTTTGATAATACATGTGTATCTCGGAGGGTCACACAAAATCGAAGAAACAAAACGAGCACTTTTACGATCGTTATTTTTTTCGCCGTAAATTTATGCTAATTCGCCGTCTCTCTCGAGGCAACAATTCGTTGACATATTCACGCTGACGTACGCACCGCAGCGCACATCTGACGGCCGTCGGCCTCAACGGAGGGCAGTTAAAAGGTGTTCAGCATGTGAACAGTTTTATGTAGGAAGTGGAGCTGGTTTGGAAACTCGGATCTATAACCTGGGTTTAACGAGCCTCCGTGTGCCACGAGTGATATGCGACAGGGTGTGTCCATAAGGTGAATTTATCGCTGTGTACATGGTAGCTAACCGCGTGGCCAAAGACGGACTCCGAACATGATGTTATTCGACTCAATAAAAGGCTTGCATTTTGTGGACTTCATTTTGAGGGGCCAAAATTTTAATCGTATGAACGGTGGGAAAGTTTGGACATGGTGGAGCGAGCTCTTTTAGGACGGCACTGAGGGTGACAGACCCAAAGTCTTGAGTGGAGCGGAGAATAGTCCAGCGGTGGAGGGAGTCATTTTGGGGATTGAATCGCTAAAAGTTGACAAGACCGTCGTTGTGGGTGAGATTCGACCAGAAATGCTTAAGGCAATGGGTAAAGAGGGAGTTTTATGGCTCTCTCGTGTCGTTAAAGTGGCCTGGGCACCTGGTGGGACACCTGGGGATTGGGTGCTTGTCCCACTTTACAAGAAGGGGGGCAAAATAGATTGCTCCGACTACAGGCCCATATCTCTTTTAAGTCTCCCCGGGAAAGTCTACGCTAAGGTGTTGGAAGCGCGTTCTAGAGGTCGCGCGTTCTAGAGGTCCTTTTGGGATTGGGGATGGACAGTGCGCCTTTCGTCCCGGTGGAAGTACAACTGACCAGCTTGTCACTCTAAGAATGGTACTTCAGAAGGCTTGGGAGTATGCCAAGTCCATCTACAGTAGTTTTATCGAGTTGCCGACCGAGGCCCTCGAGGTAAACTCTGGAGTGTTCTGCAGGAGTATGGGATTGAAGGTCCTCTTCCGAGTGCCACTCGGTCTCTTTGCACAATCTGTAGCAGCTGTGTTCGGGTGAAAGGTGTTAAATCAACACCTCTCAACGCCAGGGTGCGTCTTGTCACATCTCCTTTTCATTGAATATAGGGACTGGATGTTTCGGCGCAGCCGAGACGAGGAATGTTTCACATTGGGAGAGTTGAGGGTCAGCCATCTACTTTTTGCAGATGACTCAGTGATCCTCACATTTTCCCACTCGATAGGTTTGTGGCCGTGTGTGCTGATGCTGGAATTGAGGTCAACGTGGACAAATCGGAGGTTATGGACATCTCCAGAACACTCTACAGGTTAATGGAGTCCCACTGAAAGCAGGTGAAGAAGTTTAAGTATCTCGTGATCTTTTCCACGAGTGATGGAAGGAGTAATGCTGAGCTCTCATATGGGATTGGTCAAGTTGGGTCAATTTTGAAACAACTGGGAAGATCTCTAATCAGGAAGGCCGAGCTTGGTGTCAAAGCCAGGTAGCTATTTTCAACTCAGTATTTGTTCCAAATCTCGCTTATGGTCATCAAATTTGGGTAATGACCGAAAGACTAAGATTGTACTCGGGATCTTGCTGCTGAGCTGCTGAGATGATATTTCTCCGTGCTGTTGTGGGAATTCCACGCCGGGACGTGGTGGGAAACCTGGCAGTGAGCGAGGAACTCAACATTGAGGAGCTGCTTCTTCGAACGGAGAGGGCTAGGCTTCGTTGGTTTGGTCACGTGGCACGAATGTCCCCTTCATCATGACTTCCGAGGCGGCTGTTGAATGCGACTCCATCAGGTAAGCTACCGCTTGGCAGACCCAGGACGAGATGGTTGGACCAAGTCCAAAAGCCTGCCTGGTTACGTTTGGGTCTACGTCCTGATGAGTTAGGGTGACTAGGGCGGAGCCTGAAGATCTCTAGTGCGGGGTTTACACCCGCGAGATGTACCAAAAATGTGGATCAGTTATGTACTTCGACGCTTGAGTTGACTGTGGTCGATGTTGCTTCGAATATCGAAAATCATTTGAAACATTTGAAAACTGCAGATGGTTGTATTTTGGTCCCCTTCTTCGGCGTTTAATGCTACGTACAACTCTAGTCAACTGTTACCCGATATATTCGTATAAGCAACACATTGGGAATTTTAGTATTCACGAATTTTTGATCTTTGGAAGTATGATGTTCAAGTGTTTCACGAACAACGAACGGTGTCCAAAATCCTGACTTGGGATGCGTGCTGCACTGAAAGTGTCTCCAATTTTGCTGTGACCAGTCACATAAACTTGTGTGTTCAACTTGGAACCAATAGAGTGATAATTTTGGCACATTTTTGTATAATTTTTGAATTGAGGAAGTATGTACTTGTGTTGCTTCTGAGCACTCAAAAATCCTGTTTGTGGCTGTCTTTTGTGATTTGACGGACGCTCTCACTGGGATCCATTTGGTTCGCAATCCGATGGATCACCAGTGCGAGCTCTGTTGCAAGCGCTAAACAGAAGAAGAGGTCGCTATAAATGGACAGTCTTAGTTCCAAGGACAGTTCCAAGGTTCACTGGGGGACATGCAAGGCGCATGGAGCAGAAGAGAATCAGCTTGGTCACAAGGAGAGTGCTGCTTCTAATCAATTTAATGACGAGTTGCTTGAATAGGGTCGAACTAATGAGGAGTTTTACAGTGAAAGCATGTCTGTCACCAAGGGCAGCAGACAACAAAACGTTGGTCGAAGTGAGCTGTGGCACCACCTTCTTCTTCAGATTTCGCTGCAGTCCGGCTTGAACCTGGGACTCAATCAACACTCGTCGATGGCCAGTCTGTCTGCATTCCAGTCGATTTTTCATTCGCCCTGCCTGTGCCACTTCTGCAGCTTCTGTCTACAATATTTGTTCATTGATGTAAATCACTCCTGTCCGCCGCCGTAAACAGGCTCGACACGGTTAAAGGGTTCGTTCGTTCGTGTCGCCCGTCCACAGATGAATCAATCACTTTGGACGGCGACTAAAATTAATATTTCCCGAAAGACTTCGGTGGGTGTCATCACTAGTCGTACAGTAGCGTCAAACAGCATGATTGATTGGATTTTCTCTTTGGAAACATGTTGACACAAAGGAGATGGCGACAAAGTTTAACTTTCCTCTCTAATTCGACTGACCTTTTGACTAATTTCGTGGCAAAACTGGAAGATGGGAGAGTGTGAGAGGGGGAGAGAAAGGGAGATAGAGAGGGGGGAGGGGAGAGGGATAGAAGGGGAGAGAGATAGAGAGGAGGGAGAGAGAGGGAAATAGAACGAGAGAAAAACAGAACGAGGGAAAAATAGAACAAGAGAGAAATATAACGAGAGTGGCCGGAGAGAGGGGAAGAAAGAAGAGTTAGGAGCGAGATTTTGTTTATTTTTCGTTTGTCAGGTGCCCGTTGACAAATTTTACGGTTTTATCAAGTTGATGAGTGTTGCAGTCTTTTTGTTGCATTTTCTTATAATTAGTGTTGAATTTATTGCTTATGCGAAACTTGACGACGTGTTTCGTGGTAGAAATATGCTTCTTATAAAATAGTCGCCGGAATCATTGCATGGTCTCTCAGCGTGCCGCTGCTTCAAAAGGGGTAGAATTGCGACTACAGTCGGATAGCGGAAACCATGATCAGCAGCATTTCCGGAAAAATATGTTTCAAAGTGCCACCATTCCTATTTTAAGGCCCAGAGGTCCATACACGGAAATATACTAAGAACTGTGTTGTTGAAAATTAGAAAATGTTACAGACTGCAAACTTATGTTTCCATTTATTTATCGAAACTTAACGAACATTCAACTCGTTCGAAAGGTAAAGGGTGATTTTTTAGCTATTATCTTTTTGGCAGCACTGGTTTAAACAGCTGACGCACGTTTCGTGTTTTGTTTCACTGTCAAACATCTTCAGTTTGGTCTATAATTTAACCATGAATCGTCTTACAACCGAACAACGCTTGCAAATTATTGAATTTTTTTTTATCAAAATGCGTGCTCTGTTAAGAAAGTTCATCGCGCGCTTCTTCCATTTTATGGTCAGTTTAAGACGAAGCTCATTTTTGGCTCAATGGGTACGTAAATAAGCAGAATTGTCGACTTTGGAGTGAATATCAGCCAGGAGCATTGCAAGAGCTACCAATGCTTCCAGAAAAAGTCACAGTTTGGTGCGGTTTATGGACTGGTGGCATCATTGGACCGTACTTCTTCAAAGATGATGCGAATCGTAACGTAACTGTGAATGGTGAGCGCTACCGTGAGATGATGTCCAACTTTTTTTTTTGCCCAAAATGCAAGAGCTTGACTTGCATGACATGTGGTTTCAACAAGACGGTGCCACATGCCACACAGCACGCGCAACAGTGGACTTATTGAGACTCGAGTTCGGCGAACATTTTATTTCCCGTTCGGGACCGGTCTATTGGCCGCCTAGATCGTGCGATTTAACGCCTTTAGACTATGTTTTGTGGGGCTATGTTAAAGCTCATGTCTATACAGACAAGCCTGCTTCAATTGACGCATTGGAAGACAACATGGAAGCATTTATTCGTGAGATACCGGCCGAAATGTTGGAAAGAGTATGCCAAAATTGGATGAACCATTTGAGGCGCAGTCAAGGTCAACATTTGCATGAAATAATCTTCAAACATTAAATTATACGGACCGTACTATCGATTCAAATAAAGATCTCATGCATTTTTTCTGAATTTTATGTGTTTTTTTTTTGAAAAACTTTCCTATAGCTTTTAAAAAAATCACCCTTTAGATCTAAGCGATTGCTTTATCCTGCCCTAGCGAGTTAACCGCAACGCATACTTCGTCCTATACTTCTGTGCGATAAGTTCTTTGCGGAGAGTATCGGACAAATTTGACGTTTGGCTGGCACGATTGTCTGTCAAAATACGAAATTGATCGTGCCATTGTGCATTGCGTTACATTTTGTTGGAAAAATATTCCGATCGGCTGTTCGGGATGTTGCTTCAAAGCAAAAATCCTCCGATTCCTATGAAATCGGAAAAGTTTCCGTTCCGGACGATTACCTCCCTTTGATGTAAATATGTTAATTTTTAAAATTTTACTAGAGTCCCATATTCAATCTGAAAAGAGTGTCCTTTCATTGAAATAGTGCCACAGTGCTACGATCGCGTCATATCGGCAACGCTGTTTGTCAGCAGCATCGTGTCGCACAACGATTTGCAGTGTTTCCCTATTTTACTGATTTTCGAAACCTCATCGTTGTCTTTCTGCAGAGAATTAATTTGAATTGTGAGAAGTGGTCCATTGACAAAGCAGAGAAACTGCAAAGGGCGACCCTGGCCTCATTTAAAAGTTTCATTCTCACTTACGATGCAACGTCATCCAGTTCGAATCTGCAGAGTTTTCCGATTTTCCTTCATTCAGCCACCTCCTTACTCACCAATTTGCCTGTTTTTGGGATCGCGCGATGATCAATGTCTGTCTTGTCCTAATGAAGCTCAGACCCTGCACATTATTCTGACTGAGACTCTTGGTGTGTGTATGCATTCTTGCTGTGAAATCGATAGAAATATCATCAATTTCGAAGTCGCCTCTCTTGCACGGCATTTGTCAAGCTACCCTACCTCGACGCTGCCAACAGAGTGAGTTAAGCTCCTTCTGAACGATCGGCTTTCTTATCCTTCCGCCGACCAGAACCACATCCCCTTGACAGCTCTTCCTCCCCCAAGGACTTCACCAGTCCACCCGCAGCTTTCCATTCATCACTGGCTTTGCCCTACTTTCGGTTTTCAACGAAATTCATTTTCCTAACCGCAGCCGTTCGAATGAAGGCCAACCTTTCACTTTCCACCACCGCCGCCAGTGCCAGCCGAAACATCAAAACCGACCCGAATTCACTTAGAACTCAAATCTCGATTGAAAACGTCCCAAACGCACGCAACTGTGCCCCGAATAGAAGCTCATTTCCTGCTCGTTGCTGACTGCCGATCTAAGCGAAACAAGAACGCGCCACAAAGTGGGCCAATGAACACCCAAGCACACACAAGAGAGAACACAATTCTGACCCCTAAGGGTCAGCTCTCACATACACACACACAGCCGATGACGGGGTGCACAAAACGCGCCTGTAGCTGAGGATAGGCCTTAGCCGCCGCCGCGTCAGTCACTGGCCCCCGACTCAATTCGCATTCAGCAACAAGTTGAGTGTGAGAGCTGCCAGATAGGCCGAGTGGCGCGGCCGGCGTGTGTGCGAACGAATGCATAAATAATCCAATTTAATTCAATTCGTCTGCGAACACGATTGCGAGTCGACGAGTGAACGCCTGGATCAGTGATGTGGTCGCTGGTCTAGTGACCAATCACTTGTTGGAGTGGACTCATGCGCCTCACATTAGGACCCGATTGAGTGAAACCGGACCCACCTCGTCGCGCAGGTGACTGTGTGGCGAGCAAATCTCCTGCTCGTCTTGCGGTGGTCCAGCGACCATTTTTTTGGGGGAATTCTCGTGGTCTGCAGATTGGAGGCTGTGTGTGGAGAGTGGCCTGGGGGGGATGTGGATGTGCAAAGAGTAGCAAGCGGCAAGCTTTAGGACCTCTTTGCGGCTTATTATGAATTCAGTTCGGGCCGAGGCTTAATTTATGTCCTTCCATGGAGCCCGTCGGACGCTGCTGACTCAGCAGTGAGTGCCCGAGATGTGGGTTCGCTTGTCTTTCTGCTCGTTTTTGGTACTTTTTGGCAGCGGCGTTCCTTTTGAAATTGAAATTCTTTTTCGCCGCCGTTCGCCTGGCTGCTTCGTGAGTCCTCAGCTCCGTTTTGGATGATTTTGGTTCTCGGGTTACGTTGGCCGGTGCAGCCGCCTCGGCCGACGGACGGTCGGCGGTGGTGGAATGCAAAGGAGAGATGTGTAATCTCATTTCGGGTCTTATGCTTGAATTGATTGTCTGCGTGTACTAAATGCATCTTTCGGGACGAAATTCCTGGAAACGGACGCTGTTTCGCGGGGGGATTTTATTTATGTTTACGATCTCAAGGGAGGTATCGCTTGGGGGAGATGCAGTGCAGTCGGAGGATGGTGTGACGGGTGGCATGAGAGACGGGTCTGGTGAATGCCCTCGGGTTCGACTGGCTGGGACATGGAGTCTGCCTAAAGGTCAGCGCACGAGGAAGAGCATTTAGGGAATCCGCAAGGATTTATGGTGCAGATGGCGCTCGAACAAAGCCGCTCTTCCGCTCACTTTATGTAGATCAGACTCAACAACAACTCAATCAAGCAGAGACAGTGAACGTCCACAGACTACCTCAAATTGTGTGCTTTAGCTACGAAGGTCATCAACGCAAAATCATGGCAAAGTTCGCTCGAATTCACACGGAAGTAGCTGTGCGAACGAATGCGTGCCTTGAGCGACCGTCTAGCTGCATGCACAACAAGCAGCCTCTTCCGTCCAATGCCACCGCATTGCCACCGAGTCTGTGTCGCTTGGGACAGTGGTTCACGAAAACATTCGCACCTCATTAAGGCCTTTGTCCGAACTTCCCTCGATTTAAGCGTGACGCCTCTCGGAAGATGCGTTCAACTCCCCTCCACCGCCGCACTAGTGCGTAGGTAATTGAAGGAACTCCCCTCTAGCGTCTCATGTGTGCTTTTTTTTTTGTTCAAACACAAGAACAATCAAATCATTTCACGCTCAAGTGCGAATGCAAAAAACAGACAAAAACAACCCAGAAACAAAACACAAACAGCAAAAAGCACGTAACTACTGTCATGCTGTCAGTTTCGAAAAAGCAATGACAAATGGTTTGTGTTCTTGTGCGATTGCTGCTGCCCCCCCCTCTCCGCGTGTCGACCATGAAAACGCTTACTTCGGCTTGTTTACACAGCAACTGCGAAAATTGAAAAGAGAGAGAAAAAAAAAAAAACAACAGAATTATGCCAAAAAACAAGAACTGCGAGGGAGATCGTTTTTTTTTGTTCGCTTTTCGGGTCTGTTCAGTGAGACGCAAGCCCATTGAGTGATCGGCTTAAGCGGTGTTAGAAGGTTTAGAGTGTGTTCGGTTGAGAGGCGGCTTACGAATTCGATGGCGAATTGGGTTAAACGTTCAATTTGTTCGAACAGAATGAGGTCTGTGGTTGACCGAGAAATTTTCAAGATCTCCTTGCCGTGTGGAGATTGACTGTTGAGTGGAGTGGTTCTATGTTTAGAAATGTGAACCATTGTGGATGTGATGAGGCGAAGTTCAGTTTGAGTGGCTGGTTTAGGAGGAACAATGTGTCCCTAGAGTAGTAGGCCTTAAGTTACATTCTATGTTTTTTCTATATGTTTGTAGTTTGTAGTGAATCCTATTCTGATAAAATAAGGT
Source organism: Eristalis tenax (assembly GCA_905231855.2). NCBI lineage: Eukaryota > Metazoa > Arthropoda > Insecta > Diptera > Syrphidae > Eristalis > Eristalis tenax. The sequence goes on along the minus strand of HG993128.1, from coordinate 44,048,836 downwards.
ACCGTTTGGCTGAGGAATTTTCAAGATTTTCTTGTCATGTGGAGACTGAGCGGCACTTTTTGACTCTTGAATGGAGTGATTCTATGTTTAGGAAGATCGATGTGATGCCAAAGACAATCCTGATCGATCTTCTAAAATTCAAATTGCCAAGAATTCTTCTGTCCAGAGACCCAGCAGGTTGTATCTCTAAACTCTATCTGGTCAGCAGTCTAAATGACGAAGGCCGGCTCACTTAGACTAACGTGTCGCACTTAGACATTCTCCATCAAGGTTGTATTTGCTGGTGCGTCTAAAGCATTTATGACTGCTTGACAGGATTGATAAAAAGTTCTACGCCGCTGTTGCTCGATCCAGGATGAGTCACCGAGATCTCTGAAAGCCTTCTGAGCTGAGACTCCTGAGTCTGTGCTGTCAGACGGCTTCGAGCCTTTTACTTGTATTTCAAGAGCCGTTGGACCTCTATCTCGCTTTTCCGACTGCAGTTTGTTGGGCCTTATGTTCATCCCGGGCTATAGTGCAGTTGGATGGAAAAGAAGAATTTCATTCTATGTTTTGTAAGTTTCATAATTATGGATTCGATGTTATGAAGCGAATGTTGAGTAGACCATATAGGAGCAAAAACACATCCCTTAGTGCAGATGTGGCATTTAATTAAAAGTAAGGGACCTCTAATTTGATTCTATGTTTTTGCATACGATTTTGTGGGACAAAATCACTGAGGTGGAAGATGGAAGTGGAAGATGGCCTTAACCAAATCGATGCCCACATGTGGAAACAGAGCGACAAAAATCACTCCAGCTGGAGAGGCTTGTCGCTTAAAGGTTAGGTTGAACTGGGACTGTACACAAAGGAGAATAAGAAGGCTCGTAAAATCCTCATGTTTATAAGATGCAGTATTTAGGCAGGAACAATAAACCGATGATAGTCATCACGTTAAGGCAGTTAATTCGATTCTATGTCTTTTAATGTGAATAACTCCGGGTTTCTACAAAATGTGGCTGCTGTGATTAGATGAACAGTGATGGAAAAAACGTTCCTTTTTCCTTGAATAGTCACTATGATTGTGGGACGTTAAATTTCTGGTACACATCCCCATCAAGACGACAGTCACTTTGGTAGCATTCATTCGATGTTATGAGCGATGTTCCGTTGACACTTCGACCACCAGTGAGACATAGACCACACAGCCATCGGCTACGTCCCTTAAATCGAAATCAAAGACCACGACTCGGCGCACTCGAAATGATGATCCTTTTTGTTCAACTAAGTCGACTGTGCATGGTTTCTGTGGCAGGTCTGAGCGCGTTAGAATATGTAAAGTCTGCCCATGGATTATTTGGTTGGTTTGATTGGTAGGATGTTACATTTTTACTTCCGGCCAGTTAGTTGTAAGTCAATGACCGCGCCAGCTGGAAGGGATTGTTGATTGAGGCCCAGGTCCACCCGGGGCTGCAGCAGTTCACAGAAAGAGAAGAAGTGACTACGCAAATGCCCGTGACCACCTGCAACCCCGTTTGAAAAACTGCTCCAAAATAACTCAGCAAACCTGGTGTAAGGTGCAGCCATTGCCCACCGACAACTCGAAATAGTGCTCGCGGCGTAACGAGTGTCGCCGATTTGTCATCCGTAATTGGATTCGCCAAGCAGTGCATAGCACCACGTCCTAACTGAACCACCGTCACCTCATCTCCGCAAACCAGAAACAAACACCCCAAGCACTCCAGACCGAGAGAACACCACAAGGTGGCTCCAAAAAAAAAATACCTAGAGCCACATGGAAATTCTCGCGACACCTTTAGGCCTCAGCGCAAAACCGACGAAGACGAAGGCAAGAAAAACAAAACCAAAAAATTAACAAAACCTGTTGCAACTTCAAGGCAATCATCTCTTCTGCCACCACCACGCATCACGATCTATTTTCGGACGGGTTTTGTGAACCCAGAGCGTGGCCGAAGCGGCGCGCTAAATACTCGAGTGAATGACACACATTCTGTGGGCGAGTGGGGGCGCGATCATCCACCGCGAATATTCTAAAGGGGGCATGGACGGGCAAATGTCGGCGGGGCAATGCGACCAAATGAATGCGTGTCAATGCCTTGATTAGGCGGTGACACGAGGAGTCGCTTGTAAGTGGAATTATGCTGGGGAAGGTTAACCGTCAGCGAAGCGCGACTGCGGAAATGTCTCTGAAGTGCGATCCGACGTCGCAGGGGGCTTGCAACTCGAATGAGAGGGAAAAAAACAAATGTTGCTAAACGATCGTAATTGAGGCTCTGATTGAAGGGAATTTGCGTTCGCGTGCTAATTGGCTGGGAGCTTGCGAATTTCGATTGGACTTGGGGTGAATCAAGTTTGAGGGTGGTGGCTGGTGATTCATTTGACGTATGCGACTGTTCGTGGAGAGCGATTTCTGCCAGAGCCTGAAACGCGACCACGTCTGCACAAAATCCTGGAGAAGGTTCGACAATCCTTTGAATTTCACTCTCGCTTCAGTTCACGTGATGTTCGCAACTTGCTGTGGGATCTACAATCAAATGATTAAACTCGTACTCTGTGGCGCAGCTGAATGGTGGACAAAATGCGAACAGAGTAGATAGTGGCATTAACAAACTCAACAAAATACAAAGGCTAGCGAGTATTTGTGCAACCGGGACATTAACATGCACCCAACACACCCGGGTTTGTCACAAGGGCGTCGGAAGGAGTTGGTTTTTTCTGTCAATTGGGTCGAATCTATACTCGTATGGCACCTTCCGGAGAAAGAGAAACAAATCATAGTGAATCCGTGGAATCCGTGATCATGGTCACGTGAAAGGTTGCTCCAAGCACAACACGACTTTTCTACAACATATAATTTGGCTTTTACTTTGCTGTTGGAACTGACGTAAAATTGTACCAGCCGAGTTGTCCAATCCAAAATGAAGAGCAGTAGAATCATCAATCCTTGGATTCTACAAAACCATACAAAAGTCGTTCTTTCCACTTCCCACTTCCCAGGCTAAACGACACAATCAGTGAACAGAAAATGGTGTTCTGTGATCGAGACTAACACCTCTCGGAGAGCAACTGTCAACGTTATCAATGACATCCAGCTGTCAAAATATTCAGTTTAGGTTCGCCATTTAATTATGACTCGTGTCAAGTGTTCTTTGATCGAGACTAAGACCTCTCGGTGAGCAACTGTCAACGTTAGCAATGACATCCAGCTGTCAAAATATTCAGTTTAGGTTCGCCATTTAATTATGACTCGTGTCAAGAGACTAAGACCTCTCGGTGAGCAACTGTCAACGTAAGCCATGACATCCAGCTGTCAAAATATTCAGTTTAGGTTCGCCATTTAATTATGACTCGTGTCAAGTGTTCTTTGATCGAGACTATGACCTCTCGGTGAGCAACTGTCAACGTTAGCCACGACATCCAGCTGTCAAAATATTCAGTTTAGGTTCGCCGTTTAATGATGACTCGTGTCAAGTGTTCTTTGATCGAGACTAAGACCTCTCGGTGAGCAACTGTCAACGTTAGCAATGACATCCAGCTGTCAAAATATTCAGTTTAGGTTCGCCATTTAATTATGACTCGTGTCAAGTGTTCTGTGATCGAGACTAACACCTCTCGGAGAGCAACTGTCAACGTTATCAATGACATCCAGCTGTGAAAATATTCAGTTTAGGTTCGCCATTTAATTATGACTCGTGTCAAGTGTTCTTTGATCGAGACTAAGACCTCTCGGTGAGCAACTGTCAACGTTAGCAATGACATCCAGCTGTCAAAATATTCAGTTTAGGTTCGCCATTTAATTATGACTCGTGTCAAGTGTTCTTTGATCGAGACTAAGACCTCTCGGTGAGCAACTGTCAACGTTAGCAATGACATCCAGCTGTGAAAATATTCAGTTTAGGTTCGCCATTTAATTATGACTCGTGTCAAGTGTTCTTTGATCGAGACTAAGACCTCTCGGTGAGCAACTGTCAACGTTAGCAATGACATCCAGCTGTGAAAATATTCAGTTTAGGTTCGCCATTTAATTATGACTCGTGTCAAGTGTTCTTTGATCGAGACTAAGACCTCTCGGTGAGCAACTGTCAACGTTAGCCATGACATCCAGCTGTCAAAATATTCAGTTTAGGTTCGCCGTTTAATTATGACTCGTGTCAAGTGTTCTTTGATCGAGACTAAGACATGTCGGTGAGCAACTGTCAACGTTATCAATGACATCCAGCTGTCAAAATATTCAGTTTAGGTTCGCCATTTAATTATGACTCGTGTCAAGTGTTCTTTGATCGAGACTATGACCTCTCGGTGAGCAACTGTCAACGTTAGCCACGACATCCAGCTGTCAAAATATTCAGTTTAGGTTCGCCGTTTAATGATGACTCGTGTCAAGTGTTCTTTGATCGAGACTAAGACCTCTCGGTGAGCAACTGTCAACGTTAGCAATGACATCCAGCTGTCAAAATATTCAGTTTAGGTTCGCCATTTAATTATGACTCGTGTCAAGTGTTCTTTGATCGAGACTAAGACCTCTCGGTGAGCAACTGTCAACGTTAGCAATGACATCCAGCTGTGAAAATATTCAGTTTAGGTTCGCCATTTAATTATGACTCGTGTCAAGTGTTCTTTGATCGAGACTAAGACCTCTCGGTGAGCAACTGTCAACGTTAGCAATGACATCCAGCTGTCAAAATATTCAGTTTAGGTTCGCCATTTAATTATGACTCGTGTCAAGTGTTCTTTGATCGAGACTAAGACCTCTCGGTGAGCAACTGTCAACGTTAGCAATGACATCCAGCTGTGAAAATATTCAGTTTAGGTTCGCCATTTAATTATGACTCGTGTCAAGTGTTCTTTGATCGAGACTAAGACCTCTCGGTGAGCAACTGTCAACGTTAGCAATGACATCCAGCTGTGAAAATATTCAGTTTAGGTTCGCCATTTAATTATGACTCGTGTCAAGTGTTCTTTGATCGAGACTAAGACCTCTCGGTGAGCAACTGTCAACGTTAGCCATGACATCCAGCTGTCAAAATATTCAGTTTAGGTTCGCCGTTTAATTATGACTCGTGTCAAGTGTTCTTTGATCGAGACTAAGACATGTCGGTGAGCAACTGTCAACGTTATCAATGACATCCAGCTGTCAAAATATTCAGTTTAGGTTCGCCATTTAATTATGACTCGTGTCAGGTGTTCTTTGATCGAGACTAACACCTCTCGGAGAGCAACTGTCAACGTTAGTAATGACATCCAGCTGTCAAAATATTCAGTTTAGATTCCGAACGTTGAGAAATTGCTACTTAGTCGTAAATCCGTTGAATTTGATCGGGCGGTCGATCGTCACCCTGGACGGAATTAGCGGAGAGGAGAATGTCCACGCAGGGGCCTACATGAACCTTAGTCGCAATTGTTCCCCTCCAACATATTGCCCTTTGCAAAATCCTTACGAGCACTGCAACTGTCGAAAAGTCGTCCATTCTTTCGAGCTTCTACTGTACACTCAACTCGATCGGTGACTTCAAACGATCCGTTTTGCTCTCTTAGCTTTATGACCCTGTTTTCGTTAACAATTCATGACTAATCTAGACACGTACTAGACAGCCTGAGTGATCTGATCGTCAGTGCTCTCTTGGTTCGATTTGTCATTCAGACTAGAAGGCCACGTCTGACTTCCTGAAGCATAAGCAATCCAATCGTCTTTTTTGAACTGCCCACTTCCCCTTCCAAGTCCAAATTCGATTCCCCATGACGATGACGGTCAGAAGTTGAACATCTCGAAAAGATTTGATTCACAGATACGCGCTCGAATGAATCACAACAAGTCACACCAGTCTACGAGTGATAAGGCGAGGCCCCCTAAGCCCGCCCAAAACAATCACGTCCGATAACAAGTGCTGACATTTGCCAAAGGGGCGCCAGACAATAACAACACCATCCACGGCAATTACAAATTCAAAACAAACACAATTTTGATTCGTGAACACATCCCAACACGAATTGAACCGAATTCCAACAAGACACCGACGACACCCACAGCGACACCCAAGGCGGCCGTCGCTTCCCATAAACTCGCAGATAACGAGGGTATTTTTCAACGATTTGAATGTTTAAATAGAAGTGATAACCACGCCACAGGGTGGTGCCGCGTTAATGAATCGTGTTCGCAAGCACACCAGACACTTACCAAGATGCGCCGGGAGATGGTCCAAGATCCAGAAGAACTGCGATGGGACGCGGCTGGATATCCAGAAGATGCACTTTATTTTTTTATTTTTATTTCTGAATCACACACTGTTGCGTCACAATATCTCGTTGAATGTGTCGAAGGTGAGGAGGAAAATGTCTCAATACTTGGCGAATAAATTAGTCAGGGGCACGTAGCGATACGGACGAGTATCTGCGAGTGCAAACATGAAACGATACAAACAAAAACAAAGACGATTGAAGAAGACTGAGAAAAAAGGAACAAGGAAGAGGACAAAACATAAACACAGCCGATCGTGTGAGTTTGGATTCAGCCTGAAAGCAAGTAGAACAACAAACGGTATTTGTAGCAAAATCGGTAACAAAATCCAAACGAGTTATGTCCGCGATGAGGATCTCGCTGATAGACATAATCTTCCACAACGGAGGCGAAAACGCCGACGACGACAACGACAACGACAACGCCAACGAATGCGTGTACACCGGCCACGAGACGAACGATCGACGATCAACAATCAACGATCAGCGGCCGTCAATCGGCAATCGATGCTGGTGCAAGATCGTATCGCATAGATACGAGGTACGAGTTTGTTTTGCTGATCACCAGTGTGTGCGTGCGGATTGATATAGAAAATCGGAGAATCGATCATCATCATCATCATCAGCGGCAGCAAATCCTCCGATCGAAGCCTGAGTCACGGTTCGAGTGCGATGACGGTGCGGTGGATTGCAGCCGGGCTCAGATGATGAGACCAAATTTGGCTTTGAACTTCGCGTAGCGATTTCGAACTCCTCTTGGGGATTTATGGGGCGGAAGCAATTATGTGTGAGTGCGTTGCGGCTTTGTGGCTTAAGCGGTAGCCGAGTACCCGTTCCCGTAGCCGTCCCGTCAACTGCGCTGAGAAACGCGTTTCACGGTTTTACGATGGGAACGGGAAAAGCGACGACAACGACGGAAGCCTACTTATGTGTATGAAGTCATACCATCAGCATTTATCGTGACGAAAGGCGAGTTATCTCGCGGCGATAAGGTTTTCAAAGATAGTGACCGTATTTATGAGATTTCCTGGCAAACTGCAAGTGTTGAGGAGAAGAGAGTGTGGGCTTCAAAGTGGGCGGGCGGCGAATGATATGTGGAGATGTTGTTTTCGAGATTTTTTGAGATGGTCTGTATGGGGGAGGCAAGGTGAGGATTCGAAGCTAAGCGCGGTGCTGAGCGGGCGGGACTTGAAGAAGATGTTCACAGTATTTGATGACTGCCTCTAGGCTTCATCATTCATTTCTGGATCCTATCCGGAGGGTCATGTGGCCATCGACCCCTAAGCACTTGAGCCTCCGTTGCGTCGGTTCGATTCCTGGTACGAGCATTAAAAACGCACATTTCGCGGCCCCACCACTTTTAAGTCACTGACAGTGCTCAAAGAAAGAAGGGCTTTTCGTCGGCATAAAACTGGAGGTCGCTTCCACTCGTGACAGCACGCACAACAGGAGTGGTTGCTGAGAAGCTAGGGCTTGTCCCTCTACGGGTTGTATCGCCACCGGTGGTTCAAGGATGTCTTGAGAGCGGCAGAGTCGATACAAGCCAATCAGCAGAGCGAAGATGTCTTGGGAGCAGCAGCCATAAGTCCAGCCGTATAATCAAACTTAGGACACATCTAGGCCCATCAATATGGAGCCAAGTCAGAAGAGATAACATCTTTTAGTCTTCGTTCAATTCAAGCCCGGTGGGCTAACAACGCGTTTTCGTCACTTGAGCATTTCGGGATCCCAAGTGTTTGCCATGAATTCGAGTTTTGACACAGTTGCCTTACTTAGAGCGATGGCATCAAGCCAGAGTAAGAGCGTTGCGCTCAGTGATGGAGTGATTTGTATTGGAAGCCTAAACAGTGTCGTGGACAAATGGGAACCTTGAGGGACACCAGACGCTACTTCGTGAAACTTGAGGTGCCTCAAGGAAGTTTGTTTGCAGTTTGCAGCCCGAAAAGGGCGTTCATAAAATTAAGAAGCTTAACCCGCTGATGATGATGACTCAGAAAAAACACCATTTGCGGATCTTCCAGAAATAATTAGACACGACACGATGAGCGAACAGATGAAAGAGTTCTTTAACCGAGAGTAGGACTTCCGGACACGTCGCCATAGCTACAACCAACAATCTCCTTTGGTGCGACAAGACGTGTACCGAAGCGAAGGTATTTGAAGTCAGCGTTAATGGAGGATGGAGATATTCAACTTCCACTTCCCTTAGCCCTTGATTTCATCTAACAGCGGTGGAGGCGGGAACTTTGTAAGAGATGTGGGAAGTCCAAGGGACTACCACTACACTCTTATTCTTTACGGCTCAATAGGGGGGCTCTATAGGGGGCATATAGGTTGAAAATAGGTCTCCGGGTAATCGAAAATGCTGTCAAGGACCACTCATTATACACTCGTCTCGTTTCTGCTTCCCACCCCGAAGTCAGTCATTGGAGTTTGATAAGACATGATTTCAAAACAGGAAGTGTGGGCTCAGAAAGAGACTGGCTCGAGAGACTAGCTACGATGGGAGAGGACAAGTCCACTTTCAAGCCACTTCAACCTCTTCGCTTGAAGCTACAATGCGCGATGTGTTGAAGATGTAAAAGTTGTCGGATTTGAATTTGAGGTTTCTTAACTCGACTTTGGAATCCCTCATGATTTTTCAGTAGATTTCATACGTTTTCCGAGCAGATTCTAGATCCAGGCTGCGTTTGGAAGAAGTGCAAGTGGTTCACGAAGTTACAAGTTCTTGTCACAGAATCTTGGAGAATTATACCCAGATCACAAAGGGGCGTTCGAGTGGTCAGTTGGATGGAAGTGACTACCCGATTGGGCTTAATCTGGGTACAAGCAGCGCATTGACCGAGACCTGGGTTGTTGCGGGGCTTAGCTAAATCCAAGATGTGGAGTTTAGGAATTTGATTATCTTCCATATACTTTGATTGTCGATCTCGGAGAGGTCTCTAAGGAAAGGTTTGCAAAAAGCGATATATCTTTGTTAAGCTAGTGCCGGACAGTCACAGAGAAAGTGACGCAGACTTTCCTCTGAGAGAGTGTCGAGGCAACTTGGACAGAGTGGGTTGAACGGTATTCCGAGTCTAGAAGCGTGGATACCTCTGGCCCAGTGCCCTGTGCTCACTGCCACTACTCTAGCCATCATCTGTCCTCATTTTCATGGAGGAGGACCAGGTCCTAGAGAATTTATGCTTGGATGTCCTAGTCCACCGCCCACTAGATAAGGACAGGAAGTGTTGGTGGATGGTGTATTTGAGGTGGTTAATTGGGGGCTCATCATTTCAGTTGGTCGTGGGGTTCGCGGTCGTAATCTGGCATTTTTGTAAGAAACATGTAAATCCATTAAACAGGCCATAGTGCAGTAAAGTCGTACGCCAGAGCACCAAGCTCTACGTTGAGCCATTTCTACACAACCGGGCCCTCTGCCTTTGGTGAAACAATTTTCTTACTAGAGATTTTTCAATTTTTGGCGGGCTGAGACAACAATTTTTGTAAGTAATTAATTTTCATAGCGATGCTTGTTTTTTTTTACTTCTTATGCGTTCAGTGCGTGATTCGAAAGACCGATGTTGCCGCGCTTTGACATAACATACTCGTCGATAAAAATGCACACCAACGCCAATTAAGGCCATTGTGGCTTGGCCTTACATTTCTTGCGTTGATGGCACCATTTGGACATCTAGATGGATCTGATTTATGACCAGTCCAGTAAGAGAGGTTATTATGTTGGCCAGTACTCTGTCCACAGGCGGACCTCTAAGCATCCCTACAGCATTCCTTTTTGAGAAGTAATATTTTCAGAGTATTGTTCTTGAAATTCCCATGGCCTCTGGGTCACCTCACTACCCATTTGATGACTCCTCACTCCTCGGTCGGAACATTTTTCCGAACAGAGTTGCCAATTGATAAGTCGACGTCAAAGAAATTTCACTCGGAACAGTTGATCTCGATCAAAAAGTCCTAGAGACACATCCAGACAAGATTGGAAGCAGAAATCAAGTATCATAGCCGACTTCTACCTCTGTTGCCCTTTTTGACAGCGCTTTGAGCCATTTTTTCGCGGACCAATCAGAGAACAGCACTCACTACTTGATGCACTGATTTACGTTCAAACAAACGTGAGCAAATATGCAACCACTTCTACATCTCTTGTCCCTTTGACAACCATTTTTTATATCGGTTTCTAAAGCCAAATCGACCAATCAGAGAATGGCATTTACGGTATTTCGTGAACAACTGTCAAAAATCCATGAATAACTGTCAAAAAGTCACAGAAATTCGTCGATGGACTACGGTCAATCGGCTGTGAAGTTTGGGCGTCTCTAGAATACTTCATTTCTGCATGAAACAATGTTCGTTAACTGTCAAACAATTCGTGATTATCTGTCAAACTCGACTGCGTACAAGGCGACAGTCAGCTGTGACGTCGGATAACTCTGGAGGACTTGATTTCTGATTCGAAGTGCAGACGAAAGTGTCCATGTCCACATCTGTAGATCGTTTTTAAGTGACTTCAAGTTTTAGAACTATTCCGACCTCTTGGCCAATTTGTGCCCACTTCGAGATGAATACGTTCCACTTGTGCGTTAACTTGAGGAGATTCAGCGGCTTTCGAGATACGATACTTTTCGAGACTCGATATCATTTCGGCAATTGCCAGAAACATTTTTTGGACCCAACCTGTGACAAGATTCACTCGATTGAAAGGGAAGCCTTCACAAAACACACGCAATCACCGACACTTTTTGACGAAACTTAAAAACTTCAAAACCAACTCCCGATCAAACAGAAAATAGAACGTTCCCTTGGATAGCACGCCAAACAACTGCACGCCACTGCCAAGCAAAACAGTTTCACTTTCGTTGGACGCGCCGCCACTTATTTTGGCACAGAGACCTCCATTCCGGAGTGCGTTCAAAAATACCCTCATCTGCGGCAGAATAAAATTCAAAAATAACCTCATCACAAAAATACCGTTGACAGTCCCCAAATGAAGCAAGGCACTAGCAATAGCAGCGATTTTGTTGGAATTTCTATGCGAGCCGCAGTGCGTTCGTTGCATTCGCACTCGTTCGCAGACAGTTCGTCGGCCAGTCGCCACTAATCATTCGGACGTGACCAGCACATGCAGTGCCCCATGCACAACGCCCGATTACGGTTAAGTGCGAAAAATAAAAACAAACACCGCGTAGTATCTGCAATCGCCGCCAACGCACTAGACCCGTGAACTGGCCGACGTTTGGGCCCGATTTTGCCGCAAATCCGCGATTATTTTACCCAAATTCGCATCGTTTTTGTTGTTTATTCTTTTTTCAGATTCAATCAAACCCACAGATCAAGGGGTGAAAGTGAAACAGAGACAGAACAGAGATAAGAAGAAGAAGAGAAATAAAAAACTTTGAAATTACACTTGGAATCGAAGAAGCACCACAAGGAGAACACAAACACTGTCGGTGAAGCACGACGGCGAGAGACGACGACGACTGCGAGAACGATTTCTCTAATTGATGACGAAATGTTAAAAAAGAACAAAAAACACCACGGACAGCAACAAAAAGCGCACACAACTGTAACTCTCGAACTCGGGCGCTAGATTTGTACGCTTTTTGGACGAATCTTTTCGACGGAGAATGTGTAGCTTGCGTGGAAGATGTGCGGGAAGTACGTAACCTCACTGTCGGACCGGCGTGTGACGAACAACTGAAGCGGTTCGAGTGGTTGCAGCAGGTAGAGTTGACTGTGTGTTGATGGGGGCCGCTGTGTTGCTGGAAGTTTGAGTGGAGTGCAAATTCGCGCTGGCAACATGTTGACTGGGGCGGTGAGTGAGTGTCGGTTGAAGTTGAAGCAACAAGTGGGTTCTGGTGCTGTGCATGGAGCGGTTGAGTTTTGTTGTGAGTCGGGTGAGAACTGGCTTTGAGTGGTTTGTTGGAGAGCGACTGCACTTCTCGACGGAACTTCGCACGAAGGTTGTGGAGAGCGGCGCTTCGTGAAGACTTGTGTGTTCGGGAGTTGAGGCAACGTCGTTGGGAATAAGGAGGTGCTTGAGTTCGACGACTTTTCTTGTCAACAACAGGCTACCAGAACTCTGAATCAGCCAAGTGGTGGGACGAGGCTGCTGAAAAAGGTTCAAAATAGGTCTCCGGACAATCGAAAAGGTTGTCAAGTACCTACCACTCACTGCATAGGCAAGTCCTCCTCCTGCCTCGTTTCTGCTTCCCAACCAGATGTCAATAATGCTGCTTTTTAAGGCGGCACTGGAAGACAGAAAGTGACCAGAAATGACGTCTTTAGACGTGCCGTCGACTCGACTGGCTGGGCCTGGAGAGTTTTTGAATGGTTCAAGCAGAGGAGAACCGAAAATTTGTCATAAAGACCAAGTAGATACCAGAATTACATAGCCAAGACGACAGGGCTTTGCTGACAGAAAGCAGCGTGTCCGTCAAGAGTTGGAGGCAGCATTTCGACTCAGCCCATTTCTGCTTGGCCGGAAAATTGAGTATGTACACGGGTCGTCTCTGCTTGGTAGCATCCAGTGCAGGAGAAAATCTAGACGTTTGCTGTGACCCAGGCCATCGCCATGTTTTCCTCATATACTGCAGTAATCTGGGGATTGGTCCGCCACTCGGAACTCCTCGTGTTTGACCAGAGCATCAAGAATCGTAGAAGGTGCATCGAATGGCAGGAGCTGTAGCAGCGAGCTGCTGCACTAAAGTGAGCAACGATTTCAATGAGATACAGCTACGGATGCTAATGTTGACAAGTAAGAAGAGATAGGGAAATAGAGTATGGCGCTGCAGCTCGTGGTGTACCTGCCCCGAGCTCCAGCAACAACCACTCCTTTTGTTCTCTGACAAATACGCACCAAGGCGGGAGTTGCTCAAGGATCAACGCTGGAACCGTGGCTTTTCAACATCAACACGGCAGATCAACCGCATCCAACTGACACAGTAAAATGCTGTCTATTCGCAGATGACTGGCTGACTTTTGCCAGGTCGACGTCACCACAGATAGCCGCGCAAAGGCTCGAGATCCAAACAGCGAACAAATTTGACTACTATACCAAATGGGGTACTCGTATCAGAGAAGACCATCCAGAGGTGGATGCAGATCAGCAGCCAAATGTCGAAGCATAAAGCTAGTGCTCCCTAACGGTGCAGACATATCAACAAACAAAAAGGTCAAGTATCTTGGCGTTAACTTCACGGAAAGTTTGAAGTTCACCAGGCGTTCGAAACTGACCCTTAAGAAGGCCAACCTAGGTTTCCATCGCATGCATCCCTTGATGCGCATGCAAAATGGACTAAGCCAGAGGACAAAACTGCTGCTATGCAAGCAGCTTATACGGCCGATCTTAACGCACGACACACCATCTCTCTGACCAGCATGACGAAAGAAAAATGTACCGGACTCACCTTCGACAGGGAACGTCAAAGGCACCACAGCAACAATAGGCTTTACGACCATATGGGGACATGGGGACATGGGGACAGTGTTCAGAACGCAGCTACTAAACATCAACCATCCTAACGAGGAAATCAGGAACTTGAGAAACTCAATCCCCGGAAAACGCTACCTCATCGCGTTAAATCTGCTAAATGAGCAGAACTTTCCAAAGACGTCGAACAACGAGCTGCATGGAGTCTACCAGAGCAGCGATAGCAATCACCATCGAGGCTAAGTCGGCCAACACATCACCACCCCATCCCAAAAGGACCACCGACATATACGGACTTGAACAACCCGATGTAAGCGCATAGTTTCGAGTCGACGCACAGACGAACGTACCCGTCTGATAATTTCGTATCAGATTAAGGAAGTTCTCTGAGATGTTCACGACCTCTTTTAAGAGACATCACTTCTAACTTTGACGTTGATCGCTGAATTCCTATGCCTTGCCTGAATCGATATCACGGTTAAGCGCTACTTCGATCTGAACTCCTCTTATTCAGACTCAACTCCTCGGCTACAGTCCGGGATGGGACCTGGACCTCAACCAAGAAGCTTCTTTAGTTGGCTCCATCTGTAGCCAGCTATGTACAGTCCGGGATGGGACCTGGACCTCAACCAAGAAGCTTCTGTAGTTGGCTCCATCTTTAGCCAGCTATGCATAGTCCGGGATGGGACCTGGACCTCAACCAAGAAGCTTCTTTAGTTGGCTCCATCTGTAGCCAGCTATGTACAGTCCGGGATGGGACCTGGACCTCAACCAAGAAGCTTCTTTAGTTGGCTCCATCTGTAGCCAGCTATGTACAGTCCGGGATGGGACCTGGACCTCAATCAAGAAGCTTCTTTAGTTGGCTCCATCTGTAGCCAGCTATGTACAGTCCGGGATGGGACCTGGACCTCAACCAAGAAGCTTCTTTAGTTGGCTCCATCTGTAGCCAGCTATGTACAGTCCGGGATGGGACCTGGACCTCAACCAAGAAGCTTCTGTAGTTGGCTCCATCTTTAGCCAGCTATGCATAGTCCGGGATGGGACCTGGACCTCAACCAAGAAGCTTCTTTAGTTGGCTCCATCTGTAGCCAGCTATGTACAGTCCGGGATGGGACCTGGACCTCAACCAAGAAGCTTCTTTAGTTGGCTCCATCTGTAGCCAGCTATGTACAGTCCGGGATGGGACCTGGACCTCAACCAAGAAGCTTCTGTAGTTGGCTCCATCTGTAGCCAGCTATGTACAGTCCGGGATGGGACCTGGACCTCAACCAAGAAGCTTCTGTAGTTGGCTCCATCTTTAGCCAGCTATGCATAGTCCGGGATGGGACCTGGACCTCAACCAAGAAGCTTCTTTAGTTGGCTCCATCTGTAGCCAGCTATGTACAGTCCGGGATGGGAACTGGACCTCAACCAAGAAGCTTCTTTTGTTGGCTCCATCTTTAGCCAGCTATGCATAGTCCGGGATGGGACCTGGACCTCAACCAAGAAGCTTCTTTAGTTGGCTCCATCTGTAGCCAGCTATGTACAGTCCGGGATGGGACCTGGACCTCAACCAAGAAGCTTCTGTAGTTGGCTCCATCTGTAGCCAGCTATGCATAGTCCGGGATGGGACCTGGACCTCAACCAAGAAGCTTCTTTATTTGGCTCCATCTGTAGCCAGCTATGTATCTCCAAGTTGGTTCCAATTGTGTCCGACATCGGTTTCGTGGCCGTCCTTTATTAATTTTTATTTATTTTACTCGCCTCCAGACCGAGTTGCCCATGCGCTCCACATGGCCCAGCCACCTTAGACGTTGGATCCGTTGACGTCTGGCAAGGCTCATGTCGCTGTACAGTTGGTCGTGGTTGAATCGAAGTGCCGTCAACGCAAACAAGACCAAAGATCGAACGCAGAACTTGTCTCTCGGAGAGATCAAGGACTGCTTCATCCGCTTTCGAGATTGTCCTTGCTTACAGCAGTCCGTGCTTAGATAAAGTCAGCTTGGCCCTTCGAGAGGCGGCTCTTTTTCTCAGTTGCCCTTCGAGCCCATAGAAATAGTTGCTGGCAACAGTTACTCTGCTTAGGATCTCTGCACTTAAGGACGAAGTCCTTAACTATCTCTTCGTTCCAACAGACTGCCTGCATTCATATGATCTCTACAAATGATGAGATTCCTTGCTCCCCAAAATCAAGTCAACGACGAACAGCCTGTACACGCGAGTCTAATCAAACCCCATTAAAGCCGCATGGCCTTCGACGTCCTTACAGTCTACGTCATGTTCCTTTCTAATGCCTCCCGATCGAGTTTGGCTCCATCGTCCGGTCGGAAAACGTTTTTCCTCTCAGAAACCCGCTCCACAGCAATCCGCAATTCAGACTCAACTCCAACTCATTCCAAGCCGCAGCAGCTAGTCTCTCCGGTCGCCACTCATCCCGTTTTCAAATCCAGTTTGAGTGGTTTTCCACCTCTCCCGCTGCACTCGTGGACGGCCAAACGAGTTCCTCAAAATGTAAACAAACCACGGGCACCAACACAAATAGTAGATCAATGGAACTTCCAGTGGAAACGCACTCCGGCTGCGATGCGCCTATGCGCGCACCCGATCGCTTCTGGCCAGCAAACACGACATCGGACGCACCATGTAAACAAACTCAGATTCATCAGCTCACCGCCTGCCGTAGATCATCGTACCTCCAGCTGATTATGTTGTTCCAGCGGAGATACAGCGCGACACGATGTTGCTGCACTTGTAAGGCCAGGCGATTGTTTGTAAACAAAATGTAAAGAAAGTGTAAACAGCGAGGTTACATTCGGCGGGAGACGAATTCGAAGAGGTCCAGTGAAAGTGACAAGTCGCATTGGGCGTGGGACCCCACCTATCCGCGGCGTGACTAGTTGCACGCAGAGTGACTGCGACGCTCCCTGCATTCGGTCTGACCTGACCCACTGACTCGCAACGGCAGCGAGTTGGAAAAGACCAGCAGCGAGCTACCTGCTGGCAGCTACCAGTAAATCGCACCTTTATCCTCGTGCTGATCCTCAAACAAACAGCATTGCACCTGCTGCGGCCATCACGCCGGTGAAAGGTGTCAGTGGCGAAGAACAACAACAACGCAACCAACCGTCCGTCCATCCATCGATCTATGGATTCACAAAGCGAACCCATTCGCAACCAGTTTTCGTCGTCGGCGTCGATCGGCTTCCAGGAACGCTGCGCAATGGCGACCCTTCACACAGGGAATCCTCCCAATTAGAAGCGGATTTTCGGGTTGGCCCTCGAGATCGAGTGTCTGCGGCTGCGCGGCCCATTGTGTGCCGTACAGAGCGAGGGATTGTTTGCCACGTCTCCTGAAGCATCTTCCCATTGTTTGTGGTTCTCACCTGAATGGATGCAACGACCGACAGGCCGCCAGATAAAGGAGAGGAAGTCTATTATTGGGGAATCGGTTTCTTTGTGCGTAGTTTAGGAGCGCTGTCAAAGGGGCCCTCCTGGTTTATGAATTTCGAATAGCAAACCGGAAAGTTCTCTTCTCTCTCTCTCACGAGCCCCTCGCGTGGAACCACGCACGCGGGTTTTCCGAATTCCTCTCGTGTTTTGTTCAGATGACATGACGTGCGTGGGAGTGGCCGAACAAATCATCCCACAGCCAGGAGGAGGTAATTATCGTTTTGGAAATATTCCGAGAAAGGGCCCCTGTCGTAAACGGACTGCGTGCTGTGGCCCAGACTGTCCCTTTCGTTCGGAGGCGCTGCCGAGATAAGGAAAGAGCTATAAACTCCCCGGTAATGGGGAATAAAAGTGAAATTGATTGCGACAATTAATCACATGGCAACAGCGAGGTTTTGGTATCAATCAGGGGTCCAAGCCGCGCCGCCGCCGGGGAGATGATCCGCGATAACCTTGCGAACTGAAGTGAGCGGGGTTTTGACGTGACTTGAGGCTGTGATGGAATGGAGTCGTTTAGGCTGTCTTCTTTCCCCTCCAGAGACCGATGAGGGACGGGTGGAGGTCCTTTGACGGAGCTGCTGTTGACGGTCAGACATCACACGTTACTTGGAGTGAGTGGTGGCCAGGTTGACTGGTTGCCTTTGGAATTTGATTGCCTCTCATCATCTACTGGAAGCCTCCTTCCAGAAACGAGGAAAGGTGCTGTTTAAAGGAACAAAGCGAGTTCTGTTGGAGATATACACTTGGTCGTTGTTTTAATCCCGCGTCCTTAAGTGTGAAATCTTTCCCGACTTCGACACGTGGCTGGTATTCGGGAGATCCAACTTTCGACCATTTTGACTTCACGACACTTTCGATTTGAGGGCATGGTAAATGAAAGGAACCGCTGGTTTCGGTACCGAGAGATCGTACCGAATTCAAAGGGGCTTCTCTTCGAACGGCGCTTTTTCGATTACAAACGAGTGCAGCTTTTTCGATTACATCGCGATGCGGCGATGGCAGCGAATGACGACAGAGTTAGTTTTTGTCTAGAATTTGACGAGGACTTCAATTGAAGTGAACTGCGTCGCTTCTGGCCAGCAAACACGACATCGGACGCACCATGTAAACAGACTCAGATTCATCAGCTCACCGCCTGCAGTGGAGCAACAGCCGATGAAAGGATGCATCTGTTGTTTAATAAACGTCCTGAACGTGCGATTTTTGGAAATGAAGACTTCAATTTGCTGCCGAGATCGTGAGACTTAACGCCTGTTGACCTTTCCCCTTGGGACTAGTCCAAGATGAGGCCCAGAAAAGTGATTGCCGACTGATCCACTGAAATACTGCCGCAATTTTGAGGAGACGGAACGACGTTGGGCAGGCAATGTCGAGAAAAAATCAAGCAAATCGTGTGCCTCGTCACAGACCGCTGACTTTTGAAAAAATTTAAAAAAAAGGCGCCATTTATAAGAAGTGCTGCTTTTTGTTGTCAGTTGTCACACCTCTTATTGGATCTCACACCTAAAACCCCCAAAAGTACATGAGTGCATCACTGGACAACACCGTCAAGTGAAGACGGTCGGTTTGCTTGTCCACCGACTTGTGTAGCCCGATACCGAAGTGCTTTACTCCCTTCTGTGGAAGAGCGCACACTTTTCCCAGCCAAGTTGATCCAAATCTATCGAAGGTCCAGATTTTCTGAGTCAACAACACCGCGTGTCGCATAGTCAAACATA
Organism: Eristalis tenax; assembly: GCA_905231855.2. NCBI lineage: Eukaryota > Metazoa > Arthropoda > Insecta > Diptera > Syrphidae > Eristalis > Eristalis tenax. Next base: position 44,030,026 of record HG993128.1, on the reverse strand, counting down.
AGCCCAACGTTCAGTGTTTACACTTCCCGAGAAAAAGCGATTAAACCACATTCACATGCACGTGTTGATCGAATAAGCCCCAACAACAGTCTGCGCACGCCTAGGCCGGCCATTAATTACTCCTATCGGCCGCCTCGATAGCGACTAAGCAAGCCACTGCGTCCGGTTATCTCACAATTAGGCCCGAGTGTAATGTCCTCTAATTGCTGGAGCGGCCGAGGGGCCGCGATGCCGCCAACCGCTAAATGAGTTGTTTCAGATGAAACCGTGGGCAGCTCACACCAGCCAGCCGTCGAGTCGTCAAACCCCGGACATCGCCGATCCCACTTCGAATATTTCGAACTCGTTCAACCTTATCAACCCCGCCGCCGCCGTAACTATTCTCCAAATACCCAAAGATAATGCTAATTAACTGACTTCAAGTCCAGGCGAGACAACCGGGCACTGGCGAGCACAGGCGAGCACAGGCGAGCACTCCAGACAATTCTAGGAAGCACGAGCAAGACAAGGCCGACAAGGCAGGCAGACATTAGCCACCGGGATTGTAACGAGAACACAACGACGGCCGAGTCGTGCCCGTGGCCGCCGACAAACATGTGGAACATGAACTTTTAATTATCTCCAATAAGGTTCTTCAATTCTGGTCGGTGAGCAGGGCGGCGCGGCGGCGATGGCGCGGTGAGAAAATCGGCGGCTGCCGCAGAGAGCGGCGCGCCTTTGGCGCAGAGTGCCTCGGGAGAGGACTGCCCGCTGGACGGTGACCCAGAGCAGTGCCAGCGGCGCGTTGCATCTGATAAAGGCTGTTTAAATGAAAATTAAGTATCCACTGCCGGTGACATGGTATCGAAGGAAAGTGTCATAAATTCATCCCGAGTGACATGCTCATTAGACGGACGCATGTCGGGGCCCGATTGCTGGCGGCCGGTGTTACTGTTCTTCTTAGCGGTGCCGTGCCGTGGTGTTGTGTCAATTAGTGTGTTACGGTTCTGGGAAGACGATTGCGGAGTTTACCTGGGGCCAGAGGTGGCCATCAGCTCTCTGCGATGAGTGAACACGGCATGCTCCGCTGGTGCGACATGAAATCCCACTTACTGACTGCTGGTGGGAAGCACTGATTCCCTGGAAGGGATCTAGAGGGGCGTCGAGGACTTTTGCAACCTCTGACTGAGGCGGTGGCTCTACATCTTCCTGGAAGCCGGGCAGTGCGGGTCGTGGGAAGTGGAGGCTCCTCTGATGAGCATGATGCGGCCGAGATTGTTGCGGAGCACCCTTGGCAAATGCGATGCGATGGAAGGTTTCGACATGTGAATTCAGAAGAATCATCAGTTTGACAACTGGATCTGAACACTAAACGCTGGGCGGTGATGCATGGAAGTAGTCATTCGCTTGATGGAGTTTTTCATCACGTCTTACCATGGTCTCGGCTGTATTTATCGACTAGGCCTGCTTTTAGTGTAAGAGTCGACGTAGAGTCTGCTTGGCCTTACCACAGGCAAGAGTGTTAACACAGCACAAGGTCTCAGCGATCAATCAAAGTCTCCAGAAATCGTGCCCGCTTCGGAGACGCTGGTGCACTAGATAGCAACTCCATCAGCGATTGAAGCAAACTCCATTCGCATCCAATTTGGGGTGAAATTAATTCAGCCGCAGGTTCTCTGAAGCTCATTCTATTCCTTCACAAGGTCCAATGTGTCGCCCAAGATCAGTCCAGACTATCGCTCGATGTGAATGGAGAGCGCGTTGCATTCCTGTTTTGCGTTTTCGAAGTGCTAAGTGTCGCATTTATTATCGTAATCGTCCACTGGTGACCTTACAAGAGTGTGGACCAAGATGCTGGTGGAAAAAGCTCTGCAAATCGTATTTGTGATTTTCTGGCAAGGGGTACATCACGGCTTTCAGGCACGCATTCAGCTACATCCTCGATATTTTCGAATGACTTGGACTGACAAGCACGAGTTGAAGTCCCAGGTTTCAAATCTGTCATGAGTCTTTACTTACCAAGGTCGCATCCCCAAAAAAGGAAAAATTTCACCTATTGGTGGTATGTTTAATTATGGGGCATGTCTGTTTAAAAATCTGGACCTTCGATGGATTTGGACCAACTCGAGGAAAGTGGTCTTCAACAGAAGGGAGTAAAGCACTTCGGTATCGGGCTACACAAGTCGGTGGGCAAGCAAACCTACTGTCTTCACTTAACGGTGTTGTCCAGGGATGCACTCATGTACTTAGGTGACCAACTTTGGGGCGTTTTAGGTGTGAGATCCAATAAGAGGTGTAAAATTCAACTGACAACGAAAAGCAGCACTTCTTATAAATGACGCCTTTTTTAATTTTTTCAAAAGTCAGCGGTCTGTGACGAGGCACACGATTTGCTTATTTTTTCTCAACAGTGTCTGCAAAACGTCATTCCGTCTCCTCAAAATTGCGGCAGTATTTCAGTGGATCAGTGGGAATCACTTTTCTGGACTTATCTTGGACTTGTCCCAAGGGGAATGGTCAATAAGCGTTAAGTCGCACGATTTCGGCGAAGTGTTTTACTGGTGGTCCCGGGCACCCTGCTTCCAGTCATCAAGACCAAGCTGTCTTACATGCTCTCTACACCGGGAGGGAGTAGAACTCTTCTTTCGAAGGCTCCTAGAATCAGCTTCTTAGCCGCCTCAAAATGTCAGTTGCAGCACTCCTCAAGTACGAATCACCTCACGTATGGCAGAAGAACGGACTACATTCCCGTCTTGGCCAACAGGAGAAAAGAGATTCAGATGACGAACCACCTCTGGCAGATGCCGGAGAAGCTGTGGATAAGTCCGGAAAGTCTGATTGCCTAAAAGGGGTCTCCTACCGCAGCGCCTTAGGACATCGCTCAAAATCCCGCCAGACACTGAGTCGTAGTCGATTGTGGGGCTTAATCCCGTCCAGAGGAAGAACTTTCCCCGCTCTCCAGCCTAGAATGTTATGTCTTAAGGGACTCCGACAAGTTTGGATGAAACGAAACGGTCCACGTTCCGCGACAGCTTCGCCTCAAACACCGCCGTCCCACGAGAGACTCCCCAACTCAGCCTCCCTCTCACCACTGTCATTGACCGGCGGCGCTGGAGCAACTCGGAGGCAGTGTACAAATGCCAATTTGTCTAATGACAGATCTCTACCCGCAGCCAGTCGCAGTTTTCATTAGATTCCATCCTCATCACGGTAATTTCAAACAAAAAAAAAAAAAAACGTTTCTTTCTGAGCAATTTCATCATAACGACATTGCGTTTAAGAAAATGCGGCTAAGTGACGCTTAATGGGCCGCCGTAATTGGAAAAACTTTTACCGCGAAGGTGCACCGAACCCGGTCAGCCGCTCGCTAACCAGTTAGTGTGTGGCTAGCAGTTAGCTAGTGAGTTGCTTGCACACTTCACTTTATTACCGCAATCATAATTTTCCATTTAACATGTGTGACTCCGTGTGGAGGATCGAACACTCGTCAGGTTCGTTGCGTAAAACCACTTTCGAACTGAGCGAGTGCGTCGTGGAAAGTCTTACGAAACTCCGCGATGTGACAGGGCGTCAAATGGCCACCGGCTGTGATGGCCGGCGAGTGTTAATTTCCAAGCGTAATTTGGGTGTTCTAATTGACGGCCGCGTGATAATTCACACGAGATTGCACCAACTGGGCTCGCTTGGTCGAGATGCGACCGAGCTTGCGATGTGTGTTGCTACTGCGGAGCTGATTGAGATGACAGACTGGGCGCGCTCACTGGCTGACCCCTGGGTCGAGAGCTAGAATCGAGGCCACAGGGGAAACGAATCACCATATGTCGCCGGCTCAATGGCAGTTCACTCGAGTTTGCACATGGGACCGTGCAGTCATCACTGTCGATCTGAGGCATTGGCATATGCGAACCACACGACACGACGACGGCTTCGATGGAACGCAGCCATGAGCGGGTAACTAATTACCGCCATTAGCAGCCGGTTCGAGGAACTTGTGTGGGCGAGATTGGTTCTGTTCGGAGAACACGTGTGAAGATGATTTCGGAGTCAGGGCCAGCAGCCTGTGGAGAGTCCACGGAAAAAAGCCGTTCCAGCGAACTGAGGTGGCTGTCCACAAAGCAACAAATATTTTGTCTGTACTTTTGCGGCACCAATGCATGGGCGCTGCCTGAGATTTATCGGACCGCAGCTGTCACGATCAATTGTTCATACACGCACGATCTGCAGGCCATCCGATCCTCCGTCATCGGAGGCGCTCAACAAGGCGAGATTTTCGACATGGTCCAAGCACCACCGTCAGAGGTCTGCCAAGCGCTAGCCTGCCTGATGGACTCGCATTGAAGGCACTCCTCGGAGGTTGTGATGGGGGCAGTCGTGCCACGTGATCGAACCACAGAGGCATAGCCCTTCCCGTTCGAAGAAGCCGCAGCTCAACATTGAGTTTCTCAACTTATCATGGCGAGCAAGTAAGGAAGGGAAGGAGCGGGGAGAAATTTCCATCACTCTCTCTCAAACCACTGGGTGCCGATGTGAAACCTGTTACAGGGCCCACCATTGACGGAAAGTATGATCCAATGATGCTCTCGGCCACAATGGCCACATTCTCATTTGTGCGACGTCGATGTGTATTCCGGGCATTCCAGACTTTGCCGAAGTCCTTGCGCAGTTCACTGTGGTCGCCGTTGTAGTTTTTCTCCATTCACCAATCTCCCAGGAAATGCCAAGTATCCGGTGCAAGACTTGTCTTTCGAAGGCGCCTAGAATCAGATCTCGGCCCATCGTCCAGCTTTGGGTTCCCTGTATGCAATGGCAAACGTCTTCTGGAATCATGCAATTGTTCCTTTCGAGCTGGAATTCAGATCGGTTTGGTATCAGCGCCGAATTGCGTGGGCAAACCGAAACCGTTGCCAGGAGCCCTTCTGCGTCGGATGTTCGATTTGAGACTCACTGGTTTGTTTCAGGATTTGTCAGAGTGCGTTCAGGGTGGCCATCTAGTGGTTTTTGCCCATTTCCACCCACGAGATGCATTCGTGTACATTTCAATGATCAGTGCAGAGGCTATCGCCAGATGCTGCGAGTGGAGACTGTGAGACAACTTCGCTAGGCACTTTCCTGACCACGCACCATGCCCTGGCCTTCACGGAACCGAGCTTAGTCATGTCATGAGACTCAATGTACGGCGAAGACCTCCGCAGTCTTCTTCTAGGTGTTGTGCGTGGCTTATAAGGCGGATTCGCTGGCCAAACCAGGCATCTAGCGATACACCAGGTGTTTGTGCTCACATCACTCTCATGGCAAATAAAGGCACAACATTACACCATCCACCGTCACCACCTCTCCGGCTCATGGATCACTCAGATCGGCAGCCACATCCCATGCCAGCGCGGAGGAAATTTGACATAATCTCGGCAAATGCATCGCCATCGACTCCGACTCCGTGACGTAACACCAATAGAGGATGACAGCGACAAAGGCTGCAGCCCAGCTCAGCATCGTCTCTCTGTTGCAGATGCACCGCTGCAGCTGTGCACCTCGCTGATGCGCCACAGTAACGACACCGATTGGCGCTGCCTAGCATGTGAGAAGCATCTCAAATCTCGAGGAGCGTTGCTCGCGCCCGTTGAACGGCCCGGCGGTGTCCCATTGGCATATCACGACTTCGTTATCGATTTGCGCCTTCCACGCCACCACATGGATGGGCCGCGCGCCGCCGACTCCCCTCGAGTTAGAGGCGGCGACGTGGCCTGTTGCAACAATGGTTTGTGGCGTCTTTGCATGCAAACGATGTGCTTGGCTGCTGGTTGACCCATTGAGCAGGCAATAACCTTGGAATTGATTGCTTAAAGATCTTTTCGCTTTCATCCTTGGAATGCCTCGCAACGGCAGGGCAGTGCAGTGCAGTCTCCTTTCTCCGGTTTGCCGATTCTCCGAGTGAAGCGGAAAGTATCCGAAGAATTATAATCGTCGCGGCGTCGTCGTCTGCTTTCTCGGTGTCTTAGACGGTGGTTCCCGCTTGGAATTCGGCGCCAGCTAAGCGTGCAAATCGGCTGAAAAGCATTGTTGTGTCGACCACGTTTCACTTTTGCTGAGTTATGCTCTCAAACCATCGAAAAGTGAAGTCGTGCCAACTTATCCGTGAATTGAACGGAGTCATTGTCGGTCGCATGATAGACCTCTCAGCGATTGGAGTACGACTCACCTCCACACAGATAGCCAGCGCAGTCAAGCTGAACCCTTCACTTAAGCCGAACATCCTCCCATCTCCCTCCGGCACATCGGTTATCTCCAAATCTCCCCCAGCATCCATCCGAAATCGATCTCCTCTCCGAAGCCGACACAGTCCCATCAAATGCTCATGTTAACTACGCGGGCTTATCTCGGCCGCCAGTCTGTCCCTTCAATCACCTGCCTCACTGATCGCGCTCCAAGTCAAGTGATCGCAACGATCATTTAGCATTCCCTAATCACCTCATTAGCCCTAGCGACCACTGCCATGCGACAGACGGGCGCAGCGCTCCTCCACTCCTCCGGTGATTTATGGATTTAATCTTAACCGCTGTCACGCTCTGGCATGGACACGGAATGGACCTTCGGCTGAGTGTGGATCTGAAGAATAATGGACACCGTGGCTGTCATCATCGGCTTTATCGTTGCACTGGGCCCGACCGGCTGCGACGACGACGCTCGCAGTTAACGCAATGTCACTTCATCACTTTCTTTGTTGGGCTAGCACAACCGACCCCCCTTACCCCAGCCCCCACCCGTCACTCGAACGCCAGTGCGTCTCGTGAGATTGATGCATTAGCGTGTTGTGTCAGAGTCTTATGTCGGCTATGTGCACATTGTTGCCACTTCAACTTTGACTTCTCGTTAACCGTTGCAAGCCGGACCACCTAGATTGATTGTTTTTGTTTTTCTATTGTTCGCCTGTGGCTGTGTGTGAGAGTGTGTGTGTGGCGTTGTGAAACGTGTTAATTTGACAATTGATGGATTGGCCCTATTGCGTGACAGAGCTTAAGGTGATCGGGGCACTTAGTGAACGTTTGGATTGTATAAGCCTTGCCTTTGCTGCTTGATATGGCTTTTCTGGCGGCTGTCATAATTTGTTTTAAGCTTGTCTCGCAACGGGACCGGGGGACGGAGAGTGGCAGACGAAGTGAAGAGATGCATGCGTCAGCATGATCGACACAGCGGGCGAATGGGTCAAGGCAATGGGCAGAACATTGACTGCTGCACCAAGGAACACGACAGCAATTTGGGAACTTCAATAAGATGATGCATAAAATGGTTAGGTTAACAGTCAGTAGTTCAGCGATGATTCTGCACGAATGCTTGCCTTGAGCTCGTCAAAATTTCAATGACCTAGCGAACAAATTTGCAAAAACACTATCATTGGACACAGTCCATGGGTGCAATCAGAAAACATTCTGCCGCAGTTCGAAGAGTGCTCAAAACTCCGTGCATGTACAATAAGTTACCGATACCGAGGTCTAACATATACTTCATTCGCTAGAGTGCAACAAGTCAGCTGGAATAGACGACAGAAGGCCAATGGATCTAAGGATAAGCGCAGAATACCTCTCGCCCTTGATAAAGAAACCGACCAAGCAGAGATACCGCAGCTTTTGAAAACATCAATAGTGCGGCCGATATACAAAAACGGAAAGAAGAACGACATTGTGAACTACAGACCCATCTCAATAATTCTATCGACAAGGTTATGGAGGAAGGCGAAGGCGAAGGCTTTACGAATATGTAAAAAAATTTAAAACCCTGACCAAAAATCCAAGCATCAACCATCTGCTGGCTAACTTTGACAATCAAATAAGTCAAAGCCTGGATAAAAACCAAAGTACAGTGGTTCAATTCATAGATTTTCAAAAAGCCTTCGATACATTATGCCGCACACAATTACTGAGGCAGTTAGAAAAAGACTGGAGATCGGGGCAATATTCTTGCATGTCTGCTTAACAGGTCCAAAATTTAAGGTAAAGTTTGGTGAATTCCTAAGTGAAGATGAGGAAGTTGTATATGGTGTCCCACAGGGATCGAAACTGGGCCCTCTCCTATTTATTATCCACGCCAACGATCTGATGTCAGTACCGAAGTATGGTACGGGATTTGCCTACGCGGACGACACAGCGATTGTAATTAGCCATAGGAACGTAAACGAAGCTGCCAGCTTCCTACAAATAGAATTCAATGGAATCACAGCTTGGTGTCACGACCATGGGCTAATTATTAACGCTCTGAAGACAAAGGTAATGCATATTCGACCGCCGGGATATGCATCCCAGAAACTAAAAGGCAAAAATGTAAGAGCAAGTGATAAATGCAACAGATCCATCGATAATGTGTCAACATACAAGTCTCCTTGACTCACCGTTGACTACAACTTTAAATGGAGTTACCACCTTACGAGAGCTCAAATCTAAACTGTGTCAATCCGCTTACGCACCCTTCCGCCTAAAAAATGTCTGCACACCCGAAATAGAGTCACCAAATGCAATCACTGCAAAAAAACACATGTGCGACTGCAAAGAATAGTGGCAAACCCTAGATAACCTGCAGTCCAAAACTTCAATAATACTCTGAATATTCAGCAGATCTACAATCAAGCAATTCTTGCGCACTTCTACAACGCCGATCCATTCAGAACTCCGATGCAACATGCAGTGAATACGAGAAGACGACAACAGCAGTTCGATGGAGTCCCGAGAGATTGGAACGAGTACGGCAAAAGGACGCTTAATGTTGCAGTTCCATCGGTGTTAAACGAACTTCCCAGAGAATTTCGCAACATAACAAAAAATTAAATTTCAAAAAGAGTCAAACAAAGTTATTTCTTCAATTTAGCTTTTTTTATTGTAGGGAAATGCATTTAAAATTTAACTTACCTTAATGTTTATAAATGCGACCAGTCTTCTGCAGACAAGCCCTTCCGGCTTGGCGCCTGGGAGACTAGATTCGATTTGTTTATAATTTATGTTCATCCGAATATCGGCGTTCAACTGTGTCTTGAAGCTAGCTGCAATCAGAACTTAGTGGTGTTCTTAGTATAACACTCTGGTCCTTCGAGCCGGATATTTTTAGTTCTGCTTTCTTCGCAACTTGGAACTGCAGCTGTTCCGGAAGTTACCGTCCTCATCCGGAAGACCATTGGAAGTCCATGATCTTCCACGAGTCCGGACGATTGTTGGTTATGTATGCTATACGCGGACGACACTGCCGTGGTTGGACACATGAAGCTGGGAATGAAACCCTTGCCGAGCTTAGCAGTGAATATGGGAAAAAGATGTATGTGCTGTCTGACTTACTATGCGGTACCTTTAAACCAAAACGAATTACTTGACACACCATTCTCCAGTGTTGAATTTCATTCTGTCCGGAGTAATCTAAGTGATCATAAATCGTCAGGCCCTGATGGGATTCCTATAGAACTATTTAAATACGCTACAGATGAACTCAAGGACAAATATATTATTTCCCATAATATTCCCCATACATAAAAAGGGAAATATAACCGACCCGGCCAATTGCCGAGGGATATCTCACATCTTACAAAGCTCAACACATCTTACAAAGTGTTCGCCAAACTTTTAAGCAACCGAATAGCTCGATGGATTGAAGGTCAAAAACTTATCCGTGAAAATCAAGCTGGTTTTCGTTCAGGATATTCAACCGTAGACAATATTTTTCTGTTGCAGAACATTGCGGGCTCATTCTTAGAACAAAAAAAGAAACTATTCGCTGTCTTCGTGGATTTCAAGGCAGCTTTTGATACGGTCGATCGGAGAGCTCTATTCTACAAACTTTACACCATCGGAATGAGTTTCAAATTGGGACGAGTTCTTGAAAATATGTATGAGGGTAACCGCGCAGCAGTTTGGTGTGGGTCAGATGTTTCAGAATGGTTTGAGACCAATATGGGAGTAAGACAGGGATGCCCTTTAAGTCCTCAACTGTTTTCCTTGTATATCAATGACTTAACGGACTTTCTACCAGGCGGAATTGAGTTGTGACAATAAAAACGCTTCTGTTTGCTGATGATGTGGTTTTACTAGCGAATTCAGACGAAATGCTGCAACTGATGATAAACCGTCTCTATATGCATTGTCTAAGGTGGAACTTAACGGTTAACCTATTAAAATCAAAAGTGATGATTTTCAAACAGGGAGGTGGTAGACTGTGTCGAAATGAAAGTTGACACTACAGCGGGGAACCAATTGAAGTGGTGAAAAAGTACAAATGCCTTGGAGTGACAACATGGATTTTCACTTGAAGGACAAACTTATTAAGGCGAAAAGTGCTATATGCGCTACCTGGAGAAGGTGTTTCTCAAATAATCTGGTTGATCAAAGTCTTCGTTGGTGTTGCAGAATCGGTATTGATGTACGCAGCTCAATCTAGACTGTAGAACAACTTCTAAGATATCACATCAAACGAACCTTTGGTTTACCAAGAACGACGCCTAAGTATATGGTAATAATAGAAACAGGAATATCGCCATATTGATTATATATTGAAAGTTCTTGAGATGCCTGATGAAAGACTGCCAAAAATTGTCGCTATGAAAACCGTACAGACGAGAAATCTTTGGTTTAGGAAACTGGAAGAGCTTGCAGGTTACTGTGGGACGCAATTCCATTTCACGACTACTAACCCCAGGTTATTAAAAGTTATGCTCTACGAACTTATCTCCAAAGTAGACGAACAATATAGAAAAGATTGTATTAATATGGCTACAACCTCCGTACATCGATCAACATACAGTTGCCTCAACCATAATTTATGTGAACGAAATTATTTCAATAACAGTAACAGTCAAGAACTCAAATCTACCATTTTCAAGATGAGAGGAGAACTCGTTAATTTAAATTATATCCCGCATCGTCCCGACTATCAGGGAGAGAGGATATTGTGCATTTTATTGGTAGATGTCCAGTCCTTAAGGAATTGCGCAGACTTTATCTAGGCAGTGATATTAAATCGGTATCTGAGGTCAGAGACCTTTTAAATTGCGATTGTGATATAAAACTACTTTTAAACTATTATAAAAAGTCAATCAAATATAGAAAAAATATTATAAACGAAGTGTTTTGAAATTCATATGTGTATACATGTATATTAACTTGTTATATGTACCTATTACGGTGACTGCTACAAACAGCAAAAACAGCTCCTATTTTGATGTGCATTTGTCGAGGCAGACTTAGGCAAGAAGTCTTATCGTTCAGATCCGTGAACGAGCGCCTCACGACAATTCGCATCCAGGCTAAATTTGCCAACATAAGCCTTATATGCGCACATGCCCCCACAGAGGAGAAAGATGACGACACCAAAGACAAGTTCTATGAGCTCCTGGACAAAACTTATGAGCAATGCCCTAGCTACGACATTAAAATTGTCCTTGGCGATTTTAACGCAAAGCTGGGAAAAGAGAACATCTTTGATAGTACGGTCGGGAAGCACAGCCTACACGACACCACATCCGATAACGGATTTAGGCTGATCGACTTTGCTGCGGGGCGAAATGTTGTAGTAGCCAGTACAAGATTCCCACATCTCGATATCCACAAAGGAACATGGCGATCTCCTGATCAATCAACCGTCAATCAGATTGATCATATTGCGATCGACGCAAGGCACTCCTCCAGTATTATAGATGTTCGAACGTTCCGAGGCGCCAACATTGACTCGGACCACCACCTTGTTGCAGCCAAGATAAGGTTGCGGATATCCCGAACACCGCCAATACTGTGAGGAAGTTTAACGTCAGCCGGCTACAATCGCAAGAGATTGCCAAATCCTTTTCCGATCGTGTCTCCCTTAACCTCTTAAGAAATCCTACGCCGCCAACATCAAGTATTGAAGATCAGTGGCAGCATTGCCGAAAAGCCATCAGAGATGCCGCCTCTGATGTGCTGGGTTTCAATCCGCCACCACAACGAAAGTGTTGGCAGGCGAATGCAGCCAAGCAAGAAGCATACAAAGCGGCACTGCAAAGAAGGACAAGAGCTGCTCGGGAGCTCTACGAGCAGAAGAGGAGAGACGAACACCGGTTTCTCAGGAGAAAAAAGAAGGAGCATGAGAAGCGCGCGATCGGCAAACTAGAGGGATATTACTGCAGGAATGAGGTAAGGAAGTTTTACCAAAGGGTAAAGTTAACCAGTCAAGGTTATAAAGTCCGAACCGAAGCCTGTAAGGATGATCAAGGGAACATCGTAGTAGAGTCACAGTCGATGCTGAGGATATGGAGAAACCATTTCTGCAGACTATATAACGGCGACGAAGAACCAAATTCCGCTGTCAGGCAGAACGAACCATTCAACCCCAATGAAAGGGACGATGAAGATCAACAATTCCGTCCACCCGACCCGGATGAAGTGAGGATTGCCATATCCAAACTAAAATCCAACAAGGCTGCGGGAGCTGACGGCCTACCCGCCGAGCTTTTTAAGGCCGCAGGCGATGATTTGGTAAGGAGCATGCACCAACTCATCTGTAAAATATGGTCGGAGGAAAACATGCCCGATGAATGGAACCTCAGCATAGTCTGCCCGATCCATAAAAAAGGAGACCCTTTGAACTGCGCCAACTACAGAGGCATCAGTCTCCTAAGTATCGCATATAAAATCTTATCTGCCGTACTGTGTGAACGCCTAAAGCCATTCGTCAACAACCTGGTCGGTCCATACCAGTGTGGCTTTAGGCCAGGAAAATCCACCATCGACCAAATATTCACACTGCGGCAGATTTTGGAGAAAACCCAGGAGCAACAAATCGATACCCACCACCTTTTCATCGATTTTAAGGCCGCGTATGATAGCATTTATAGAGACGAGCTATACAGAGCAATGTCTAGTTTTGGCATCCCTACCAAACTCGTCTGTTTGTGTAGGATGACGATGGAGGATGCACGCTGCTCCATCAAGGTCGGTAAAGACCTAACCGAGACCTTTGATGTCAAAAAAGGACTCAGACAAGGCGACGCGCTGTCATGCGACTTTTTCAACATCGTTCTTGAAAGAATTGTTCAAAACTCGAACGCCAACACCAGAGGAACAATCTTTCAGAAGTCCGTCCAACTACTCGCATATGCCGACGATATTGACATTATCGGAAGAACACAGCGTGATGTCAATGGCGCTTTTGTGGGTATTGCAACGGAGGCCGCGAAGATGGGTTTAGCGGTAAACGAGGGTAAGACCACGTATATGCTGTCAACGAGAAGGGACACCCAACACCGACGTCTCGGTCAGAACGTCACCGCAGACAGATATAACTTTGAGGTAGTCAAAAACTTTGTCTACCTAGGCACCGCTATCAATTCAGACAACGACACCAGCGCTGAAATCAAACGAAGCATAACTCTTGCCAATCGCTGCTTCCTTGGGCTAAGAAAGCAATTGGTAAACAAAGCCCTCTCTCGAACAACCAAGCTAACGTTTTACCCGTCCCAGTCCTGCTATATGGCATGGACTTTATCAAAAGCGGATGAAGCTGCTCTTGGTTGCTTCGAGAGGAAAATTCTTCGTGTGATTTTCGGTCCCGTCTGCATAGATGGTGAGTGGAGGAGGAGATATAAAGACGAACTATACGGGCTGTTTAGCGACATCGAATTAGCCAGAAGAGTGAAGATCCAACGATTGAGGTGGCTGGGTCATGTAGAGCGGATGGAAACCAATGCTCCGGCCCGAAAAGTCTTCGAATCCACCCCCGAGGGACGGCGCAGTAGAGGAAGACCGCGACTCAGGTGGCGCACGCAAGTGGAAAGGGACCTCAACCAACTAAAGATCGAGCTGGCTGGAGACGCTTGTTGGTTGAGGCCCAGGTCACAGTCCGAGGTCCACCTCGGACTGTAGCGCCACCTTAAGTAAAAGGACTTAAGACTAGTTATGTCCCGAAAAGCTTTACTATTTCCTTTCTGAAAACCTAACATAGCGTTAGACATCGCAATTGGGTAATCATAATGTAATGAAAAATTTAATTTAGTATCAAAAATTGCACCCAGATCTTTGGCCTCTTCTAGGCGACTAAGCCTATGATCATTTATATAGACAATCGGGGATGTAATTACATATGCCGTAAAAATATTACATTTTTGATTATTCAGCTCTAGTCCATTGTGCTTGCACCATACCACTATCCAATTGGAAGCTATTACAATCAGTTAAACTATTTATCGATAAATACAATTTAAAGTCGTCTGCGAATGTTGAAATTTTACAATATTTGAAAATTTCGTGAACATCATTTATGAAGGAAAGAAAGAGTAATGGCCCCACATGGCTACCTTGTGGAACGCCCGATGTAATTTTTATTACTCGAGATCTAAAACTATCGATCTTTGCCAATTGCTTCCTGTCCCTGAAGGCATTGGAAAACCACTCTAACATTGACGAATGGAATCCCAAAGACTTTAGCTTGCTCAAAAGCAAAGTTTGATGCACTTTATCGAAGGCTTTCGAGAAATCGGTGGAAAGTACATCAACTTGTAATTGATTTTCTAAATTTGAAAATAATGATAAATTAGTTGTACATGACCTGCCCTGCATAAAGCCATGCTGGTTATTAGAAGTAATTTCTTTTAAAATGAAAAATCATTTTTCTTTTACAATACTCTCAAATATTTATTTATTTATTTATTATAGTATTAATGTACAATTAAAATTGTAATCAATATGAACTATAGGGGCCAAATAGTGGCGATGACTTACGGCCCTCGAAATAGTTATGTCTGTCTATATTGTAAGTTTACCTACGATACTTTTTAAAATATTAATATTGGATTGGTTTGGCTTCTTGAGGAGATGTAGTAGGTCTACGTTGTGGTTGAGGTTGTTTGGCAGTGCTGGTTGCGATGATAAAAAGCATTGACTTAAGAGATGGGTGATGGTTACTGGTCTGCGGCAGGTGAGGCAGTTTGGTGGGGACTCCCTTTTGAGCAGGTGCTGGTGAGTGAATTCTGTGTGTCCAAGACGGAGCCGGATATACATCCTAATATCCGATTTAGGCATATCGGTTGGGAATTTTGGCTGAGTTTTATTAGGCACTTTTGATTTATGTATCTCTTTAGATCGCATTGAGAGAAGGTGTTGTAGGAGAGGATGGGTGCCTTGAGAGCGGCATTTGCAGCAGCATCTGCATATTCATTGCCCGCAATTCCAACATGGCCTGGTGTCCATAGCAGCTTTAACTTCGTTTGTGATTTGATGAGGATATCACGAATTTTGGATGGGGTTATAGAGTCGTTTTGTGGATTTGCGACGGCTTTTATAACAGACAGGCTGTCGGAGCAAATAACCCACTTACCTCTTGTTTGGGAATATTTTATAGCGGCGTGGAGTATAGCTACTGCTTCTGCGGTGTATATGGAGGCGATGTTCGGTAGGATGCCTTGCAAAATGATCGAGCCTTCTTGATTAACAACTGCATAGGCTGTGTTGTCGTCTGTTTTGGAGCCGTCTGTGTATATAAAGTTCCAACCCGTACGTTTAAAAGTTTCATGGATCTCATTGAATCGAGCTGTGTATACAGTATTGCTAGTTGTGTCTTTACGTAGTACGTGCAGATCCAGAAGTATGGAGTCCTCATGGAGTGACCATGGTGGATATGTAGGCGTAAACTTGGTTGCTCTCTTGCGAGGTAGATCTGTTTGTTGTCCCCAACGTAGGATGCAGTGGATTGCGGAGGGGAACCTTCGATTATGACTGTGGGTAATGGCCTTAGCTGTATCTTGGTCAATTATCGATCCCGTTTGGAAGTGGAGTTTCGCATTGAGTCGTGCAATGGATACAAAATATCTTTCTTCCAAAGAAGGAAGTCCAGCTTCAGCGAGGATGTTTTTTACTGG
The DNA here is from genome assembly GCA_905231855.2 of Eristalis tenax. Lineage (NCBI taxonomy): Eukaryota > Metazoa > Arthropoda > Insecta > Diptera > Syrphidae > Eristalis > Eristalis tenax. The sequence goes on along the minus strand of HG993128.1, from coordinate 44,014,194 downwards.
AGTAGTTGGAAATGCTCCAATGCTGGCTCTGGCTGCTTGGTGGTAAGTAGGTGCAACTATGTTCCTTGTAGACTTCGGACAGGAGCCGTATATAGCCAAACCATAATCCAATTTACTAAGAACTAACATAGTTAAAGATTGTCTCAAATAACTCTGGTATCGATGAAGGCTTTGGTCAATAGTTTTATACTTTTTGCCTTTAACCACTTTTATATGTACGCGTCAGAAAAGAATACTTCCATTCATTTAAAAATTCACCAATTTTTAGGAATTGGTTAAAGATAATTTTAAGTGGACGATAAGGGAAATTCAACCTTTTTTTTTTTAATTCCTGCCGGAACGCCATCGGGGCCTGGGCTGTAATTTACTTTAAGATTGGTTAAGGCATCTATTACATCTATCCATAAATTCCAATACACCTAAGTCCAGAACCTCGGGTATATTAGAGCAATGGTTCATCGTTGTCTCGACCGGAGACCCATTAAAGACCGACTCCAAAAAGTTGGCAAATAGGTCACAGGTTTCATCCAAGTTTGTTGAAGTTACGTATCCGAACCAGCTCTTTAAGTGGCGGCTCTAGGACAGTGGCCAGCTCCTCACCTAGCACTTCCAAAGGCCTCTCCACGCGGCAACGTTAACACCCATGGCAACCCAAGCCGAAAACCGCCGAGCTCTCGAAGGTTATTGGGCCTTTGCAAAAAAATCACAGGAGGCGTGCGTGCATTCTTCCGGAGCAGTGTGGCGGCTAAGTGGCTGTCAAAAAAATCACAGGAGGCGTGCGTGCATTCTTCCGGAGCAGTGTGGCGGCTAAGTGACCAGCCACTTAGCGGCTCTAGGACAGTGGCCAGCTCCTCACCTAGCACTTCCAAAGGCCTCTCCACGCGGCAACATTAACACCCATGGCAACCCAAGCCGAAAACCGCCGAGCTCTCGAAGGTTATTGGGCCTTTTCAACAAAAGAAAGCATAGGTGTGCGCGATTCCGCTGGAGCAGCCCTCCTAGACCATGAAAAGATCTACGGCCTGTACCATCCTGGCTAAATACCTCTTGCCAATTAGTGTTTCTTTGAGCTGCAAACGCAATTGAGCGATAGAGTCCTCTCTGGAAGACCCAGCTGACATTATGGAGGCGTGGAGAAGCGCAAGAGCACACGAAGAAGCCTCCGATCTTTTCAATTGAATGATGTTTGAGTTGAAGGCCAGGAAATGCAACCACTTCCACAGCCTAGTCAGACGTTTATGCATCAAACGCCTAAGAAGGCTCGGCCATGTAGGGAGCATGGACAACACTGTGGAATAATGCCAGTCCTCCCGGACTGCAGCGCTTGAAGAAGATGATAAATAAGGTTTGGTCATGTGCTCCTACAGGTTGGTACAGCGGCCACTTAGACTTTTGTTACGACGACTGGATGCCGCAGTTGGTTAAGTGCCTGGCCTTGGTTAGTGGGGTCCCCGGTTCGAATCCCAGTGAAAGCAAAATTATACGCTTTTATGTGGTTTTCAAATCTGGCCCAGTCACCATTTGTCGTTGGGATCAAATGAACGACACTGCAGTGGTCCATCTGTGGTAGTTCACTTTGGGGACCACATAGAGCAACATGGTCTAAATGTGCTGGTGTATTCACTAGCAGCCCCCTTCCCTACCTACCGAGACTTCTGGTGGATTTGCCACTTTTGTATCAAGTTTGAGCGATTGCCGTTTAGGGCAGAATCTCAGTTGAGACCTGTATTCTGCGTATCTCTCTCCTGGTTTCGGCAGTGATGTCACGATGCTCCCAACCAAACCAAATCAATTCACTCATGCTCCAATTCGCATAACGGCGTCACTTGTTACACATTCCAATTGTGTGTGTCTGGAAAAAATCATAGAGACCTTCAAGCTGTCCCATGGACTGCGCTAGACTCCTAATCTTCTCGTCTGGTGTCCCACTTTCCACTCGATAGCTTGCCACTTCAACAAGCGAGTGTTACTTAAGCAAGTGGATCTCAATTGAGTGCTGTCCCTCGCTTGAGCAATTCTAAACTCGATCATTAATTAATTGATGCCTGCGAGGTCTGTCGAAGCCCGCTTTCAGTTTCAAATCAGTTAAGTGATGGCATTTGTGACTCCGTCCCCTCCCTTTTGTGTCTTCGGAGTTGTGCAACTCATTCAGCCGATTTGGGAGCACCTCAAATCGTCGTCTCCGCACAGCCACGATAGGCTTGGCCTCTGTCTGCCAGGAAGTCTCAGCTCACAAGGCATCCTCCGCAGTCTGGATTGGCAGTGTGAAAGTTTGAATTGCTGCATCGACACGCACGCCCCCGTGCGCCGGCACACACCCAGGATGTCTCTTTCAGCACCAGGAGGAGGAACCGCCACCCAAGCCCGCTGCATGCATGCAACCAACACTCGGACGAGATGCTAAGTGGAAAGTGAAAATTTCGCGCCGCCAATTTTGGTCCATGCACCTCCGACAGGCAGACGAGGAGAAAGTTATCGTCACCTAGTTAGCTTAGCGAACACACTTGCCGGGCAACAACTCGCCTCGGCTGGCTAATCGGGCAAAAACAGTTGAACATCTCGGCAGACTTGTCGGCTGGCCTGCAGGTCGGCCTGTTTTGCGCCCCGCCGCCGCCGGGAGGAAATGTCATTAAATCGAACGAATTGGTCACTCCGATGACGGCTTCCGGCATGGCGGCTGCTGTTGTGGCGGCGGCGGCGGAGCAGCGCAAGAGCAAACGGGAAACGAGTCTAGTGCTGGTCGATGTGAGTCAATGGCCATTAGGAGAGCTTATCTTCGACGAGACATGCTGTGCTGGTTTCCGTGAGCTAAACGCGTTCGCGGCGTGATGGATTTGATAGATTCGGTGTTTTGCGGCGCATGAGCTGTCGGAGTGGTTGGGTGGGTTCAAGTGGATGGGTGCGTGAGAAGCCATTACGAACGAACGGGCGATGTGACGTGTTGTTAAATCCATGGGAGCCGTTATCGGTAAGTTGTGTAAGAGAGCAGGACTGTGACCAATGCGATGCCGTGATGTACCCTTGGGCGAGTGGGTGTCACTTTCTGAAAGGCAGGCCACGTCGTTGGGGATAGTCTACATTTTTCCGTCAACACAGTTGTTTACAATAAATTATAAATAAAATTTAGGCTGAATTTTACAAGAGTGTCATAAGCGAGGTTTTGAATGCGCTTGGGTAAGTCATAGAGGAAGCACCCTCGGGGCCTTGCCCACTTAAGTGAAGAGAATGAAGAGTGAATTTCGTCATTGCCAAGCAACTTCTTGACTTCCCGTCTTGCAAGAAACAACTCTATGTAGGACAATCCGGTTTCAGAACTAGCCACACCTCTACAGGCGTCTGGAGCTTGATTAGTTATAGCTTTTAAACTTCTTAAACGACTGTAACGATTGTGGACTATGGCCTGTGGACTTATCACCCTATGGTCAACATCTTAGAGGGCATCCGGCAAAACTGCGATAAAGGTAGAGTTACTGTTCTCTGTCTTCTGGATTTCTCTAAATCCTTTGAATAAATTGATCATGAAGTATTGGGACTACGAGTATAATTCGTGCGGTTTTTTTTTTTCAAAATTATTTAAAGTATTGCCCATCTGAAGCTATGACTCTTTCCCATCTTTCTGGCAATTTGTGGATCCAATCCCAAAAGAACTGCGCCAGCTTGCCAGCCAATTGAATGAATCAAGCCAATTGTTGATATTCTGCTCTGATGTGAGCCGTATTTCAGTGAGGGCGTTCTGCAACGACCGGAGCACATGGTAGTCAGAAGGGGCAAGGTCTGGGCTATAAGGCGGGTGGGGTAAAACTTACCATTCACTGTCTGAATAGCAACGTGGGGCGAGCGTTGTCATGAGGGAAAATTATTGCCTCGTGTCTGGTCTCATATTCCGGGGGTTTTTCGGCTACTGCTATCTTCAAACGGATTAATTGTGTTCGGTAACGTTGTCCATTGATGGTTTCACCCGGTTTACAGCCCACCCTTCTGATCCCACCATATACAGAGCATTACCTTCCCGCCATGGATATTCGGCTTTGCCGTTGATTTGGCTGGTTGGCCGGGTTTCACAGCACTTCGGACATGCCAAACCGCCCTTCGACGTCTCTCGGCTTGAGTTCATGTGGAAACCAATTTCCTTGCTTTTGAATATATCCAGCTGCTTTTAACTGCTTGAGTGACGCCCAAAGACTCTGCGAGCTCTTCTTGTGTTTGGAAACAATCTTCATGGAGTAATGCTTCCTGTTCTTCATCTTCAAACTTTGCTGGCTGCCCAGGACGTTCATCCAAAGTCACCACTCTTGGCACGTTCGCTCAACTGGCGCATGTTTACCATAAACTTGCACCAAAATACGATGACTTTCGGCAGCAAGTTTCTTCACATTAATAAGAAGAAGAACTCCCCGCAAAAACTCTTTTTCAGACACAAAGTTCGACATATTTGAGTGAAAAGGAATGATTGTTGTTTACGCTTCAAATGAATGACACATAATAGAATGACGTACAATGACAGTAGCTTTCCAACGCATGTTCCAATGGAATAATACAAGTTACGCCATCTCGTAGCAAACCGCACGAATTAAGTTATAGACCCAATACTATGCTGGAAGCTAAAAGACTCTGTTTTTCGTTTGGTGACAGTGTAGTACGTTTGATTAAAGGTTTTCGATCTGATAGATTTCAGAGAGCAGTCAGCTGTGATGAACGTCACAGCAGACAGATATAACTTTGAGGTAGTCAAAAACTTTGTCTACCTAGGCACCGCTATCAATTCAGACAACGACACCAGCGCTGAAATCAAACGAAGAATAACTCTTGCCAATCGCTCCTTCTTTGGGCTAAGAAAGCAATTGGTAAACAAAGCCTTCTCTCGAAGAACCAAGCTAACGCTTTACAAGACCTTAATCGTCCCAGTCCTGCTATATGGCGCGGAGGCTTGGACTTTATCAAAAGCGGATGAAGCTGCTCTTGGTTGCTTCGAGAGGAAAATTCTTCGTGTGATTTTCGGTCCCGTCTGCATAGATGGTGAGTGGAGGAGGAGATATAATGACGAACTATACGGGCTGTTTAGCGACATCGACTTAGCCAGAAGAGTGAAGATCCAACGATTGAGGTGGCTGGGTCATGTAGAGCGGATGGAAACCAATGCTCCGGCCCGAAAAGTCTTCGAATCCACCCCCGAGGGACGGCGCAGTAGAGGAAGACCGCGACTCAGGTGGCGCACGCAAGTGGAAAGGGACCTCAACCAACTAAAGATCGAGCTGGCTGGAGACGCTTGTTGGTTGAGGCCCAGGTCCACCTCGGACTGTAGCGCCACCTTAAGTAAGTAAGTAAGTAAGTCAGCCGTGATGCCTTCTCAGCACTTCTGCAAGTTAAACAGGGCGTCCCGCAAGGATCAGTTCTAGGGCCCATTCTGTTTTCCCTGTTTATAAATTATTTGCCATTGGTGTGTAAACATTCAATTGTATGCATATTTGTATGCAGATGATGTTCAAATGTATACACCAAAGTATTGTGAATGCTAGCAATTATGATTTGGATGGAATCTATCATTGGTCTATTAACAATGGGTTAACCTTCAGACCTTCGAGCTGTCCCATGGACTGCGCTAGGCTCCTAATCTTCTCGACTGGCTTCCCATCACTGGTCGCAGGTGATTCCTATCCTCAAGCATGCTATGAATTTTCATATCGGGAGATAAACTTGACTCGGTTGAGTCAGCGACTAGTCTTGGATTTGTTATCAACTCTAAGGTTATAAGACGGATCTATGGATGTCTCCGTAAGCTCTGGTGGAGTCATAGTTATGCCCCAACTAATACCAGACGGAAACTTGTTTCTTATCTTATCTTATCTCTCCTATGCTGAAGTTGTCTACTGTAACCATGGCTCCTTTTCCCAACGAAAGCTAGAAGAAGCTCGTAATGATGCCGTCTGATACATGCGCCGTCATGATCATATATCACATTTGACTAGGGAATTTTTGGGAACTTCTCTTAGACACTCCAGTGTACCTTCCTGAAAAACTCAATGCTGCTCATTCTCTCAGAACACGTACTCTAATTTCATCACGCTGCCGCTTTAATGTTTCACCGTACAACTATGGAACTCCTTACCAATTAAATCATTAACGCCAGACGCTTCAAATGTGCCAGTCTTAAATACTCTTCTTCCCTTTCCTAATTACTTCCTTCCACTACCATTATCTGTCCTTCCTTTTCACTTTTTCTTTATTATGTATTTGATATGAAACATTTGGCAAAATTACGTTTTTTAAGGTGTCATTAGGCCGAATGTAAACGGTGATTTTTTAAAAGCTGTAGGAAAGTTTTTCAAAAATAGAAAAAAAAAACACATCAAATTCAGAAAAATGCATGAAGTCTTTATTTGAATCGATAATACGGTCCAAATAATTTAATGTTCGAAGATTTCCTCAAATGGTCCATCCGCCTAGTCCAATTTTGGCATACTCTTTCCAACATTTCGGCCGGTATCTCACGAACAAATGCTTCAATGTTGTCTTCCAATGCGCCAATTGAAGCGGGCTTGTCTGTATAGACATGAGCTTTAACATAGCCCGACAAAGCATAGTCTAAAGGCGTTTAATCGCACGATCTAGGCGGTCAATTGACCGGTCCCGAACGTGAAATAAAATTTTCGTCGAGCTCGCCTCTCAATAAGCCCATTGCTGCGCGTGCTGTGTGGCATGTGGCACCGTCTTGTTGAGACCACATGTCATGCAAGTCAAGCCCTTGCATTTTGGGCAAAAAAAAGTTGGATATCGGTCCAATGATGCCACCAGCCCACAAACCGCACCAAACTGTGACTTTTTCTGGATGCATTGGTAGCTCTTGCAATGCTCCTGGCTGATATTCACTCCAAAGTCGACAATTCTGCTTATCTACGTACCCATTGAGCCAGAAATGAGCTTCGGCTTAAACTGACCATAAAATGGAAGAAGCGCCCGATGAACTTTCTTAACAGAGCACGCATTTTGATAAAACAAATTCAATAATTAGCAAGCGCTGTTTCTTTTGTAAGACGATTCGTGGTTAAATTATAGACCAAACTGAAGATGTTTGACAGTGAAACAAAACACGAAACGTGCGTCAGCTGTTAAAACCAGTGTTGCCAAAAAGATAATGGCTAACAAATCACCCTTAAGTGTCTCCAAATGACGTGGCGGTAAAGGTGTTAAAAAAGCCCGCAACCCCCCTCATTTACTGCCTTGAGCAGCTCAGAGGCCCACTAAATTCGTAAACAAACCTCTTAATATTCCCAATTTTACAACAAAAACCTACAAAATTAACTAACTTTGATGCGTTCCAAGACCCTCGAACCACATCGCGGAAAAATTCCAAAACCACCAGAGTGCATCCAATTCAGAGAGTGTCTTCCGCGACAGATCGTCCCTCTGTCTGATCATCACCCAAACTCCACTCACTTCCGTCTGCCTCGCTCCTAACTAACCATGACAATGTTAATGTCGTACAAGGCGCACAATCCCACGTCGGCCCTAATTAGCCGCAATTGCATTTATGATCTACCGCCTCGGTTTTGTTTCCTCCACTCGACGGCAGCAGCGGCAACAACGGGCTCGATTAACGCCGCAGGAAAGTAAGCAAAATGCACCTCTATGCGCTTAATTACGTAACGACGACAATACCGCAGATGGCTGTGCGCCGTCGTCGTCGCTGGGGCGGGCGGCGGCGGACGGAGGCGACTGCAAACAATTGCCGGCATCTTGAAGGCTTACGCAACCGCAACGCGATACGAAGATTGTCACGATAAACCCGCATTGTGCTCGTGGTGGTAGACCTCTGTCTCTCTGCCTTACACCCCCTGTGAGAGTGTGTAGCCGAGGATGCGGGTATTGTCGCGCGGTACAAATGAGTGAAAATCGCGGTCGTTGTACCGGTTAGCGCTGGTGGTTACTGCTACACACCTGGCTATCGCGGTGGAGATACTTTGGATAATCGCCATGACGGGAGGGGAGTGAGAACTGTCCACGTTTACACAGAAGGCACCGATAGTTTATGAGACGGTGGAGAGCGGGTTCCTTATCTAAACGTGTGCCTTGAGTCAACGCGATGAGACGAGAACCTAGTTTTGATTTTCGCAAGTCATCGGAGATGAAGATTGGGAGGAAAATACGAGAGTTCGCCCAGTTCTCGGCCTATCGCAACCCAGCAATAAATGGTCTCGTACGCAATCCGCTCAAAACAGTCACTAAGGCTATTCAAGACTTTAGATGGGGAGTGATGTATCGAACGCCTAGGAGAACTCACAGCAGTATCAGAAGTTTTTGTAGAAAGCTCAGCTCAAGAAATATTCCTTATCCTACCCATCACGGCAAAAGACGGCCCTGACACTGAAACATAACGAAGCCTCTAAGTTTGCTGCCTTGCCATTAAAGATCTCCAAGCCCGGTGATGCTGTTCTTGTGAGGAGCCTGCACCAGATCGTAGAACTAGAGACGATGTAAGCCTGCCCGACGACTTGAACATCAGCTCTTCTGGGCTCACCAGTAACCACCCACAGCATTGCACGCCTCCAAACTAGGCTGCAGAGACGAGGATGAGGAAATACACTCGCTCTCTCATCCTGTAGACTTAGACTTCTGGGAGCCTGCTATTGTGACAGCGTGGCTGAAATAAGCAGCTCTCCTGGCCTCACCAGTAACCACGCTCGGCATTGCACGCCTCCAAACTAGGCTGCAGAGACGAGGATGAGGAAGTACACTCGCTCTCTCATCCTGTAGACTTAGACTTCTGGGAGCCTGCTATTGTGACAGCCTGGCTGAAATAAGCAGCTCTCCTGGCCTCACCAGTAACCACGCTCGGCATTGCACGCCTCCAAACTAGGCTGCAGAGACGAGGATGAGGAAGTAGACTCGATCTCTCATCCTGTAGACTTAGACTTCTGGGAGCCTGCTATTGTGACAGCGTGGCTGAAATAAGCAGCTCTACTGGCCTAACCAGTAACCACCCTCGGCATTGCACCCGCTCTCTCATCCTGTAGACTTAGACTTCTGGGAGCCTGCTATTGTGACAGCCTGGCTGAGCTAAGCAGCATAAAAGTCAGCTCTCCTGGCCTAACCAGTAACCACGCTCGGCATTGCACGCCTCCAAACTAGGCTGCAGAGACGAGGATGAGGAAGTAGACTCGATCTCTCATCCTGTAGACTTAGACTTCTGGGAGCCTGCTATTGTGACAGCGTGGCTGAAATAAGCAGCTCTCCTGGCCTAACCAGTAACCACCCTCGGCATTGCACCCGCTCTCTCATCCTGTAGACTTAGACTTCTGGGAGCCTGCTATTGTGACAGCCTGGCTGAGCTAAGCAGCATAAAAGTCAGCTCTCCTGGCCTAACCAGTAACCACGCTCGGCATTGCACGCCTCCAAACTAGGCTGCAGAGACGAGGATGAGGAAGTAGACTCGATCTCTCATCCTGTAGACTTAGACTTCTGGGAGCCTGCTATTGTGACAGCGTGGCTGAAATAAGCAGCTCTCCTGGCCTAACCAGTAACCACCCTCGGCATTGCACGCCTCCAAACTAGGCTGCAGAGACGAGGATGAGGAAGTAGACTCGATCTCTCATCCTGTAGACTTAGACTTCTGGGAGCCTGCTATTGTGACAGCCTGGCTGAGCTAAGCAGCATAAAAGTCAGCTCTCCTGACCTAAACAGTAACCACGCTCGGAATTGCACGCCTCCAAACAAGGCTGTAGAGACGAGGATAAGGAAGTACACTCGCTCTCTCATCCTGTAGACTTAGACTTCTGGGAGCCTGCTATTGTGACAGCTTGGCTGAGCTAAGCAGCATAAAAGTCAGCTCTCCTGACCTAACCAGTAACCACGCTCGGCATTGCACGCCTCCAAACTAGGCTGCAGAGACGAGGATGAGGAAGTAGACTTCTGGGAACCTGTTATTAAGACAGCCTGGCTGAGCGAAGCAGCATCAAAGTCAGCCATTTTCTTCGCTTCGCAGAGTAGATAGTCATTGATCCGTGTGGCAGCAAAATTGACCTATTCCGGCCCAAGTGTGGCGGTTGTCTTTCCGTGCAGCAGCCAGTCACTTCAACCCAAGCGCTGTTCGGGTGTGTTGTCATTATTAAAACGAATGTAACGTAGGGTTTTAGAGATGTCGCCATTATAATTCCTCGGTGTGCTGGGCGTTAGAGTTGAAGAGGCTGGAGAACAATATGAATGCTCTGGCAGCAACAAGCACGTTATGCACTTGTTTGTTCGTTGTGCAGCCTTCAACCACATAATTTCATAAATAAAATCCATCCGCCAATTGCTCAGGCACAAGACCAGCACCCAAGCCAACGTCAAGTTCTTCTTAGAAAAGCACATTCAGCTCATCGTAACCAGCATCATCATTGTAAGCTGTTTCCTCTTCCGTTTTCAACTCGACCTTAACATCAGACGCATCAGCAGCATCATCGTGAGCAGATTTATCCTCTTCCTCAGGAATATCTTCCTCCAGCAACGTCGCTATGTGTTCTCCAGCCAACCGTCCAGATCTGGTTGACCGGTTAAAATCTGTATCCACAAACCTGATGGAAGCGCTGTTGACAGCTCTCTTGTCCTCCACCTGATATTACCATTCTAATTGACAGTCAAGATAGTCGCGGGTTCTTTACACACAGCCTTCGATCACTCTTTTTTTTTGGGTCCAGGTCACAGGGACATAACTGGCAATGAGGCAGCAGATGAACTTGCCAGGAAAGGGGCCGAAATGAACCCATCCGAGGCAGTCCCATGTATTGATCCTCCACTGGCTAACGTTAGGAAGAAAGTGGACGACACAATCACGGAGCTAGCTAATAGAAAGTTGAACTTTTTACCCACTTCTGAGGCCATCCGACTATTATGGCCCAAGTACAGAAGAGAAGAGAAGAGAAGCTGCTGCGGATGTCGGAGCGCTAACTGGCCATAATCACCTGAAATATCACGAACAAAAAATGGAATGCAGAGGCTGTGAGGACGAAGAAGTAATTGAGGACACCACTCACTATCTTTGTCATTGCCCCAGTCTCTGCTTCGTGAGACAAAGAACCCTGGGGCACTACTTCCTCCAGAATCTTCATGTTAAACAGGGATCCCACTGAAGTCTATTTTCAGGTATCTTAGAATCCCTGGGTGGCTAAACAGGACCACATAACAACGGCTGTTGCACTAAGACACAACAACAACGAGATTGAACAACACCATCAGCAACAACAACAGCAGCAAGAACGAGAAGGACGCCAGGAAGGTATTTACACCCCCATGGGTATCACAATGGGTCCAAGAGGACCTCAGAGTGGCGCGGACCCACCGGGTTAGCCCGCACGCCTACCCACAAGCCATGGCTGCCACCCATTCAAAGTGCCCTCAGTGAGGAAAGCCCAAGTCCACAAGTCGGAATGTCCGTATTTCTGCAAAGTGACCTCGCCGAGCCGTGCAGTCGTTGAAGATCACCGATCACTGATTACTTCTCTACATGTCACACAATGCTCGACGCAATCAATATGAAAGGACCCTTGATGAGGACATCATCTCGTGGATTTGACTCCAAGTCCATGTGATCACTCCTTGTCTACATGCCAGACAATGCTGGACGCAATCAATTACTATCAAATGACCCTTGATGAGGGCATCACCCCCTGGTTCTCACTCCCTGATCCTTTTTCAGTGGGAATATGCAACGGCTGACCACAGACGTTAAGCAAACGGCAGCGCAACACTCTGTTCGTTGCCACCAATCTTCCAAAACCACCACAAAGCAAAAAGTCACCTCACAGTCGGTGTCAGACACAAGACTGCCCGTAACAGAGTGACATGTCGATCTGTGTGCCAAACGATCAGTGTGATCGCACATAGGGACCGGTTGCATCAGCCGATCACAACCTTTTGCCATCATTAAAGTCCACTTCATCGTGACTCCTCGAAAGGTGAACGAAGAAAGTGGTGAATTCACGTCCTCTGAACTCACTGATCCCCCTCAACTCAATCAATGGGCCTACCTGGCCGTGCAGCGTTTCTGACCACTTGCGTGATTCATGCACCGCCATAGAGCAGACAAGAGCCATCGTGATCGCGCGCCTACGGCTTTTCCCTGCACAGCGCCGGGTCAGTGATCTGTGAGGCCATCATTGTTGAGTCATCCCATTCAAAGTGCACCCCCGCTCGTAGTGGATGGCGCAGGCCCCACGGAGCACTCACAATGGGCAGACCTTATGAGATGCAATGCCCTGACCCATTGAGCACTTTCGCTCGTTACGATCGTCATGAAAGTGAAATCCGTGGAAAGCCAGCGCCGCGCATTAGAAGTGTGAAGTGGCATGTGAAGCAGCGACGGCGACAGAAAAACTGCTGCCCACGAGTGCCGCTCACAAGAAGCCATTCCGCTGCTGCAGACCGAGTGGAGACCAGGCGGAGCTGTTACCCATGCTTTATCGGCAATTTTTCCATTTTCCACTTCCTTGCAGTGCCACGAATCCACATCTGGGCGATGGTGCACTCGCAAGTGGTTTTCCAGCAGCGCCAGGCACCGCATCGCCGTCGACCAAGGTGAGATTTATAGGGAAATGCATTCGAAGTTATGACTCACCTACATTCGCCTGATGGATGGGGTTTCGGTTTTTGCGGTTGTGGCACAGATTCACTCTCCGATGATGATGGGGGCTGAGATGCTGATATGCTGAGATGCCACAAAGACTGATTGTCATATGGAAATCGCCACAAACGGGGGGCGGGGCTGAGGGCAGGCGTTTTTTGTGCTGGCTGCGGCAGCGAGCGAGTTACTTTGTCGGATGGAGGTGACTGGAGCAATAAATACACTCGAGCGGAGCCACTGGATGCATTTAGAGACGGAAAACTCGGCTTTTTGCTGATCCGTCAGCATAAGTACGGGATGTGTCGAAAGACTGGAATTGACATGTTGACACAGTAATTGAGGCTGGGACTTGCTGTGGCCGCAGTCGATTGTGGGAATCATGGGAAACGCGGAGAAATTGTACGTCGCTTTGATCGAGTGGCTGTCTTGGCGACTATGGCTGCCTGTGGGGGGGTCTATGAAAGTCGCTTTAATGACCTTTCGAATGCAGCAAAAACTGCAGACGGATGTGTCTTTGAGCGTGTTCCCGTGGTCGTTTTGCGATTTAAGCCTTCGCTTCACTGTGTGGCGTGGATTGGATATTTTCGACTTGAACGAACTAGAGTGCGCGCACATCGATAAAGCACTTGAAGAGCTCATCATGAGCTGGACCGAAAGTGAGTATTGTTGCCCCACAGCCTCTAGGAGGTCCCTCGCCCAAGGAAAGACCTTGTCGGTCCAGCTATTTCTTGGGCACCTTGCTTAGCCAGCTGGAACTTGGCAGTCCCGATGGTTCTGTGTTTTGCGACTCCTTGCACACTTTGCGTTGCAAACTGGTCTGTTGTCGGGGTCTAATAGCAGATCGATGCCGAGGTCACTGTGGTCAAGATTTCCACGCATCACGTTCGTCGATGTCGTTGCTGGTTCCGTCTGGTTTGGTCTTCGTTCGCACAGATGCGCGCCTCTCTCTGATTTTGTTGGACTTGTAGTGCCGAACACTTGCCTCAGCCTCTATCTTTGAACTCATACCCTCAGCCCAAGTGGTGAAATCCGGGAGCCTAGTGCCTTCGATAGAATGTGGGGTAACCCACCCTCGTGGGACGTCTTTGGCGGCTGCAAAAGAGGGAGGGGAGAGAGTGAGACTACCACGACGCAGGAGCTCATGGGCCAACGGCGGTATCCACAACTCTGGTATCGGATGGGCCCCTTGTTAGGTCACAGCCTGGAAGAGGCTACCGACACCGGATCTAAGCAAATGACCTTTTTTGTATAACTAGCGAGCTGTCAAGGGATTGTTAAGACCTTGAAGTGTCCGGCGTCAAGACACAGCACTGGCCGAAGATAAAGAGGGCGATAGGGAGAGGAGGTAGCGTGCACATTTGGCTTAAGAACCTGCGGGTTGTAGTCTGTGGGAAATACTAGGCCGGGAAGAGCATTCCATATTCGTGTCGTGCAGCTGATGAACGAGCCTCTAAATTTAACTGTGCCTCCGAAAGCAGGCTCCAGGATAAGTTGAAGAGCATTCCTGGAGAGACGGGTATTGCGGGTGAACTCATGGAGAGGAGGAATGCAGTTGGCTAGCTCAAGGACAAGGCAGAGACGGTACGTCGATGTTCGAGAGAGTCTAATGACTCTGCAAACGTATCGCTCGCTTTTTGGATGCAATTTGGTCCTGTGGGCACCAGACCACAGTTGTACTCAAGCTTGGGGCGGGCATACGCCTTATGAATTAAAGCCAAGTCAGAGGGGATAAAATATGTCTTGCATCGACTCAGGAAACCTAAACATTTCGCAGCTTTTTTGGCGAACTCAAATACGCGATACTTCCGACTAAGTGTTGTCTTGATGCACGTACCAAGGATGAAAAGTTTCCCGGTAACACAGTCGGCATTCGTGGACAATGGTTGGCAGTTTTTGAAGCATTGAATTCCACTCCATTGTTCTGTCCTCCCTTCCATCTGTCCTCCCAATTGGAGGTCGTGCATGCGTGTGGTTAGTTCAGAAGTACAAACCTGCCTCGGGTGGGGACGAATTTACAGGCCAACTACCTTCGGTTCTGCACGTGGAATATGAGGTCCCTTAACAGACAGCGTGCAGAAGCCTATAAGGCAGCCAGCACCGTCATGCGTGCCGAAAAACAGGACAAAAAGAGGAGGAAAAACTGTGACTTGCTACAGAAAGCGAAGGCAGCGGCTGGATTTGTTGTTCGAGGCAGACTTAGGGTACACAAGCGAGCGCCTCATAACTATCCACATGAAGGCTACATTCGGCAAAACCAGCCTGATTTGCACCCACGCCCCGACAGAGGACAAAGGTGACAACAGCAAGGATGACTTCTGTGATCTCTTAGAAAGGACATTCAATCAATGCCAAGATCGTTCTGGAGACCTTAACGCTAAGCTGGGTAGAGGGACATCTTTGCAAGAGACATAGGTAGCATGACACCACATCCGAAAACGGCTGGTGGACGTTGTTACGGGGCGGAACCTCTCGGTTCACACACCTTACCAACCATAAAGGGACTTGGTGGTCCACAGATCAATCAACCGTCAACCAGCCCCATTGATCACGTTGCGATCGACTTGAGCCCTAGGAGCCAACATCTTCCTAGGAGCCAACATCGACAGAGACCAGCGGAGATGAGAAAGAACATACCGGTTTGACGTTGCAAAGCGGCCATTGCAACGGACTGCTAGGATCTTTGCCGATCGAGTCTCCCGGAAGCTCTCTCTAAATAATCGATGCTGCCGCCTGTGCAAACAATCGAAGGAGATTCGAGGCGTTGTCAAGAAGCCATCAAAGAAGCTGTCACTTCTGTGCTGGGTTTTAAGACACCTCATGGGAAAACCCGTGCTTTGACAAGGAGTGCAGGCAGGCACAAGCAGCAAAAGCAAGAAGCCTTCAACGCAAGACAACGCTACATCGAACCACGAGAGCTGTTAGTGAGCTCAACGAACAGAGGCGAAGGGAAGAGACCCGGCTTCTCAGGAGGAAGAAGAAAGAGCACGAGAAGCTCGCGATCGAGAGCAGAAAAGAATTCCCATAGTTCCACCAACTGGGAAAACAACTATCCAAAGGGTATAAACTACGGACAGAGCCCTGTCGGGACGAAGAGGGAGAACTCGAGTCGATGCTGAAAATCGGGAAAGATCAGTTCTGGAGACCAATACCGCTGACAGGCAGAATGTCCACTTCACACAATGGAAGATGAAAGAAGAGGATTCCGTCCCCCGACCTAGACGAAGTCATGATGGCGATATCGAGACTGAAGTGTAACAAAGCTACTGGTGCAGACGACTGTTTGAGGAACTCTTTGAGGCTGGGAGGGCACATACACCATCACGTCTGTACGATATGGTCGTAGGAGAGCATGCGCGACGAGTGGCAGTATCGTCAAGAAAGGAGACCCCTTCAACGGCGCCAACTACAGAAGGATAAGTCTCCAAGACATAGCCTGCAAGATAGTTTCTGCTGTTTTCTCTGATCGCCTGAAATCACTCGTGAGTAACCTGGTCTTTATGAGAGCGCTTTCTGGCCGGGAAAGATCACCATAGATCAGATTTTCACACTGCGGCAGATCCTGAAAAACAATCAAGAAGTTCAGATCGCAATCAGATACTTAGTCGTCGATTTCAAGGCCGCAGATGACAGCGTGCATAGAGACGTTGTATAGCTACGCCATGTCTAGTTTTGACATCCCGTCCAAACTCATCAGGTTGTGCAGGATGACGCAGGATGACCGCTTCTCCATCAAGGTCGGTAAAGAACTCACCGAGACTTCCACTGTCAAAAAAATGATTTAGACAAGGTGACGCGCTGTCATGTGACTTCTTTAACATCATTCCTGAGAAGGTCCTGCAAAACTCACTCGCCAACACAAGAGGCACGACCTTCCAGAAGACCGTACACCTGTTAGCATACCCGGATGACATGGACGTGATTGGCAGAACACAGTGAGCCGTCAATGAAGCGTTTACTGGCATTGAAACGGAGGCGGCCAAAATGGTTGTAGTGAAGGACTTCGTCTACCTCTGCTCAGTAAATAGAACGAACAACATCAGTTCCAAGATCAAGCTCTTGGTATTTTCGAGAGAAGTGCAGTGGTCCTGTCTGCGGTGATGGCATTTGGAGAAGAAGGTTCAACCACGAACTGTACGAGCCTAGTCAGGCGTCTACGGATTCAACGCCTAAGATGGCTAGGCCATGTAGAGGGCATGGACAGCACCGCTCCAGCCCGAAGAGTCTACGAGCCGGTGGGACAGCATATAGATGACGCCCACGTACAAGGTGATGCACTCACCTCGAATGGGACCTCAGCCGGCTTGGTGTGCAAAACTGGAAAAAGCTGGCGAGAGATCGGACCGGCTGAAGGGACATGTTGAGTGAGGCCCAGGTCCACTCCGGACTGTCATATTTGGGACCTATACCATACTCCTCTCTGGAAAAAGGCATTCGAAATCAAGTCGTCGAAATCAAATAACCGCCATCTATTATTTCTCTCTCACTGCGGTCAGCAATGCTCTCAAATATGTTTCCCCTTGACGCAAAGTCAAGTAAACAAAGCAGTTCATTGCCCGCGACATAAATCACTGTTCAAACTGAAAAACACCGCTGAGCACTACTGCCAAAAGCGGTTGACCCTATTACAGCCGAATTTGGCAACATTTCCTGCATCGATCATCAGCGCATCAGCTTGATGCAATAAATCTCGAGATGTGCGCCAGCACCCGTCACGGCGCGCACCTTAAACGGCAAGCAGTCGCAACAAAGATTTATTGCCGTTTCCTGCAGTGGGAGCCAACA